>CM072220.1:2707175-2767915 GCA_036851935.1 Coregonus suidteri
GTTTTCACCTCCTCCTTGACGCTCCTCTCTTCACTCTCAATGTCAATGACTGTCCAATAATCCTAACAGGAAGTCATTGACTCTAGATGTAATATTGTTCCAATGTGGCACATTCAATACACATTTGAGTGATCAACATACATTGATGGCCTCATGGGGCACACAATTTGGAGGACAGTAATTGAGGTAACTTGTTTATTTGTATCCCAAACCGATTCTATAATAACCATAGATGTTCTTCCTGGGTCCACACCCAACGTAATACAAATGTTAACCCTAGTAAGGGGTGATGTTTTATACTATGAGCATAGAGTAGCAGGGTTGGGGTCAATTCCATTTCAATTCCAGTCAATTCAGGAAGTACTTAATTAAATGCTTTGAATTGAAATGGAACAGATCCCCAACCCTGTAGAGTATTAGTGTAAAATAGGACACCTACCTTTGCCTCTTCCAGCGTCCAGGGCCTGGGTTCCTCATCCTCTGACCTGCATATGGAGGATCTCACTCTAACAGGCGTCTTAGTGGCCATGCAGAGCAGAGGGGTTG
The DNA here is from genome assembly GCA_036851935.1 of Coregonus suidteri. Classification (NCBI taxonomy): domain Eukaryota; kingdom Metazoa; phylum Chordata; class Actinopteri; order Salmoniformes; family Salmonidae; genus Coregonus; species Coregonus suidteri. The sequence goes on from CM072220.1 coordinate 2,707,722, forward strand.
CCAGAGTTAAGTTAGCATCTGGGACCAGCTGGTGAGCATGAGGGCAGCGATCCACCTCTTCACTAGTGCCCTTCCCTTTCTGCTCTGGCTGCTTGTGGTCCTTGTCATGGATGCATGCCAGGCTTGGAGGAAGTGCTAGGACAGGGCTTTTATCACTCATCAGTTCCTCTCTCTTGACAGTGGATGCAACTGCACTTGCCTCTGTGTTAACTGAGCACTCTGTGGTGTCCTCAACTGTCTCCTCTGGCTGCTTGTGGTCATTGTTGTTGTGAATGCATTGCAGACCTGGAGGACTTTTATCATCCCAGATGTAAATGGCAACAGTTGCCTCTGTGTCGACTGAGCACTTTGTAGTGCACTCAACTGTCTTCCATAGCTGTTTGTGGTCATTGTTGTGGGTGCAAGTCAGGATTAGAGGCAGTGTTGCAGGTGCAGACTTTTTTTATCAGCCAAAAACTCCTCTGTGTGGACAGTGGACACGGAAACGGCTGCTTCCCTGGCAACTGGACACTTGTTGGTGTCCTCTACTGCCTCCCCTGGCAGATTGTGGACAGTGGATACGGAAACGGCTGCTTCCCTGGCAACTGGACACTTGTTGGTGTCCTCTACTGCCTCCTCTGGCTGCTTGTGGTCATTGTCTAGAATGTGTGGCAACATTGAAGGCATCATTGGAGCCTGGCTTTTATCACCAAACAGGTCCTCTCCCTGGACAATGGATGTGCCTGCAGTGATCGCTGTGGTAACGGAGGACTCGGTGGCATCCTCTTTTGTCTCCTTGGTCAGTTTGTGGTCAGAGTCTCATGTTACATGGCGAGCTTGGAGGCAGTGCTGCAGGGTCAGGAGGCTTTGATCAACTGCCATGTCCTCTTTGAGGTGAGTGGACACATCATTGTTTGTTTCACTGATAACTGGACACTTGGTGGTGCCCTCTACTGCCTCCCCTGGCAGTTTGTAGTCAACTTCAAAGACAAGTGGCAGACTTGGAGGCAGCATTGGGACAGGGCATTTAGCTGCTGATCTGTACACTCCAAAATCAACAGTAGCTGTGCCTGCAGTGGTCTCTGTAGCAACTGAGACCTCATAGGTATCCTCTACTGTCTGCTCTGGTGGCATGAAGTCATCGTCAAAGACTGTTGGCAGGCATGGAGGCAGCACTGAAGGAAGACTTATAGCTGCCCATCGATTCTGTCCCTTGACAGTGGCTGTGGTAGCAGTGGCCTCTGTGGCAACTGGGCACTCTGTGGCTGAAACAGCAGGCTGGGAGGTTTCGAGGAAATTGAATGAATTGCCAATGAACCGCTGAGCCAGTGGTGGGAGGGAGTAAGGATAGAATCTGTCCTCTTCCTCGACATTAGATATTGCCACTGGAGCAACTGAGACCTCAGTGGTGCCCTCTACTGCCTGATGTGGCTGCATGGAGTCTTCGTCAAAGAAGTGTGGCAGGTATCGATGCAGCATTGAGGAAATATGTGTATCTGTCCATAGGTCCTCTCGTTTACCTGTAGATACATCTGCAGTGGCCTCTGTGGCAACTGGGCATTCAGCAGACTGGCAGGTTTCAGGGACAAAGTATGAAAATACAATGAACCGCTGTGCATCCTGAGTGCGTATGGCCAATGGAGAGGGGGCATGCAACATGGTTGGTATAGGCCTCTGATTGGTGAAAGCCAGTGGTGGGAGGGAGTCAATACAGGGAGCCATAAACTCAGTGAGAGGACAGTTGCTCACGTCTCTCACATTCTGCGTGAGAAAAGAGACAGACATGATGAAAGTGATCACATTCAGTACATACATAGTGTATGAGTCATCACTATTTAGTTATACATCACATATATATATATATATATATATATATATATATATATATATATATATATATATATATAGTGTCCTCTCAGATGCTCTGCACCAGTCTGTCCCAACCCTGGGTCCCCTAGCCAATGGGCCAGCTAAGTGTAAAAATACATGCCCCACACCCAGCATAACATTTGACATTTTAGCCATTTATCAGACGCTTTTATCCAGAACGACTTATAGTTAGTTAGTGCATTCAACTTAAGGTAGCTAGGTGAGACAACCACATAATCCTGATATGAGCGTCTATGATAGAACGGTTGTTTATTTTTTATGACAAGACAACAATAAGAACTGAGGACATAAATACACTGAAACAGACAGACATGATACAACACATTTAGACAAGAACAGTTATAAGCATTGCCATGGTGTAGCCTAATACAAAAAGAAATAAGGACAAAACATTGTTAGCTTACATTCCATGCCATATGGAACATTTTGCCCTTACAATAACTTATATTTGCTTTAATTAATATTGTTAAATAGAACTCTAGTCGACTTTGTCAAAGTTGGTCTTGTTACCTCCTCAATCAGTCTTGGCATTTTCCTCGTCTTGAACCAAATTCTCTTCATCTTCTTCTCCTGATCCTTCTGGATCTGCAAAACCAGAGCCAACCTGGCTCCTAGCTCCATCACGTAGTCTGTCTGGATCGCCCTTTCCTCCAACCGACACTCACCCCTCCTCTGTGTCAGCGTTGAACCCTCCATGTCTTCCTCTTAGCTAACAATAACTCTAGAAAATACATATCGTTGTAGTAAGTGGGTGTTGCTAACCAAATAAAAATGCATCTCTTTACAATGTGCACACGTTTTCTTCCCAGCTTATTACAATTAAGCAAGTGAGAATCCTGATCCAGATATGTTTACGCAATAGGCCTATCTGAATTACAAGTAAAAAGTTGGCTACTGGAAAAGCGACCAAGCTCAAATGAATCGATTTTGGCTGTTCTTATCATTTCGTGAACAATATCCTTTATGGCATCATCATTGTGATGCAAGGCGTTGCCATTGGAGAAGAAAAAGCACAACACAGACTTTAAAAAGCAAACTTCAGGCTCTTTCTGTACCTTACTATTGAGCCTTATTCAACCCCTCATGTAGCTCTACTCCATATTGGGCCTGGTTCTCACAAACCACACTAATCACTTCCATCATATCATTAAAAACACTGTGTTTTGGGTAGAAAATGACTCTATATCCATGCAGGACCTAACTTGTACAGTTTCAACTATTTTAAAAACCAAGGAGGTAAAAACGCCAGTCTTCTCTTTGAGTGCCCCTGAGTGCACCTCAATTTAGAGTGCACCTCAATTTAAAGAGGTCTATCAATTCAACCATTTATAAATGGATGTCCATTTAATTAAGAACATATTATTCTCATTAGAAATTAATCAGCTACAAATGAGGTAGGCGTACTTGTTTTTTTACACAACCTACTCTTTTGGTACATATTTATTGAGATAATTGATTACAACATATGTTGGTGATTAACACAGAGAGTTTTTTTTTTTTCTGTCATCAATAGAATGCATTAGCCATTAGGCTGGCTCACTACAATTGTAACATGACATCTCAGGTGTCAGGATGAAGCATTTTCTTACAAAAAGAGGACTCAAGCAAACTATCTCTCTTCAACAGTTTCACTAGTCATGTTAGGTCTACTTAAAATGTCACATTCATACACAAGTAATTTGAAAATAAGTTATACTACTGAAACACATTCACAATAAGTTATATTACAACCTACCTCTGAAGTAAGCAGTGTGTTCTCTCACTAATGAAATAGGGACATTAATAATCTGTCAGTGGTTAGTTGAATCAGTCTCTTTGCTCTGTTCAGTTTGTCTGTGCAACAGGTAACCTTCCAGAATCGGAATCTTGTGATGTCACAATGGAGTCCCCATTGCCATGGTTACCCACCGCAGCTTTCATGTGTAATCAAATGCTGGCATAATTTTTTAATTTTTTTTAATTTTTTTTTGTACCTATGCAGCACAGTCATACCTAATATATACAATGAATCCATATAACCTAATTTTTTATTAAAATAAAATGCTGTAACTCATATCAAATGGTTGACCATTCAAACGACATGTGTTTTGCCTAATTAAAAGTCTATATGTTTTAGATATCATAACTAGCAGCCAGGCTTACTTAGGTTGTTTGTTCGATCTCAGCCTACCACTAATGTCAATATTCATCATCATCATCATCAATAAAATACATAGGCTACCTTACTACAGTAAAACAAGTCTTCCATAGTCTATGTCACCTCAGTAACAAAGTTCCAAAAAAGAAATGTGGGTTCAAGAAAAACATCTCTCTTCAATGGCCTCAGCTATTAGCCATATGATCAACAAGGTCAAATGCAGCACTAAAATCAAGAAGCAGCTCATCCACAAGTTTATCTTGGTCAAGTGATCTGAGCCATTGATCGATTAAATCAACCAGAGCTGTTGCAGTCGAGTGATCCTTACGGTATCTTTACGGTACGCATGCTCATAGAGGGATAAAATTAGCTGGATGTGTAATTATATAGGCCCAAAAAATGTAATTGAAGAGTAGGTGTCATTGATGTTTAGCATTTTAGTTTAATAAATTATTAAATAAGGAAATCAATATCAGCTGACTATAGAACAGTATTTGTAGACCTGCCAACAGCGCCCATTGTTTAAAAATATGTTTGAACATTTTCTTATCCATGTCTTTCCAGTTGATATAACCAAACAGACAACCTTTGTTGCTCAAGAGCGTCACACATTCCTCCATTCATTCTCTATCATATTCCCCTCCATCACATTCCTCTATCATATTCTCTCTATTATATTCCCTCTATTATATTCATCTCCATCATATTCCACTCCATCATAATACTCGCTATCATATTCCCTCTGTCATATTCCTCTTTATTTATACAGGGAATCCCAATTGAGACCAGTGTCTCTTTTTCAATGGTGGCCTGTGTTATATCAATTAACAATCCAAACAGCTTAAACCGATAAAATTACATACAGAGCAGAAAATATATAGAGCAAAAATATTAGACTTGAACATATACATTTCACAATGAACAGGTATTGTATTTAACCAGTTGAGCTGACAACCATTTTGCACTGTTTCACTAGGGCTTTAGTCATCAACCTAGCAAGAGGGCATTATTTTATTAATGTAGTGGTGTCCCTCCCCCCAGGAAGCTATGACCTTTAGCTTTCATCTGGAATTGTTCATTTATGTCTGAGAAAAAAAACACTTTTCAAACCATATGTTCTAGTACACAAGAAAAGTATAATACAACCTTCTTTACTACTTTGCCAAACATTTCATGACATTAGTGATAGTCAAAATCTGTAACATTTGTGAATGTTAAATTAACATTTGGGCCATTTAACCAGTGTGCATCCCGCCTATAGACAATGGGAGAAGGGCTATGTAAAGGTCTCGATTTTGTCGTTCTGAACAAATGTTTGACTTCCACACAAAATTACTTCTTGACTTATTTTAGGTTTAAGGAAGTGTGTAGGTCACATTCTTTATAGTAGAGCTATGAAAGTTATGTATTTAGCTCTGCCTGCTCGAGACAAATTCAGTGATTGCTTTGCCATGTCTGTGCCGTGAAGCAGTAAAGCTGGATAAATGTTTTTCCTGGAACGCCCCTTTGACTTAACGTTGCAGTAAGTGATATAAATGGATGTAATGATGCAGCCGACCACCAGAGGGAGGCAAATACAAGTTTATTCGACAGATGACGTTTACGTGGTTCTAGGAAGGTCTGGATGGATGTCTTCTGAAATATAAAACGGTGGGAAATCAATCAAATAAGTCATGTAAACATTTACATATTTTTAAAGAAATTCTAGCGCCCGATTTCGGGGACTGTCAGCCTAAGAGGTTTTAAGTCTTAAAGTGATCTAATGAAACAAATCCTCTCTGTCACATTCCTCTCAATATATTCCCTCTATCATATTCCCCTCTATCCTAATCCCTCTATCATATTCCTCTCTATCATATTCCTCTCCCACCACTCCTCCTCTTCCTCCTCTCCCTCATCTCAGTGCAGCCCCTCTCCATCCACTAGAGCAGGAAGTCTCTGGGCTCAGTGAGGTCCAACTCAGACTGAAGAGAGGCCATTTTAATTATCTTCTCCTTTAGCTGTTCCTCCAGCATTTGCCAAGTACTATCTCCTTGTCAACCAAGCAACCTGATCTGGACTTTGAGATGATCTGACGTCTCTTTTGCTTTGAGACATTTCTCTTTGCTGCTCATCTCTTGAGTATTCCAGCAAAGCCTCCTTCACTCATGATGTCAAACATGCCCTTGTAAAACGGACTATCCTACCGATCCTTGACTTCGGCGATGTCATTTACAAAATAGCCTCCAACACTCTACTCAGCAAATTGGATGTAGTCTATCACAGTTGCCATCCGTTTTGTCTCCAAAGCCCCATACACTACCCACCACTGTGACCTGTACGCTCTTGTTGGCTGGTCCTCACTACATGTTCGTCGTCAAACCCACTGGCTCCAGGCCATCTATAAATGGACTGCTAGGCAAATCCCCGCCTTATCTTAGCTCATTGGTCACCATAGCAGCACCCTGAAGTGGTCTGCGTTCTAGCAGTATATCTCACTGGCCATCCCCAAAGCCAACACCTCCTTTGGCCGCCATTCCTTCCAGTTCTCTGCTGCCAATGACCAGAACGAGTTGCGGAAAAATCTCTGAAGCTGGAGACTCTTGGGAAGGTTGAACATCAGACACTAACTTTAAGCATCAGTTGTCAGAGCACCTTACCGATCACTGCACCTGTACACAGCCCATCTGAAATTAGCCAACCCAACTACCTCATCCCTATATTGTGCCGCTTTTGCTCTAAGGCACCCCAGTATCTCTATTTGCACATCATCTCTTGCAGGATCTAGCATTCCTTGTGTAAATAATAATTGTAATTATTTTTGCACTATAGCCTATTTATTGCCTTACCTCCATAACTTTGCTACATTTGCACACACTGTATATATATTTTCTGTTGTATTTTTTTGACTAGTATTTTTTTTAAAGAGCAACTCTGTGTTGTTGTTTTTATCGCACTACTTTGCTTTATCTTGGCCAGGTCGCAGTTGTAAATGAGAACTTGTTCTCAATTGGCTTACCTGGTTAATAAAGGTGAAATAAAATAAATAAATAAATATGATATTTTGAGTGTAAGATCAAGCTGATAGACCACAATGACATGTTTTCACAGCCATTTTTTTCACATTTCCTTCTGGTGCCAATAATTCAGGAGGGCACTGTACACTTCCACTCATCACTTAGAAACTGTGATGGAAGAAGTCTTCATTGTTACCCTTATCTCCCTCCCTTTGATTACCCTCATGTCAGTCATACATTATATTACAAAATATTAAGCTTCAAAGGCAAAACATATGATTAGACAAATAATAATATTTAGTTGAATGATACAGTATGTTACTAAATTGAAATTTAAATGAAATGTTTTTGTAATTATTACATGTTACGAAATGTAAAAACAAAACATTAAAAAAATAACAAAATAACAAAAGCAAGGTAAAAAGAAAAGGACACAGAAACAGATCCAGATTCCTATTGCCTTCACGAGTCGTTTTTGACCATATCCAGTTAATCACATATAGCGGTTGGTGTTTCAGTACATTTTATGAAAAGTGTATTTTTGTGTGTTTTTTTTATCATTTCCTTGAAAGTCGGCCATTCGAGTGCATTATGTAATTCTATGGAGAACATCTCATAACCACATTGCAGACCCTTTCTTGCTGCCTTATTTTGTGCTATTTGCAGTCTCTTTAGGTCACCAACACCTGCAATTACTCCAGACAACAGTAGTTCATTGACTATGGATGAGAGCTTGTGAGATTTGTTTTAGAATTTTCTCTACCTATCCCATAGGTATAAACACTGGTAATGGCTCTACCATTTCCCTCTGATAGGCTTTGTTTGCCATATTACACCTAATGTATATGTACACCTATCCAATCCTTTCAACATGTAGGAGTGCTTAGTGTCGATTTAGGATTCAACATTTAAACTGTGCAACACTCCCCAAATTTGTGAAAAGTAAACATTTTGTGTTTATAATGTTTTGTACGGTATGCCTTGAAAAAAACAACAGAGTAAACATTTATTTTTTTATTCTTTGTTTTTCATTGCATGCAAAAATACAGTATCTCCCTTCTCACTCTTTCTTACCCAGTCTACTCATCCATCTTCAAGCTTTCATCCCTTCCCTGCTCTTCTATCACCCTCTCAGTTCCACCTCCAGCTGGCTCCCTCTTTTTCCTCTTCTCCAGTCTCTTCCTCTCCTCTTTCCTCCTCTTTTCTCTCTTCTTCTCCTCCTTTTTTTGAATCTTTCGCTCCATCTCCAGGAGCTCAGCTTGAGCTTTCTCTCTCTTTTTCAGCTCCTCAGACCACTTCTTCTCTTTCTTAATCCTGTCTTTCATCATGGCATTGTGTATCTTAATCAGCCCCTCTAACCTCTTTTTCTCTGCCTTTCCTTCTCTTTTCTTTCCTTCTCTCTCTTTTTCTGTTCTAACTTGTCCCTCTTTTTCTCAGCCTTCATGGCTTTCTTTTGCTCTTTCTCTCTCGCCTTCATCTCCTTTCTCTCTTTCTCGTCATCTTTCAACTTCTTATTCAGTTTCTTATTTTTCTCTTTTTCCTCCATCTTTAAAAACGTGACTTTCTGCTTGAGGTTCATGGCCAGAAAGCCCACTCTTCCCAGGATGGTCTCTGCTCTCTCTGATGAAACCGTCCCATTGGAGCTCTTGGGAAGGGCACGGTCCACCTCACGCTTCAAACCCTCCCTCGGGCTCACCTCCTCCTTGACGCTCCTCTCTTCACTCTCAATGTCAATGCCTGTCCAATAATCCTAACAGGAAGACATTGACTCTAGATGTAATATTGTTCCAATGTGGCACATTCAATACACATTTGAGTGATCAACATACATTGATGGCCTCATGGGGCACACAATTTGGGGGACAGTAATTGAGGTAACTTGTTTATTTGTATCCCAAACCGATTTTATAATAGCCATAGATGTTCTTCCTGGGTCCACACCAAACGTAATACAAATGTTAACCCTAGTAAGGGGTGATGTTTTATACTATGAGCATAGAGTAGCAGGGTTGGGGTCAATTCCATTTCAATTCCAGTCAATTCAGGAAGTACTTAATTCAATGCTTTGAATTGAAATGGAACAGACCCTGTAGAGTAGTAGTGTAAAATAGGACACCTACCTTTGCCTCTTCCAGCGTCCAGGGCCTGGATTCCTCATCCTCTGACCTGCATATGGAGGCTCTCACTCTAACAGGCGTCTTAGTGGCCAAAGCAGAGCAGAGGGGTTGCCAGAGTTAAGTTAGCATCTGGGACCAGCTGGTGAGCATGAGGGCAGGGCAGCGATCCACCTCTTCACTAGTGCCCTTCCCTTTCTGCTCTGGCTGCTTGTGGTCCTTGTCATGGATGCATGCCAGGCTTGGAGGAAGTGCTAGGACAGGGCTTTTATCACTCATCAGTTCCTCTCTCTTGACAGTGGATGCAACTGCACTTGCCTCTGTGTTAACTGAGCACTCTGTGGTGTCCTCAACTGTCTCCTCTGGCTGCTTGTGGTCATTGTTGTTGTGAATGCATTGCAGACCTGGAGGACTTTTATCATCCCAGTTGTAAACGGCAACAGTTGCCTCTGTGTCGACTGAGCACTTTGTAGTGCACTCAACTGTCTTCCATAGCTGTTTGTGGTCATTGTTGTGGGTGCAGGTCAGGATTAGAGGCAGTGTTGCAGGTGCAGGAGGACTTTTATCAGCCAAAAACTCCTCTGTGTGTACAGTGGACACGGAAACGGCTGCTTCCCTGGCAACTGGACACTTGTTGGTGTCCTCTACTGCCTCCCCTGGCAGATTGTGGACAGTGGATACGGAAACGGCCGCTTCCCTGGACACTTGACTCTTGGTGGTGTCCTCTACTGCCTCCTCTGGCTGCTTGTGGTCATTGTCTAGAATGTGTGGCAACTTTGAAGGCAGCATTGGAGCCGGGCTTTTATCACCCAACAGGTCCTCTCCCTGGACAATGGATGTGCCTGCAGTGATCGCTGTGGTAACGGAGGACTCGGTGGCATCCTCTTTTGTCTCCTCGGTCAGTTTGTGGTCAGAGTCTCGGATACATGGCGAGCTTGGAGGCAGTGCTGCAGGGTCAGGAGGGCTTTGATCAGCTGCCATGTCCTCTTTGAGGTGAGTGGACACATCATTGTTTGTTTCACTGATAACTGGACACTTGGTGGTGCCCTCTACTGCCTCCCCTGGCAGTTTATAGTCAACTTCAAAGACAAAGTGGCAGACTTGGAGGCAGCATTGGGACAGGGCATTTAGCTGCTGATCTGTACACTCCAAAATCAACAGTAGCTGTGCCTGCAGTGGTCTCTGTAGCAACTGAGACCTCATAGGTATCCTCTACTGTCTGCTCTGGTGGCATGAAGTCATCGTCAAAGACTGTGGCAGGCATGGAGGCAGCACTGAAGGAAGACTTCTAGCTGCCCATCGATTCTCCCTTGACAGTGGCTGTGGTAGCAGTGGCCTCTGTGGCAACTGGGCACTCTGTGGCTGAAACAGCAGGCTGGGAGGTTTCGAGGAAATTGAATGAATTGCCAATGAACCGCTGAGCCAGGGGTGGGAGGGAGTAAGGATAGAAATCTGTCCTCTTTCTTGACAATAGATATTGCCACTGGAGCAACTGAGACCTCAGTGGTGCCCTCTACTGTCTGATGTGGCTGCATGGAGTCTTCGTCAAAGAAGTGTGGCAGGTATCGATGCAGCATTGCGGAAAGATGTGTATCTGTCCATAGGTCCTCTCGTTTACCTGTAGATACATCTGCAGTGGCCTCTGTGGCAACTGGGCATTCAGCAGACTGGCAGGTTTCAGGGACAAAGTATGAAAATACAATGAACCGCTGTGCATCCTGAGCGCGTATGGCCAATGGAGAGGGGGGATGCAACATGGTTGGTATAGGCCTCTGATTGGTGAAAGCCAGTGGTGGGAGGGAGTCAATACAGGGAGCCATAAACTCAGTGAGAGGACAGTTGCTCACATCTCTCACATTCTGCGTGAGAAAAGAAACAGACATGATGAAAGTGATCACATTCAGTACATACATACATACTGTATGAGTCAGCACTATTTACTTATACATCACACACGCATATATATATATATATATATATATATATATATATATATATATATATATATATCTAGTGTCCTCTCAGATGCTCTGCACCAGTCTGTCCCAACCCTGGGTCCCCTAGCCAATGGGCCAGCTAAGTGTAAAAATACATGCCCCACAGCCAGCATAACATTTGACATTTTAGCCATTTATCAGACGCTTTTATCCAGAACGACTTATAGTTAGTTAGTGCATTCAACTTAAGGTAGCTAGGTGAGACAACCACATAATCCTGATATGAGCGTCTATGATAGAACGGTTGTTTATTTTTTATGACAAGACAACCATAAGAACTGAGGACATAAATACACTGAAACAGACAGACATGACACAACACATTAGACAAGAACAGTTATAAGCATTGCCATGGTGTAGCCTAATACAAAAAGAAATAAGGACAAAACATTGTTAGCTTACATTCCATGTGATATGGAACATTTTGCCCTTACAATAACTTATATTTGCTTTAATTTATATTGTTAAATAGAACTCTAGTCGACTTTGTCAAAGTTGGTCTTGTTTACCTCCTCAATCAGTCTTGGCATTTTCCTCGTCTTGAACCAAATCCTCCTCATCTTCTTCTCCTGATCCTTCTGGATCTGCAAAACCAGAGCCAAACATGGCTCCCAGCTCCATCACGTAGTCTGTCTGGATCGCCCTTTCCTCCAACCGACACTCACCCCTCCTCTGTGTCAGCGTTGAACCCTCCATGTCTTCCTCTTAGCTAACAATAACTCTGGAAAATACATAACGTTGTAGTAAGTGGGTGTTGCTAACCAAATAATAATGCATCTCTTTACAATGTGCACACGTTTTCTTCCCAGCTACTTACAATTAAGCAAGTGAGAATCCTGATCCAGATATGTTTACGCAATAGGCCTATCTGAATTACTAGTAAAAAGTTGGCTACTGGAAAAGCGACCAAGATCAAATGAATCGATTTTGGCTGTTCTTATCATTTCGTGAACAATATCCTTTATGACATCATCATTGTGATGCAAGGCGTTGCCATTGGAGAAGAAAAAGCACAACACAGACTTTAAAAAGCAAACTTCAGGCTCTTTCTGTACCTTACTATTGAGCCATATTCAACCCCTTGTCACACCCTGGCTCTGGGACTCTATATGTTGAGCCAGGGTGTGTTCATTCTGTGGTGTTCATTCTAGTTTGTTGTATTCTATGTTTGCCTGAGTGACTCCCAATCAGAGGCAACGAGTGTCAGCTGTTGGCTGGTTGTCTCTGATTGGGAGCCATATTTAAACTGTCTGTTTTCCCTTTGTGTTTGTGGGTTTTTGTTCCGTGTCGGTATTTGTTACCGTTGGACGTTACGAGTCGTTTATTGTTTTGTTCGTGCTTTATTAAATAAAGTCTAAACATGTTCGTTCAACACGCTGCGCATTGGTCTACTTCTCTCCCTGACGATCGTGACAGAAAAACCCACCAAGACTGGACCAAGCAGCGTGTCCAGGAGCCATCACCAGGGAGATCGCTAGCAGATCTCCGTGGCAACCTCGACTGGGTCAAGCCTAGTGAGGAGCAGAGAGGGTGGACTTGGGAACAGTGGAGGAAGAGTCTCGACTGGGTCAAGCCAAGGGAGGAGCAGAATGGCTGGAGTTGGAAGCAGGAGAGCGAGAGTTGGGCGAGAAATATAGAGGCCTGGCCCACGGGGAAGAGAGACCCCCAGAAAATGTTTTAGGGGGGGGCTAACGCCGTGGACGACGGGCCAGCAGGAGACCGCGGCAGAGCGGCCCAGCGGATTGGCAGAGGAGGCCGCCAGGTTACGGGGGCCACTGGTCGAAGAGGGGGTGGAAGATGTAGAGGCACGGCGAGAGGTACTGGCGTGTGTTGCCAGTCCGGTCGGCCTGTTCCTGATCCCCACGTAGGGCCAGTGGTGTGTGTTCCCAGTACGGTCCGGCCTGTTCCTGCCACTCGCACCAAGTCTACGGTGCGCATCGCCAGCTCAGCCCGGCCCGTTCCTGCTCTCCGCACCAAGTCTGTGGTGCGCGTCGCCAGCCCAGTCCGGCCCATTCCTGCTCCCCGCACCAAGTCTGTGGTGCGTTTCGTCAGCCCTGTCCGGCCCGGTCCTGCTCTCCGCACCAAGTCTGTGGTGCGCGTCGCCAGCCCAGTCCGGCCCATTCCTGCTCCCCGCACCAAGTCAGTGGTGCGTTTCGTCAGCCCTGTCCGGCCCGTTCCTGCTCCCCGCACCAAGTCAGTGGTGCGCGTCGTCAGCCCTGCACGGCCCGTTCCTGCTCCCCGCCACCAAGTCTGTGGTGCGCTTCGTCAGCCCGGTTCGCCCGCTCCTGCTCCTGCTCCCCGCACCAAGTCAGTGGTGCGTTTCGTCAGCCCGGCTCGGCCCGCTCCTGCTCCCCACACCCAGCCAGTGGTGTGCGTCGTCAGTCCGGCACGGCCCGTGCCTGTTCACCGGTGGCGGGTCCGGCACCGGTCAGGTGCTGCGTCACGCCGGAGCTAGAGCAATCCGCTCCACCAGTGTTCAGTTCAGCTCTGGTCAGCAGGGCCAGACCGGACCAGGGGTACTTTGGGGGGTTAGAGAAGGAGTGGGGGTCAAGGCCGGAGCCAGAACCGCCACCGAGGAGGTATGCCCGCCCAGCCCTCCCCTGTTTTGTTTTAGTTGAGGCGCGGTCGCAGTCCGCGCCTTTAGGGGGGGGGGGGTACTGTCACACCCTGGCTCTGGGACTCTATATGTTGAGCCAGGGTGTGTTCATTCTGTGGTGTTCATTCTAGTTTGTTGTATTCTATGTTTGCCTGAGTGACTCCCAATCAGAGGCAACGAGTGTCAGCTGTTGGCTGGTTGTCTCTGATTGGGAGCCATATTTAAACTGTCTGTTTTCCCTTTGTGTTTGTGGGTTTTTGTTCCGTGTCGGTATTTGTTACCGTTGGACGTTACGAGTCGTTTATTGTTTTGTTCGTGCTTTATTAAATAAAGTCTAAACATGTTCGTTCAACACGCTGCGCATTGGTCTACTTCTCTCCCTGACGATCGTGACACCCCTCATGTAGCTCTACTCCATATTGGGCCTGGTTCTCACAAACCACACTAATCACTTCCATCATATCATTAAAAACACTGTGTTTTGGGTAGAAAATGACTCTATATCCATGCAGGACCTAACTTGTACAGTTTCAACTATTTTAAAAACCAAGGAGGTAAAAACGCCAGTCTTCTCTTTGAGTGCCCCTGAGTGCACCTCAATTTAGAGTGCACCTCAATTTAAAGAGGTCTATCAATTCAACCATTTGAAATGGATGTCCATTCAATTAAGAACATATTATTCTTATTAGAAATGAATCAACTACAAATTAGGTAGGCATACTTGTTTTTTTACACAACCTACTCTTTTGGTACATATTTATTGAGATAATTGATTACAACATATGTTGGTGATTAACACAGAGAGGTTTTTTTTTTCTGTCATCAATAGAATGCATTAGCCATTAGGCTGGCTCACTACAATTGTAACATGACATCTCAGGTGTCAGGATGAAGCATTTTCTCACAAAAAGAGGACTCAAGCAAACTATCTCTCTTCAACAGTTTCACTAGTCATGTTAGGTCTACTTAAAATGTCACATTCATACACAAGTAATTTGAAAGTAAGTTATAATACTGAAACACATTCACAATAAGTTATATTACAACCTACCTCTGAAGTAAGCAGTGTGTTCTCTCACTAATGAAATAGGACATTAATAATCTGTCAGTGGTTAGTTGAATCAGTCTCTTTGCACTGTTCAGTTTGTCTGTGCAACAGGTAACCTTCCAGAATCGGAATCTTGTGATGTCACAATGGAGTCCCCATTGCCATGGTTGTACCTATGCAGCACAGTCATACCTAATATATACAATGAATCCATATAACCCACATTTTTTTTTATTAAAATAAAATGCTGTAACTCATATCAAATGGTTGACCATTCAAACGACATGTGTTTTGCCTAATTAAAAGTCAATATGTTTTAGATATCATAAATAGCAGCCAGGCTTACTTAGGTTGTTTGTTCGATCTCAGCCTACCACTAATGTCAATATTATTCATCATCATCATCATCATCATCATCATCATCATCATCATCATCATCATTATCAATAAAATACATAGGCTACCTTACTACAGTAAAACAAGTCTTCCATAGTCTATGTCACCTCAGTAACAAAGTTCCAAAAAAGAAATGAGGGTTCAAGAAAACATCTCTCTTCAATGGCCTCAGCTATTAGCCATATGATCAACAAGGTCAAATGCAGCACTAAAATCAAGAAGCAGCTCATCCACAAGTTTATCTTGGTCTGAGCCATTGATTGATCGATTAAATCAACCAGAGCTGTTGCAGTCGAGTGATCCTTACGGTATCTTTACGGTACGCATGCTCATAGAGGGATAAAATTAGCTGGATGTGTAATTATATAGGCCCAAAAAATGTAATTGAAGAGTAGGTGTCATTGATGTTTAGCATTTTAGTTTAATAAATTATTAAATAAGGAAATCAATATCAGCTGACTATAGAACAGTATTTGTAGACCTGCCAACAGCGCCCATTGTTTAAAAATATGTTTGAACATTTTCTTATCCATGTCTTTCCAGTTGATATAACCAAACAGACAACCTTTGTTGCTCAAGAGCGTCACACATTCCTCCATTCATTCTCTATAATATTCCCCTCCATCACATTCCTCTATCATATTCCCTCTATCATATTCCCTCTATTATATTCCCTCTATTATATTCCTCTCCATCATATTCCACTACATCATAATACTCGCTATCATATTACCTCTATCATGTTCCTCTTTATTTATACAGGGAATCCCAATTGAGACCAGTGTCTCTTTTTCAATGGTGCCCTGTGTTATATCAATTAACAATCCAAACAGCTTAAACAGATACAATTACATACAGAGCAGAAAATATATAGAGCAAAATTATTAGACTTGAACACATACATTTCACAATGAACAGGTCTTGTATTTAACCAGTTGAGCTGACAACCATTTTGCACTGTTTCACTAGGGCTTTAGTCATCAATCTAGCAAGAGGGCAATATTTTATTAATGTAGTGGTGTCCCTCCCCCAGGAAGCTATGACCTTTAGATTTCACCTGGAATTGTTCATTTATGTCTGAGAAAAAAAAAAAACTTTTCAAACCATATGATCTAGTACACAAGAAAAGTATAATACAACCTTCTTTACTACTTTGCCAAACATTTCATGACATTAGTGATAGTCAAAATCTGTTAAATTTGTGAATGTCTAAATTAACATTTGGGCCATTTAACCAGTGTGCATCCCGCCTATAGACAATGGGAGAAGGGCTATGTAAAGGTCTCGATTTTGTCGTTCTGAACAAATGTTTGACTTCCACACAAAATTACTTCTTGACTTATTTTAGGTTTAAGGAAGTGTGTAGGTCGCATTCTTTATAGTAGAGCTATGAAAGTTATTTATTTAGCTCTGCCTGCTCGAGAATTCAGTGATTGCTTTGCCATGTCTGTGCCGTGAAGCAGTCAAGCTGGATAAATGTTTTTTCCTGGAACGCCCCTTTGACTTAACGTTGCAGTTAAGTGATATAAATGGATGTAATGATGCAGCCGACCACCAGAGGGAGGCAAATACAAGTTTATTCGACAGAGGACGTTTACGTGGTTCTAGGAAGGTCTGGATGGATGTCTTCTGAAATATAAAACGGTGGGAAATCAATCAAATAAGTCATGTAAACATTTACATATTCTTAAAAAGAATTCTAGCGCCCGATTTCGGGGACTGTCAGCCTAAGAGGTTTTAAGTCTTAAAGTGATCTAATGAAACAAATCCTCTCTGTCACATTCCTCTCAATATATTCCCTCTATCATATTCCCCCTCTATCCTAATCCCTCTATCATATTCCTCTCTATCATATTCCTCTCCACCCACTCCTCCTCTTCCTCCTCTCCCTCATCTCAGTGCAGCCCCTCTCCATCCACTAGAGCAGGAAGTCTCTGGGCTCAGTGAGGTCCAGCTCAGACTGAAGAGAGGCCGTTTTAACTCTCTTCTCCTTTAGCTGTTCCTCCAGCCTGGCAAGTACTATCTCCTTGTCAACCAAGCAACCTGATCTGGACTTTGAGATGATCTGACGTCTCTTTTGCTTGAGACATTTCTCTTTGCTGCTCATCTCTTGAGTATTCCAGCACACTAATGTCCTTCTTGAAGTAGCATAAATCTGAGGCTACCTCTTTTTTCAGATCCTCATGTGCTTCTCTTATAGGTTTGAATGTGTGTCCTCTGTCGTCTCACCCATCTCTGCAGATCACAGAGATCAGCTTACTGTCCGTCTCACAGAACAGCTTCAGAGCCTCTCCATGTTCACGACATTCATCTCTCTACTGTTTCCTCTCTCGGCTGTAGCTCTCTGTCTTTTAGCATCTTCCTCCAGTTTCAGCTGGTAGGCCACGTTCCTGATCAGTCTGTTGATCTGGAAGATTCTGTCTCTGACCAGAGCCCTGCCCACTTGACAGAGTTGGTGTCCAGCATTCAGGCTGTCTTGGAGGCATCTCTTGCAGAAGGTGTGCTGATAGCTTAGAGACACAGGCTCAGTGTAGATGTCTGTGCAGATGGAACAGCACAGGTGGTCTGCCAGGTCAGAGGAAGCTGTGGCCATAATGACTGTGCTCGTGCTCAGTGTGTGAGAGACAAAGAGGCAGTGTCCGAATACCCATATTAGAGTACTAAATAGTATATATAAAAACATTTAGTTTTTTAGTATGTGAAATTTAGAAATTATGCCGCGTTCACATGCTAGTCGGACCTAGGAAACTCTGAAATGTCCGACTTGTTGATTCGTTGAATGCGGCACGTGTATAACTACAACCAGTAAGCAAGTCTGAAATGTCCGGGTTTCCAAGTTCCGACTAGCACGTGAACGCTGCAATAGTACTAAGAATGCGTCATCTAATGCGCGATTGCATTGACTCCCGTCATTCGTTCATTTCGGTACAGCGCGTTAATTTATCTGACTATCAGCTGTTGCCAAACAAGTGAGTCAGAAAATAAGAGTGAATTATACTAGATCAAAGGCGAAATTAGTATGCAGTTTAAGTAAGTATTACGCTAGAATGGATATTCAGACACAGCCAGTAACAGGTCTGTCTTGGAAAATACATGTATGTTCTTGAAGTACGCAGTCAAATTACCATTAGCTTTAAAGCCCTCATGAAGAATACTGACAGACTTCTTGTAAAGGTAGAGGCATGTGACTATCATAAAGCAAGACAGACTAAAGTTCAGTGTCAGTGACAACTTTCAGTGTGGGTGTAGGGAAAAAGCTAAAACACAAGTGAATAAAGGATGGGTTTTATTATCCATACAGTATAAATAGGAAATGTCTAATAAACAAATTATTCCAACTAATTCTTTGGATTGGAGATGACTGCTTTAGACTGTTTGATGCACACATTGAGGTCAGCAAGCACCAAATGAGTGTCCAGCATGCTCTAGTGGTTATTACAAGTAACTACACATATCACACCACAACAGCTAACATAGTGTCTCACTCCCTCTCCTCCTCTCCTCCTCTCCCTCTTGTCTCCTCTGTTCTTCCTCTATTACTCCTCCTCTCCTCCTCGCCCTCTCAGCGGCTCCAGCTGGATAGAGTGACGGCGAGGTGACCTCCTGCCTCTCGGGGAGGAAGGGGAGAGGGCAGCTGGTGTGTCCGACACACAATCCTTACACCTGCAACAGGTAGGCCAGGGGGGCGGGGACCTGTAGTCGGTGAGACTCCACCTAACATGGAAACCTATAAGGTGGGCAAGTAGGTGAACAGAAGGGGTGGAGCTGGACGTCAAGGGAGGGGAGGGTGTTTCCTACGAGCCACCTGCCAGCGAGACTTGGAGGGAGCAGGGAGGAAGTCTGTCCAACAGAGCATTTCTGGGATCGATTGGGTCGCCACTGCCCAATAGAGATTAGATCCCCCTATACTACAATGTAAAGCAGTTTGAGTACTGGAGGGTTCTCTGTATAAATCCAAGGGTGAAACCTCCAAGGGTCTAGCCTTCTCTCAGGGGAAGAGTCTGCTCTGGGCTGTCCTGCGAAAGGTGTTCCTCTGTGGGAAAGCAGGAGAGAACAAGAGCCCTCCAGAGAAGAGATCTCAGCTTATGGTAGTGATGGACAGAATCAACTCTTCTTGTCATCTTCCCACCTCTCCTCTTCCTCTTGCTCGGCCCTTCTCCCTTCCTTTCCTTCTTACAGTCTGTGATGGGAGGAACCCTTTTCTCCTGTCCTCTCCTCCCTCTTTTCTCTTTCCTCTACTGTACTACTCTCCCTCCTTCCCTCGGTTGGTAGGACCCTTTGTTTAGTCAAGACCAGAAGATGTGGATAGCTAGCCTGATGGTTTCAGACCACTGTCACCTGTTGGGAGGGGGATACAGGACTAGTCCACGGTAGGACGGCAGCTCACATTGGGAGAAACCTCCTGCTGCTGCCACTCCTTCCCACTCACCCCTCTTACCTGGGATGAGACTCAACGTTTGGATGAAAACTGGCATAATCCCTACGGTGAAGTGCATGGGTGGTGGCAGCATCATATGCTATGGGGAGGATTTTCAGGGACGGGGACTGGGAACACGCCCATTCACAATCGACAGGGCTGTAGTGGAGCGGGTCGAAGAGTTTTCAAGTTCCAGCCCCTTTGGTGTCCACATACCAACAAACGATCATGGTCCAACACACCAGACAGACAGTCGTGTGTAGAGGGCACGACAATTCCTTTTCCACTCAAGGAGACTGAAAAGATTGACATTGGTCCAAGTTCTACTGCTGCACCATCGAGAGCATCCATGACCGGTTGCATCACCGCCTTGGTTGGCAACTGCTCGGCATCACTCGACCGCTGAAAGGCGCCTACAGAGGGTTGTGCGTACAAGATTACCAGTCACATCACTTGGGCCAAGCTTCCTGCCATCCAGGGACCTATATACTAGGCAGGTGGTTGTACAGAGGGAGGCCCAAAAAAAAATTGTCAAAGACTCCAGTCACAGTCACAAGTCATACCTCATGTTCTCTCCTGCTACAGACGACACGGATTAAAAGCACAGCAAGGGTACCAGAGTTGCCAAGTTCTAGGTCCAAATGCTCCTTAACATATTCTATTCCCCAAGCCATAAGACTGCTGAACAATTAATCAAATGGCCACCCGGACTATTTACATTGACACCTCCCCCCTTTGTTCGTTTTACCCAGTGCTTGCTGGCTACTCGCTGGTTATTATTTTACATTTTTACATTTACGTCATTTAGGCAGAATACTTTCTTATCCAGAGCGACTTACTAAATTGGTGTAAGTCACTCTATAACTCAGTGGGGTAGAAAGATCTTACTCTCATCCTATCCCAGGTTATTCCTTAAAGAGGGTGGGTTTCAAATTGTCTCCGGGAAGGTGCTTGAGTGACTCCGCTGCTCGCTGGCGCCTCATGAGGGAGCTTGCTTTCTTCCACCATTGGGGTGCCAGAGCAGCGAACAGTTTGCGCTGGATTGTGGGCATGAGCGGGAACTATCACTTCCGCAGAGGAAGGGGAGCCAGCAGGCCAGAGGTGGATGAACGCAATGCCCCCTCATTTGGGGTATGTAGTAGGACTGGATCAGAGTTTGAAGGTACGGAGGTGCCGTTCCCATCTACAGCTCCATAGGCAAGCACCATGGAGTTCCTTGTAACAGATGCAAGCTTCAACTGGAAGCCAGTGGAGTGCTGTGCGGAGGAACGGGGTGACGTGGCAGAGAACTTGAAGGAAGGTTGAAACACCAGACGGGCTGCGGCATTCTGGATCAGTGTAGGGGTTTAATGGCACAGGGAAGGCAGGGAGCCCAGCCAACAGCCAGTTGCAGCAGTAATCCCAGACGGGAGATGACAAGTGCCTGGATTAGGAGACCTGTGCCGCTTCCTGTGTAAGGCAGGGTCGTCACTCTCCGAATGTCCGTGTTGTAGAGCATGAACCTGCAGGATCGGGGTCCCCCTTGATGTTAGCGGCGAACGACAGGGTATTGTTCCAGGGTCACGCCAAGGCTCTTCACACTCTGGGAGGAGGACACAACGGCAGTTGTCAACCGTGATGGCAGAGATCATGGAACGGGCAAGAAACTCCTTCCCCGGCGGGAGGAAGAGCAGCTCCGTCTTGCCAAGGTTTCAGCTGATGAGGTGTGGTGATCCGTCATCCAACCTGATATGTCTGCCAGACATGCAGAGATGCGATCCAACCACCTGGTTATCAGAAAGGGGAGAAAGGAGAAGATTAGTTGTGTGTATCGTCAGCGATAGCAAAGATAGGAGAGGCCATGTGGTGAGGATATGACAGAGCCAAGTGACTTGGTGTATAGCGAGAATAGGAGAGGGCCTCCTAGAGAACTTAGCCCTGGGGGGACACCAGTGGTGAGAGCACGTGGTGCGGAGACAGCTTCTCGCCACGCCACTTGGTAGGAGCGGATAAAGCCGACCGGGTCAGGTAGGATACACAATGTCCCAAGAGTGAAGCCGCGACGGAGATGCCCAGCTCGGAGAGGGTGAGAGGAGGATCTGATTGGTTCACAGTATCAAAGGCAGCGACAGGTCTAGAAGGACAAGAGCAGGAGAGAGAGAGTTAGCTTTAGCAGTGCGGCAGAAGCCTCCGTGACACAGAGAAGAGCAGTCTCAGTTGACATGACCCAGTCCCTGAAACCTGACATTGGTTAGGATCAAGAAGGTAATTCTGAGAGAGAGGGAGAGATAGCAAGAGAGCTCTTGGCTAAAAGACGGCACGCTCAATAGTTTATGGAAAGAAAGAAAGAGGGGATTACTGGTCTGGTAGGTTGTTGACATCTCGTAGAGGGGATCCGAGTGTTTGGTTTTTTGGAGAAGGGAGTGCAACTCTTCGCTCTCTTGAAGACAGAAGGGACATAGCCACCAGCGGTCAAGGATGAGTTGTCTATCAGCATTGTGATGGTAGGGGAGAAGGTCACCAGAGATGGTCTGGAGAAGAGAGGAAGGGGATGTGGGTCAAGATGTGGGCAGGTTGTTGGGCGGCCTGCAGTCACAAGGCATCGCAAGTATTATTTATCTGGAGAGAGAGTGGAGAAAAAAGAAAGAAGTCAAAGCAATAGGGTAGGGCAGTGATTGAGCAAGTGACCAGCAGTGTCATTAGACTCTGGAACAAACGAGGATCGGATGTCGTCAACCTTCTTTCAAAGGGTGGTTGACGAAGTCATCAGCAGGGAGGAGGAAATGTTGGCAAAGAGCTTCCTAGGGTTAGAGGCAGATCTGTGGGATTTAGAGTGGTAGAAAGTGGTTCTTAGCAGCAGAAACCAGCATGAAGAAAATGTAGAGAGAGGGAGGTGAAAAGATGCCAGGGTCCGCAGGGAGTCTAGTTTTCTTCCATTTTTCCGCTCAGGCTGCCCGGAGCTCTGTTCTGTGAGCTCGCAATGAGTTCATCAAGCCACGGAGCTGGAGGGGAGGACTGAGCCGGCCGGGAGGATAGGGGCAACCACAGAGAGTCAAAGGATGAAGTAAAAGGGAGGAGAGATAGAAGGGTTGAGGAGGCAGGAATCAGGAGTTGGAGGGAGAAGGATTGAGGCAGAGGGAAGAGATGATAGGATGGAAGAGAGAGAGTAGTGGGAGAGAGAGAGACGAAGGTTGCGGCGGCGCATTACCCATCTGTGTAGGGGGTCTCTCAGAGTGAGTAGTGTAGGAGGAGAGCGAGAGAGAAAGGATACAAAAGTAGTGGTCGGAGACATGGAGGGGAGGTTGCAAGTGAGATTAGTAGAAGAGCAGACTATCTAGTAAAGATGAGGGTCAAGACTATTGCTACCTTTTGGAGTAGGGGGGGCCGGTGAGAGGGTGAGGTGTTTAAAAGAGGAGAGGAGTGGAAAGAAGGAGGCAAGAGAGAAATGAGTCAAATGTAGACGTGAGGGAGGTTGAAATCCCCCAAAACTGTGAAGGGGTGAGCCATCCTCAGGAAGGAACTTATCAAGGTGTTCAAGCTCATTGATGAACTCATCCAAGGGGAACCTGGAGAGGGATGATAGATGACAAGGGATATTAAGCTTAAATGGGCTAGTGACTGTGACAGCCTGGAATGCAAATGAGGAGATAGACAGATGGGTTAGGGGGGAAAAAATTGAGAATGTCCACATGGGAGAGATGAGAATTCCTGTGCCACCCCCCTCTGACCAGATGTTCTCAGGGTATGCGAGAACACATGGTCAGACGAGGAGAGAGCAGTAGGAGTAGCAGTGTTTTCAGTGGTAATCCATGTTTTCCGTCAGCGCCAGGAAGTCGAGGGACTGGAGGGTATGGATTAGGCTGGGATGAAAGTCAGCCTTGTTGCGGCGGCCAGACAGAACGGCAGTTTCCAGAGGCTGCCTGAGACCTGGACTCTCCAGGTGTGTGGTGCCGTTGCAGGGACCACCAGGTTAGAGAGGCAGCAGCCACGCGGTGTGAGGCGTTTGTGTAGCCTTGTGCGGAGAGGAGAGAGAACAGGGATAGGCAGAGGCATGGTTGACAGGGCTTGTAGCAGATGGCTAACAATAATGCAGAGGATATAGGAATGTAAATGAACTAAACATCTGGGAATGGAGAGAGCCAGGGCCTCCCTCACCAAAACTCCCAAATATAACTCTCCCAACTTCAACCTCAGAAACTATATAATTGGTTTCACTGACCACACCGAATAAAACTCTCCCAACTTTCCACTTTAGAAATTAGAATTGGTGTAAACTTTACAGCGGTTCAATGTTTCAAGGAATTAGACTCAACTTACTTTATTCAGCTAGCTAACTATGACGACATAGCTAACTAGCATGATAGCATCCAAAACACACAAAGTTTAGCACATATACTTGGTTTACGACAAACTACCAATAGTGTGTTAAACACACTAAACAGAAAAATTCGTTGTCCGCTGGTCTAGTTCCTTTCATTACGCAGCAATAAATTAATCGTTGGCTAGCTTAGCACAAATATATTGTATTTAAGCTGATACAGTAACAGCGAGCTGGGAGGCTTGGCTAGCTTAGAAATGGTGATGTGCTGCATTTGTTTGGAAAAATGGCTTTGTCGCTGCGAACGAATGAAGATGGCTACAATTATATTGTCATTAAGCTGACTATAGTACTGCTAGCTGGTTAGCGTTGGCTAGATAGCAAATGCCTGCCGGTGATGGACCTTGTTTAAAAACTCCAGCGTCGCTCGTACGCGAACGATGTTAGCTGGCCTAACTGGTATTCTATTATTAGTTTGCTCACCCGTTGTAATAGCTACTCGGCCAGCTAGTCCAGGAGGTGAGTTAAGCTAGCTAACGCCTAGCTTCGTGCGACCACCCGGCTACCGTCCGCCCCTGGAAAATACAATACTAACCTACAATAATTACATACAAGAAACTACCCACAACAAACCACACAATGCTTGCCTCCTACAATTACCTAACTAACAATCTAAATACATCGTTTAAGCCGTACAACAACACACGGATTGCCTACCTACAAATACCTAAACTACAAATCTAAATAACAGAGTTTAAGCCCTTACTTATACAAAATGCCCAAGCTATGTATAGAGCCAAAAACTTACCCGACGCCAGCTGTCTGGGTTGGCAGACCAAACAAGACATGGGTCTTCTGCAATCAGTAGCTGTAACCTAAGTCACAGTAGCTACTAACTACTATCGTTAATGCTTCAGATAATGAGGTTAGAAAAACAAGTGCGAATGGGTAGGTCGCTAGCTGGCTTAATTACAGGTACTATTAAAGCTGAAATAAAACAGTGAAAAACAACTATCACACAGTTGCTAACAAGTTTACCAGTAGCTACCCGCTAGGTAGCCTAGCTTTAGTTATTGAGGCCAGGTAGTGGGTTAGTAGCTAGCCTCGTGACTTCACGGGGGCTTCAGCCGAATACCAATACTTACATACCACTAATTACCTTAACAATAACCTACAATAACTACCTAAATAAACTACCCTACAATACTAACTACAATACCTAACTACAAAATCTAAAATACATGGTTTAAAGCTTTACTCAACACCACATATAAAGAAGCCAAGTGTCACACCCGGGGTCTGGCGACTCATATGTTGAGCCAGGGTGTGTTCAAACATTGGGTGTATTTCTATGTTGGTATTTCTGTTGTGTTCATTGTCTATGTGTGGACTGGGGTGACTTACGCGATCAGAGGCAACGAAAGTGTCAGCTGTCTGCTGGTTGTCTCTGATTGGGAGCCATATGTTTACTGTCCTGTGTTTCACTTTGGTTATGTGGGTTTTTGTTCCCTTTACGGCATTGTTACTGTGGACTTCACGAGTCGTCTATTGTTTTGGTTTTTGTGCGGTAGTTATAATAAAGTATATCATGTTTCGCTCAACACGCTGGCGTATTGGTCTCACTCCTTACCCAGACGATAGAGACAGAACAATCCCACCTCACCGACGACAAAACAGGTGGTCCAGGAAACAAACGCAGGAGGTGACGCTGGTGGATTTTGTCCTCTCGGTCTGAGGGGCAGATTACAGAGGAGGAGGCCGTCGGGGTTACCGGAGGGCTATGAAGGGGGAGACCCAGGCAGGCGAGGAGCAGCGGCCTTGTCAGCAGTGCCATCGTCGGGACGGACGGGAGGCAACCCACAAATAATTTTTTAGTGGGGGGGGGGGGGGTCGGCACACCGGCAGTGGGCGACTGGCCAGCAGGAGGCTAGCACAGGGCGCGAAAAGGAGACGATAGAGAAGCGACCAGCCGGGTTACGGGTGCCATGGCGATGGCGAGAGGAGGGAAGGAAGTCGTAGAGGCACGGCGGAAGAGGGGTGACTGAGGTGTATTGCCAGTCCGGTCCGGCCAGTTTCCTTGATCCCCGGTTTAAAGCCAGTGGGTTTGTGTTCCCAGAGTACGGTCCGGCTGGGGTCCCTGCTCAACGCAAACAAGTCCTACGGTGTGCCGTCGCCAGCCCAGCTCCGGCCAGTCCCTGCTCCACACAACAAAGCCTACGTAGGTTTGTGCAGTCGACAGCCCAGCCCGGCCTGTTTCCCGCTCCAACGCACCAAGCCTCGCCAGCCCAGCCGGTGTGCGTCAGTCAGCCCGGTGGGCGTCCAGGCCTGCCCGGCCTGTTCCGCTCACGCACCAAGCCTATGGCCCAGCCCGGTGCGTCAACGCACCAGCCTATGGTGTGCGTCGGCCTGTTCCGGCCTGTCCCCTGCTCCACGCACCAAGCTACGGTGTGTGTATGTCAGCCAGCCCGGCCTGTCCCTGCTCCACGCCACCAAGCCTACGGGGTGCGTCGCCAAGCCCTGTCCGGCCTGTCCCTGCTCCACGCACCAAGCCTACGGGGTGCGTTGCCAGCCCTGTCCGGCTGTCCCTGCTCAACGCACCAAGCCTACGGTGTGCGTCGTCAGTCCAGCCGGCATTGTCCCTGCTTCACGCACCAAGCCTACGGGGCTGCGTCGTCAGCCCGGTCCGGGCCTGTTCCTGCCACCCGCCACCAAGTCTACGGTGCGCGTCGCCAGCCCGAGTCCCGGCCTGTTCCTGCACCCGCACCAAGTCTACGGTGCGCGTCGCCAGCACCGACCGGCCTGTTCCTGCCCACTACGCCACCAAACCTACGGTGCGCGTCGCCAGCCCGACCCGGCCTGTTCCTGCCACTCGCACCAAACCTACGGTGCGCGTCGCCAGCCCGACCCGGCCTGTTCCTGCCACTTCCGCACCAAAACCTACGGTGCGCGTTCGCCAGCCCGAACCCGGCCTGTTCCTGCCACTCGCACTAAGCCAGGGGTGCGAGAAGTCAGCCTGGTAAGGGCCCGTTCCTCCTCCACGCACCAAGCCAGGGGTGCGAGTCGACAGACTGGACCAGGGGCACTATGGGGGGTTTATTGGAGGGTGGTGGTCAAGGCCGGAGCCAGAACCGCCGCTGAGGAGGTATGCCCGCCCAGCCCTCCCCTGTTTTGTTTAGTTGAGGCGCGGTCGCAGTCCGCGCCTTTAGGGGGGGGTACTGTCACCCCTGGTTCTGGGACTCATTATGTTGAGCTAGGGTGTGGTTCATTCATTGGGTGTATTTCTATGTTGGTATTTCTGTTGGGTTCATTTCTATGTGTGACTGGGTGACTCCCGATCAGAGGCAACGAGTGTCAGCTGTTTGCTGGTTGTCTCTGATTGGGAGCCATATTTTACTGTCTGTGTTTCACTTTGGGTTTGTGGGTTTTTGTTCCTTTACGGTCATTGTTACTGTGGACTTCACGAGTCGTCTATTGTTTTGGTTTTTGTGCGTTAGTATAATAAAGTAAATCATGTTCGCTCAACACGCTGCGTATTGGTCTACTCCTTACCCAGACGATCGTGACACCAAGCTTACCTCCTGCTAGAGAAAACACAACCTCACCCGACCATTTCCATTCCCGACTATTATCCATGCATAGTTACTTTACCCCTACCTAAATGTACAAATTACCTCAACTAACCTGTACCCCCACACATTCACTCGGTACCGGTACCCCTTGTATATAACCTCATTATTATTTTATTGTGTTACTTTTTATTTATTTTTTTACTTTAGTGTATTTAGTAAATATTTTCTTAACTCTATTTCTTGAACTGCATTGTTGGTTAAGGGCTTGTAAGTAAGCATTTTTTTCACAGTAAGGTCTATAAACCTGTTGTATTCGGCACATGACAAAATACAATTTGATTTGATTTGATTTGGAGACTAGTCAGGATCAATGGAAAGATGAACGAGAGCAATTTACAGAGAAATCCTTGATGAAAACCTGCTCCAGAGCGTTCAGGACCTCAGACTGGGGCTAAGGTTCACCTTCCAACAGGACAACGACCCTAAACACACAGCCAAGACAACGCAGGAGTGGCTTCGGGACAAGTCTCTGAATGTCCTTGAGAGGCCCAGCCAGAAACCGGACTTGAACCCCGATCTAACATCTCTGGAGAGACCTGAAAATAGCTGTGCAGCGACACGCCCTATCCAACCTGACAGAGCTTTGAGAGGATCTGCAGAGAAGAATGGGAGAAACTCCTCAAATACAGGTGTGCCAAGCTTGTAGCGTCATACCCAAGAAGACTCGAGGCTGTAATCGCTGCCAAGGTGCTTCAACAAAGTACTGAGTAAAGGGTCTGAATACTTATGTAAATGTAAGATTTCCATTTGTTATTTTTAAATACATTTATAAAAAAGTCTAAAAACCCTGTTCTCACTTTGTCATTATGGGGTATATTGTGTGTAGATTGATGAAGAAAAAAAAACAATTTAATCAA
This sequence comes from Coregonus suidteri, assembly GCA_036851935.1. Taxonomy (NCBI): domain Eukaryota; kingdom Metazoa; phylum Chordata; class Actinopteri; order Salmoniformes; family Salmonidae; genus Coregonus; species Coregonus suidteri. Next base: position 2,736,075 of record CM072220.1, read on the forward strand.
TTTTAGCTGAATAAGACAAAGTGTGGACGCATGTTTTTTTGAATAACATAAATGATTTCTTGATGAGATTATTTTTCTATTTGAAAATTTTTACTCAATTAAATGGAATCCAAGATGGCGTAGTAGTGCAGTCCTGTTTTTGTTTGTGTCTGTAAATAGCCTGTAAAATACCCTCTTTTCTTTGTGTATTTTTCATACATATTTCCCTATCAGAATTTTCATCCTTCACTAAATATACTTTCCTGCAACCGCATCACTCAATGTGAAACGGATTCTATTATTGACTTTACCTTTTATCTAGAATCTCCAGTTGAAACTAGCTAGCCAGCTAACTAGCTACTTGCTATTAGCCACAGTTATCGGTATTTCACCCAGAACATTGGATTTTTCTGCCGGAATAATTTAATCACTGGACATTAATCACCGGATCGCAACTAGCTAGCCGCAACCTAATGGATATTGTTGTGGCTAATCACCACTGCCCCCAATGCAAGCACCAATTAGCCTCGAGCTAGCCTAGAGCCAGGCCCATATCCCGGCTATCTACCTCTCGGTCTAATGGAAGGAAGTAGCCAGCTAACTAGCTACTTGCTATCAGCTACCGTTATCGGTTTTTCACCATTGTCCGTGGCCTGCACCCCCTACCAGCAGCTCTATCCTGGACTATTATTCGGCCAGTCTGCACTGTCTGCCACAGCGCGTTATCGACCCAGAACATATCAGTTTTTCTGCCGGAATCACTGGACCCTTTAACTCTGGATTCATCGCTACCAGCTAGTTGCAACCAAATGGACGTTGTGGTTTGGCTAATCATCCTGAGCTAGGCCCATCTCCCGGTTATCTACCTCTCTGTCAACCGGACGGGACCACCTAGTGTTGACACTTGAGCCCCGCCGATCCTACACGACTGGTATGGTCTGCTGACGAAATCGTCTGATGTGGTTACAACAAGGCTTCCCATTACGACGTCGACCACGAAGATTCCATCTGCTAGCCCCGACACGCTAGCCATGGCCTCTTGCGTGCTAGTGCTTTAAATGGCCCCCGAAACTATCCTGTTGCTGTTCACCACTAAGTAATCACTTATGATAACTCAGCTATACAGCTGATGCCTGCTGGACTGTTCCTTTTTACGGTACCGCATCCTGTTTATGTTTAGCCTCAGCCCAAACTGTGTGGTCATTACCAGCTGTGTTGTCTTAGCTCTCTCAAATTACACCTGTGATTGCTTTACGCCTCTCTCCCTTGTCAATATGGTTAGCTTATTGTTGTTTCGGTTATTTCTAATTGTACTATTTCACTGTAGATCCCCCAGCCAGCTAAAGCTGCCTTAGATAGCTCCTTTGTCCCACCCCCCATACACGCGGTGAGACCGACTCAATTGGTGCTCTCCAGTGATGCTATCTCTTTCATTGTTACCCAACGCTTAGGTTTACCTCCACTTTACTCATATCCTTCCATATCCTTGTCTGTACATAATGCCCTGAATTTTTTTCTACAACGCCCGGAAATCAGCCCCCTTTATTCTATGTACCCAACGCACTAGAAGACCAGTTTTTTAAAGCCTTTAGCCGTATCCTTATTCTAGTCCTCCTTCTGTTCCTCTGGTGATGTAGAGGCTAAACCCAGGCCCTGCAGCCCTCAGTATCACACCTACTCCCCAGGCGTTATCATTTGTTGACTTCTGTAATCGTAAAAAGCCTTGGATTCTTGCACGTTAATATCCGAAGCCTCTTCCTAAGTTTGAGTTATTCACTGCGTTAGCACACTCCGCCAACCCTGATGTTCTAGCAGTGTCTGAATCCTGGCTTAGGAAGGCCACCAAAAATTCTGAAATGTCCATCCCCAACTATAACATTGTCCGTCTAGATAGAACTGCCAAAGGGGGGGGTGGAGTTGCAATGTACTGCAGATCTCTATCATACTATCCAGGTCTGTGCCCAAACAGTTTGAGCTTCTACTTCCTAAAAAATCCACCTTTCCAGAAATAAGTCTCTCATTGTTGCCGCTTGCTACAGACCCCCCTCAGCCCCCAGCTGTGCCCTGGACACCATATGTGAATTGATTGCCCCCATTTATCCTCTGAGTTTGTACTGCTTGGTGACCTAAATTGGGATAAGCTTAATACCCCAGCCATCCTACAATCCAAGCTAGATGCCCTCAACCTCACGCAAATTATCAACGAACCTACCAGGTACAACCCTAAATCCTTAAACATGGGTACCCTCATAGATATCATCCTGACTAACATACCCTCTAAATACACCTCAGCTGTCTTCAACCAGGATCCCCCCCTCAGCGATCACTGCCTTATTGCCTGCGTCCGTAAACGGGTCCGCGGTCAAACAACCACCCCTCATCACTGTCAAACGCTCCCTCCCTAAAACACTTTAGCGAGGAGGCCTTCCTAATTGACCTGGCCCAGGTATCCTGGATGGATATAGATCTCATTCCGTCAGTAGAGGATGCCTGGTTGTTCCTTAAAAGTAATTTCCTCTCAATCTTAAATAAAAACATGCCCCATTCAAAAAATACAGAACTAAGAACCGATATAGCCCCTGGTTCTCCTCAGACTTGACTGCCCTTGACCAGCACAAAACATCCTGTGGCGTACAGCATTAGCATCAAAAAGCCCCCGCGATATGCAACTTTTCAGGGAAGTTAGGAACCAATATACACAAGCAGTCAGGAAAGCAAAGGCTAACTTTTTCAAACAGAAATTTGCATCCTGTAGCACTAACTCCAAAAAGTTTTGGGACACTGTAAAGTCCATGGAGAATAAGAGCACTCCTCCTCAGCTGCCCACTGCACTGAGGCTAGGAAACACTATCTCCACCGATAAATCTACAATAATCGAGAACTTCAACAAGCATTTTGCTACAGCTGGCCATGCTTTCCATCTGGCTACCACTAACCCGGCCACCAACTCTGCACCCTCTGCTGCAACTTGCCATGCCCCCCCCCGCTTCTCCTTCACACAAATTCAGACAGCTGATGTTTTGAAAGCGCTGCCAAAATCTGGACCCCTACAAATCAGCTGGGCTAGACAACCTGGGCCCTTTCTTCCTAAAACTAGGCGCCGAAATTGTCGCAACCCCTATTACTAGTCTGTTCAACCTCTCTTTCATAACGTCTGAGATCCCCAGAGATTGGAAAGCTGCCGCGGTCATCCCCCTCTTCAAAGGGGGTGACACTCTAGATCCAAACTGCTACAGACCTATATCCATCCTGCCCTGCCTTTCGAAAGTATTCGAAAGCCAAGTTAATAAACAGATCATCGACCATTTCGAATACCACCGTACCTTCTCCGCTATGCAATCCGGTTTCCGAGCTGGTCACGGGTGCACTTCAGCCACGCTCAAGGTCCTAAACGATATTATAACCGCGATTGATAATAGACAGTACTGTGCAGCCGTCTTCATCGACCTGGCCAAGGCTTTCGACTCTGTCAACCACCGCATTCTTATTGGCAGACTAAATAGCCTTGGTTTCTCAAATGACTGCCTCGCCTGGTTCACCAACTACTTCTCAGATAGAGTTCAGTGTGTCAAATCGGAGGGCCTGTTGTCTGGACCTATGGCAGTCTCTATGGGGGTGCCACAGGGTTAAATTCTTGGGCCGACACTTTTCTCCGTGTATATCAATGATGTCGCTCTTGCTGCTGGTGACTCTCAGATCCACCTCTACGCAGACGACACCATTTTGTATACATCTGGCCCTTCATTGGACACTGTGTTAACAAACCTCCAAACGAGCTTCAATGCCATACAAACAATCCTTCAGTAGCCTTCAACTGCTCTTAAACACTAGTAAAACTAAATGCATGCTTTTCAAATCGAACGCTGCTAGCACCCGCCCACCCGACTAGAATCACCACTCTCGACGGGTCTGACCTAGAGTATGTGGACAACTACAAATATCTAGGTGTCTGGTTAGACTGTAAACTCAACTTCCAGACTCACATAAAGAATCTCCAATCCAAAGTTAAATCTAGAATCGGCTTCCTATTTCGCAACAAAGCCTCCTTCACTCATGCTGCCCAAACATGCCCTCGTAAAACTGACTATCCTACCGATCCTTGACTTCGGCGATGTCATTTATAAAATAGCCTCCAACACTCTACTCAGCAAATTGGATGTCGTCTATCACAGTGCCATCCGTTTTGTCTCCAAAGCCCCCATACACTACCCACCACTGTGACCTGTACGCTCTTGTTGGCTGGTCCTCACTACATGTTCGTCGTCAAACCCACTGGCTCCAGGCCATCTATAAATCACTGCTAGGCAAATCCCCGCCTTATCTTAGCTCATTGGTCACCATAGCAGCACCCACCCGTAGTCTGCGCTCCAGCAGGTATATCTCACTGGTCATTCCCAAAGCCAACACCTCCTTTGGCCGCCATTCCTTCCAGTTCTCTGCTGCCAATGACTGGAACGAATTGCAAAAATCTCTGAAGCTGGAGACTCTTATCTCCCTCAATAACTTTAAGCATCAGTTGTCAGAGCACCTTACCGATCACTGCACCTGTACACAGCCCATCTGAAATTAGCCCACCCAACTACCTCATCCCTATATTGTTATTTAATTTGCTCTTTTGCACCCCAGTATCTCTATTTGCACATAATCTCTTGCACATCTAGCATTCCAGTGTTAATACTATTGTAATTATTCTGCACTATAGCCTATTTATTGCCTTACCTCCATAACTTGCTACATTTGCACACACTGTATATATATTTTCTGTTGTATTTCTGACTTTATGTTTTTTTTACCCCATATGTAACTCTGTGTTGTTTTTGTTGCACTACTTTGCTTTGTCTTGGCCAGGTCGCAGTTGTAAATGAGAACCTGTTCTCAACTGGCTTACCTGGTTAAATAAAGGTGAAATAAAAAAAATAAAAATAAAAAAGGGCCTGGGTTCCTCATCCTCTGACCTGCATATGGATGCTCTCACTCTAACAGGCGTCTTAGTGGCCATGCAGAGCAGAGGGGTTGGCGGCTCATCATTGCAGGTTGCCAGAGTTAAGTTATCATCTGGGACCAGCTGGTGAGCATGAGGGCAGCGATCCACCTCTTCACTAGTGCCCTTCCCTTTCTGCTCTGGCTGCTTGTGGTCCTTGTCATGGATGCATGCCAGGCTTGGAGGAAGTGCTAGGACAGGGCTTTTATCACTCATCAGTTCCTCTCTCTTGACAGTGGATGCAACTGCACTTGCCTCTGTGTTAACTGAGCACTCTGTTGTGTCCTCAACTGTCTCCTCTGGCTGCTTGTGGTCATTGTTGTTGTGAATGCATTGCAGACCTGGAGGACTTTTATCATCCCAGGTGTAAATGGCAACAGTTGCCTCTGTGTTGACTGAGTACTTTGTAGTGCACTCAACTGTCTTCCATAGCTGTTTGTGGTCATTGTTGTGGGTGCAGGTCAGGATTAGAGGCAGTGTTGCAGGTGCAGGAGGACTTTTATCAGCCAAAAACTCCTCTGTGTGGACAGTGGACACGGAAACGGCTGCTTCCCTGGCAACTGGACACTTGTTGGTGTCCTCTACTGCCACCCCTGGCAGATTTTGGACAGTGGACACGGAAACGGCTGCTTCCCTGGCAACTAGACACTTGTTGGTGTCCTCTACTGCCTCCCCTGGCAGATTGTGGACAGTGGATACGGAAACGGCCGCTTCCCTGGACACTTGAGTCTTGGTGGTGCTCTCTACTGCCTCCTCTGGCTGCTTGTGGTCATTGTCTAGAATGTGTGGCAACTTTGAAGGCAGCATTGGAGCCGGGCTTTTATCACCCAACAGGTCCTCTCCCTGGACAATGGATGTGCCTGCAGTGATCGCTGTGGCAACGGAGGACTCGGTGGCATCCTCTTTCGTCTCATTGGTCAGTTTTTGGTCAGAGTCTCGGATACATGGCGAGCTTGGAGGCAGTGCTGCAGAGTCAGGAGGGCTTTGATCAGCTGCCATGTCCTCTTTGAGGTGAGTGGACACATCATTGTTTGTTTCACTGGTAACTGGACACTTGGTGGTGCCCTCTACTGCCTCCCCTGGCAGTTTGTAGTCAATGTCAAAGACAAGTGGCAGACTTGGAGGCAGCATTGGGACAGGGTATTTAGCTGCTGATATGTACACTCGAAAATCAACAGTAACTGTGCCTGCAGTGGTCTCTGTAGCAACTGAGACCTCATAGGTATCCTCTACTGTATGCTCTGGTGGCATGAAGTCATCGTCAAAGACTGTTGGCAGGCATGGAGGCAGCACTGAAAGAAGACTTCTAGCTGCCCATCGATTCTCTCCCTTGACAGTGGCTGTGGTAGCAGTGGCCTCTGTGGCAACTGGGCACTCTGTGGCTGAAACAGCAGGCTGGGAGGTTTCGAGGAAATTGAATGAATTGCCAATGAACCGCTGAGCCAGGGGTGGGAGGGAGTAAGGATAGAATCTGTCCTCTTCCTCGACATTAGATATTGCCACTGGAGCAACTGAGACATCAGTGGTGCCCTCTACTGCCTGATGTGGCTGCATGGAGTCTTCGTCAAAGAAGTGTGGCAGGTATCGATGCAGCATTGAGGAAAGATGTGTATCTGTCCATAGGTCCTCTCGTTTACCTGTAGATACATCTGCAGTGGCCTCTGTGGCAACTGGGCATTCAGCAGACTGGCAGGTTTCAGGGACAAAGTATGAAAATACAATGAACCGCTGTGCATCCTGAGCGCGTATGGCCAATGGAGAGGGGTGGTTGGTATAGGCCTCTGATTGGTGAAAGCCATTGGTGGGAGGGAGTCAATACAGGGAGCCATAAACTCAGTGAGAGGACAGTTGCTCACATCTCTCACATTCTGCGTGAGAAAAGAAACAGACATGATGAAAGTGATCACATTCAGTACATACATACATACTGTATGAGTCAGCACTATTTTCTTATACAGTGGGGGGAAAAAATATTTAGTCAGCCACCAATTGTGCAAGTTCTCCCACTTAAAAAGATGAGAGAGGCCTGTAATTTTCATCATAGGTACACGTCAACTATGACAGACAAATTGAGAAAAAAATATCCAGAAAATCACATTGTAGGATTTTTATTGAATTTATTTGCAAATTATGGTGGAAAATAACTATTTGGTCACCTACAAACAAGCAAGATTTCTGGCTCTCACAGACCTGTTACTTATTATTTAAGAGGCTCCTCTGTCCTCCACTCGTTACCTGTATTAATGGCACCTGTTTGAACTTGTTATCAGTATAAAAAGACACCTGTCCACAACCTCAAATAGTCATACTCCAAACTCCACTATGGCCAAGACCAAAGAGCTGTCAAAGGACACCAGAAACAAAATTTTAGACCTGCACCAGGCTGGGAAGACTGAATCTGCAATAGGTAAGCAGCTTGGTTTGAAGAAATCAACTGTGGGAGCAATTATTAGGAAATGGAAGACATACAAGACCACTGATATGCTCCCTAGATCTGGGGCTCCACGCAAGATCTCACCCCGTGGGGGTCAAAATGATCACAAGACGGTGAGCAAAAATCCCAGAACCACACGGGGGGACCTAGTGAATGACCTGCAGAGAGCTGGGACCAAAGTAACAAAGCCTACCATCAGTAACACACTACGCCGCCAGGGACTCAAATCCTGCAGTGCCAGACGTGTCCCCCTGCTTAAGCCAGTACATGTCCAGGCCCGTCTGAAGTTTGCTAGAGTGCATTTGGATGATCCAGAAGAGGATTGGGAGAATGTCATATGGTCAGATGAAACCAAAATAGAACTTTTTGGTAAAAACTCAACTCTTCGTGTTTGGAGGACAAATAATGCTGAGTTGCATCCAAAGAACACCATACCTACTGTGAAGCATGGGGGTGGAAACATCATTCTTTGGGACTGTTTTTAAGCAAAGGGACCAGGACGACTGATCCGTGTAAAGGAAAGAATGAATGGGGCCATGTATCGTGAGATTTTGAGTGAAAACCTCCTTCCATCAGCAAAGGTCCTGGAGTGGCCTCCCTTCCAAATCTTTGGAGGTAGTTGAAAGCCCCAAAACATCACTGCTCTAGAGGAGATCTGCATGGAGGAATGGGCCAAAATACCAGCAACAGTGTGTGAAAAACCTTGTGAAGACTTACAGAAAATGTTTGACCTGTGTCATTGCCAACAAAGGGTATATAACAAAGTATTGAGAAACTTTTGTTTTTGACCAAATACTTATTCTCCACCATAATTTGCAAATAAATTCATAAAAAATCCTACAAATGTGATTTTCTGGATTTTTTTTTTTTGTCATTTTGTCTGTCATAGTTGACGTGTACCTATGATGAACATTACAGGCATCTCTCATCTTTGTAAGTGGGAGAACTTGCACAATTGGTGGCTGACTAAATACTTTTTTTCCCCACTGTATATATATCTAGTGTCCTCTCAGATGCTCTGCACCAGTCTGTCCCAACCCTGGGTCCCCTAACCAATGGGCCAGCTAAGTGTAAAAATACATGCCCAAAACATTGTTAGCTTACATTCCATGGCATATGGAACATTTTGCCCTTACAATAACTTATATATGCTTTAATTAATATTGTTCAATAGAACTCTAGTCGACTTTGTCAAAGTTGGTCTTGTTACCTCCTCAATCAGTCTTGGCATTTTCCTCGTCTTGAACCAAATCCTCTTCATCTTCTTCTCCTGATCCTTCTGGATCTGCAAAACCAGAGCCAACCTGGCTCCCAGCTCCATCACGTAGTCTGTCTGGATCGCCCTTTCCTCCAACCGACACTCACCCCTCCTCTGTGTCAGCGTTGAACCCTCCATGTCTTCCTCTTAGCTAACAATAACTCTGGAAAATACATAACGTTGTAGTAAGTGGGTGTTGTTAACCAAATAATAATGCATCTCTTTACAATGTGCACACGTTTTCTTCCCAGCTACTTACAATTAAGCAAGTGAGAATCTTGCTCCAGATATGTTTACGCAATAGGCTTATCTGAATTACTAGTAAAAAGTTGGCTACTGGAAAAGCGACCAAGTTCAAATGAATCGATTTTGGCTGTTCTTATCATTATGTGAACAATATCCTTTATGACATCATTATTGTGATGCAAGGCGTTGCCATTGGAGATGAAAAAGCACAACACAGACTTTAAAAAGCAAACTTCAGGCTCTTTCTGTACCTTACTATTGAGCCTTATTCAACCCCTCATGTAGCTCTACTCCATATTGGGCCTGGTTCTCACAAACCACACTAATCAGTTCCATCATATCATTGAAAACACTGTGTTTGGGTAGAAAATGACTCTATATCCATGCAGGACCTAACTTGTACAGTTTCATCTATTTAAAAACCAAGGAGGTAAACACGCCAGTCTTCTCTTTGAGTTCCCCTGAGTGCACCTCAATTTAAAGTGGTCTATCAATTCAACCATTTGAAATGGGATGTCCATTCAATTAAGAGCATATTATTCTTATTAGAAATGAATCAGCTACAAATTAGGTAGGCATACTTGTTCTTTTACACAACCTACACATTTTTGGTACATATTTATTGAGATAATTGATACAAACATATGTTGGTGATTAACACAGAGAGAGGTATTTTTTTCTGTCATCAATAGAATGCATTAGCCATTAGGCTGGCTCACTACAATTGTAACATGACATCTCAGGTGTCAGGATGAAGCATTTTCTCACAAAAAGAGGACTCAAGCAAACTATCTCTCTTCAACAGTTTCACTAGTCATGTTAGGTCTACTTAAAATGTCACATTCATAGACAAGTAATTTGAAAATAAGTTATACTACTGAAACACATTCACAATAAGTTATATTACAAACCTACCTCTGAAGTAAGCAGTGTGTTCTCTCACTAATGAAATAGGACATTAATAATCTGTCAGTGGTTAGTTGAATCAGTCTCTTTGCACTGTTCAGTTTGTCTGTTCAACAGGTAACCTTCCAGAATCGGAATCTTGTGATGTCACAATGGAGTCCCCCATTGCCATGGTTACCCACCACAGCTTCATGTGTAATCAAATGCTGGCAGAATTTTGTTTATTTATTTTAGATTTTTGTACCTATGCAGCACAGTCATACTTAATATATACAATGAATCCATATAAACTAAAAGCTGATCCTGATCTGGATCCATCACTGGTGAGATGTCAGTGATATAATATATTCTCTCTCTCTCCCATCTCTCGCTCTCCTCCCTCTATCCCTCCCCTTCCCTCCCCCTCTCTATGTCTCCATCCCTCCCTCCCTCCCTCCCCTCCTCTAATATATATTATCTAATGTAAGGGGAAAGAGACGAAGAGGGGGAGAGGGGAAGAGAGGGAGAGGAGGAGAGGGGGGAGAGGAGGAGAGAAGGAGAAGAGGAGAGGGGGGGAGAGGAGGAGAGATGGAGAAGAGGAGAGGGGGAGAGGAGGAGAGAGGGAGAAGAGGAGAGGGGGGAGAGGAGGAGAGATGGAGAAGAGGTGAGGGGGAGAGGAGGAGAGAGGGAGAAGAAGAGAGGGGGTAGAGGAGGAGAGGGGAAGAAGAAGAAAGGTGGGGAGAGAGGGAGAAGAAGATAGTGGGATAGGGGGTACCGTTCGTCTCCCACCGTTCCACCCATGGGGACTATACCTTCTGTTATCAAGTGGGAGTTTCCACCATAGTTCTTATACCAATCATTTCAGTTTAGGGAAGTGAACAAGTGCACACTTTAGGAGAAAGGAGACATAATTGGGACAGTGCTTCCTTCTAGACTGCAGTCATGTGTCTGTGACACCAGACTATCACCTAGTGGCCATAATAGGAACTGTCCTGTCAGTATGTTTTTACTGCTGTCTCAAAACAACACACATGATCTGCATACATGATATGATTCATGTGTGAGTACAAAAAAAATATGAATATAGTATATTATATTCTAGTATATTTATTATATATGTCGGTCTGATAAGTAAACCCTCTTAATGGTTTTGCTGTTTTATCACTAAGAAGAGCAATTGGGCACAATGTAACCAAACACATGTGGGAACCTCATGATATGAGAGATAAGAAGTGTTTAAAAAGGTGAGTCCTGAACCCTGTAGACTACTACACTACTTCTGAAGAAGACCAGACTCCTTTTCAGAATGAAGACTGCTATAGTTCTGACGGTGTTGCTGTTGGGTCATGGCTAGAAAGGATCCAGCTTTTGTCAGATTAATGCCAGATTTGACTTTTTTCGTAGCAGGTTAGGAGAATTTGTGCAGCAGGTAGGATAATTAACGTTGCAGGTTAGGAGAACTAGGTTAAGTTAGGAAAAGGGTTAGGATTAGCTAAAATGCCTCAACAAAAAATATACTTTTGACATTAATTTGACAAAATCTGGATCCCTTATTGCCATGACCTTGGGGTTGGGGAAGCTGATCCTGATCTGTGCCTAGGGACAACCCCTGGACCTTAGGCCACAGTAGGAAAGTCTATTTCCAATCGCAACATCCCACCCCTAGGGGGCAGCAGGAACCAGATGCTTGGACTGCCAGCATCGTTAACAGTGTTAAGATAATGACGTTTTCCGTTCCCCTATGGACCGGGTAAACACATAACCCTGACCCTGCTAATTATCCTGACCCTGCTTAATAGCCATAAGACTGAGAAATAGTTAATTAACGTTACCTGGACTATCTGCACTGACCCTACATACACTCACAATACTATATATTTACATTATATACACACTCACTCACACTACTATATATTCACACTATATACACACTCACTCACCAGTACTATTTATTCACACTATATACACACTCACTCACACAACTCTATATCACACACTATATACAACACTCACTCACAGTACTATTTACGCTTTTTAATCTCATCTGCTCCTTAGTTTACTTTTTTTTTTATTTTACTTTTATTTATTTTATTAAAAATCGCTTTGGGACTATTTGCTACTTTCACAAGTATGTGGTAACATTTAAACAAGTCTTAGTACAAACTCAAAACTGATCATTTAAAAGGCTGTTTTCTCAAAACTTTAAGCACATTTTCAATTGAGTACAACACACCATCACACAGTAACTTTTCCACCAAACCTAATCAGTGTTCATCTAGAAATACCTTTCATATAAAGCAATAGCCTTTCACAATTTAATGCTCACAATACTTTACATATGATTCTCATTTGTTTAATATATTTGACCATCACTAAATCCAACTGAGTTTACAGTTTTTCCCAATTGTTTAAACACTAAAAACTGGCTCACGAGGCCCAATGACCCAAACCTGTAACTCATTCATCAGAACCAGGCACCAAATCTGCAATACTACTGGTCCACGAGGCCCAATGACCCAAACCTGTAACTCATTCAGCAGAACCAGGCACCAAATCTGCAATACTACTGGCCCATGAGGCCAATAACCCAAATCTGCAACTCATTCATCAGAACAGGCACCAAATCTGCAATGCTACTGGCCCATGGTTTGCTCTACACTCAGATTGCAATTCTATAACAAACACAACTAAAATATATTGTTTGTAAATGAAAAGCAACAAATATTCAACAAGCTAAGCTCAATTACCCATTGATCACGTTCTCTCGTTCACATGTCCAAACACTAATTGAGTAAATGTTCACTTTGCAATCAGACCTTGATATGGACAAAAAGACTACATTTCCAAAACATTTAAAATATTCCATTGTCCCTGTCAGGTCCACACTGGGTAGGGATCAATAGAAAAATAGGAAATCACTATGAAATCATCAAATATTTTCAGTTGTGTATGTGTTCCCCATACTGTTCTGTCTTTAGTCATCCTATTTAGCTAGCCTGTCTAAGTATTACTGCAGAACTGTCTGAACAAATCATTTTACTAGTTCTTCAGAGTAGATGAGGTCTACTTTCACCAACTGTCCTCTGTCCCTCTCGTTAGTTGTGTTGTGTACATTCCTCTGTCATGTGGTCTGTGTGTATCTAACCTAACGTAGCAGGTGTAAAAGTGTATCCACCCGTCCAGAGATCTGTATATAGTGACAAGATTCTCATGTCTATGCCCCTAACAATGGGAGTCGTTGTCCTGTGTGAGCGATATTCAGACCACCTCAGTTGCATTTAAAAAGCTGTTATTGTGATATGAAGATGCAGAATTCTGCTGCCTCTGACATTCTTCTGCTGCTCTGTCTGTCTGTCTGCCTGCCTGCCTGCCTGCCTGTCTGTCTGTCTGTCTGTCGGAGAGGTCACTAAGGGTCAAAGTGCTGAACCTCTGGGCTGAGCTGATGTTTGGTGTCACTGATGGGAATCACTAATGATCAATAACCCCCCTTGACCAATGTGAAATAAAAAACTGGAGGGGAAATCACACAAGACTGACAGCCTGTGAGTTTATTAAAGCATTCAGTGATTACATGGCAGTTTAGAGAGCAACAGGTCTTTATCTAGAAAGGGTGAATAACATAAAAACAAAACATTATCTGAACTCACATCAACTATCCACTGAGTGTACAAAACATTAGAAACATCTTCCTAATATTGCGTTGCACCCCAACCTTTTGCCCTCAGAACAGCCTCAATTTGTCAGGGCATGGACTCTACAAGGTGTCAAAAACATTCCACAGGGAAGCTGGCCCTGTTGACTCCAATGCTTCCCACAGTTATGTCAAAATTGGCTGGATGTCCTTTGGGTGGAGTGGAGGAATTCTTGATACACACGGCAATCTGTTGAGCGTAAAATATACCAGCAGCGTTGCAGTTTCTTGACACACTCAAACCGGTTTTGCCTGGCCCCAACTTCCATATCCTGTTCAAAGACACTTAAATCTGTTGTCTTGCCGATTCACCCTCTGAATGGAACATATACACAATCCATGTGTCAATTATCTCAAGCCTTAAAAATCATTTTTTAAACCTGTCTCCTCCCCTTCAGCTACACTGATTAAAGTGGATTTAACAAGTGACATCAATAACGCTTCATAGCTTTCACCAGATTCAACTGGTCAGTCTATGTCTGGGAAAGAGCAGGTGTTCTTAAATGTTTTGTATACTCAGTGTAGAATTAGCACTTGTCAACAAAACTTTAATGTCATTGATATAATACAATACAATATTCATTTACGTTACTTATTGATGATGATTGATTTGTACAACACAATCTATTGTATATCAGACCTGCACTAAGTACTATACTTTCTCTGTTAACCCACAGATCATAAGAGAATAACATCATTATCTATATACTACTGACATCATAACAATAATCTACATCCTAATCAATATCATAACATTTTAATCAATAACATCATGAGGGGTAAACAACACAACAATCCCAAACAATAAACCGAAATGACTTGAGAAAAAGTTGATCCCTTAATTTAAGTATGAACAGATGATTATAATAATACATGGTCTAATAATGGAAAACACTTCAGGATAAAGAATCTAAGAGAAACACTAAATAAGATGAAGACAAAAGCTAAAAGCAGCAATAATTCCTGGAACACAAAACAGACTAATTTGAGCTACTCTCTAAAAATAATAAAACCCCACGTTACCCCAAAACCCCATGTTACCAAAACCCCATGTTACCCAAAACCCCACGTTACAAAACCCCACGTTACAAAAAACAACATGTTACCAAAAACCCCATGTTACCCCAAAACCCCATGTTACCCATAACCCCATGTTACCCGTACCCCATTACCCATGTTACCCAAAAACCCCATGTTACCATAACCCCATGTAACCAAAACCCCATGTAACCAAAACCCCATGTTACCCAAACCCCACGTACCCCAAACCCCATGTTACCCAAAACCCCATGTAACCAAAACCCCATGTTACCCAAACCCCACGTACCCAAAACCCCATGTAACCAAAACCCCATGTTACCCAAAACCCCATGTTACCCAAAACCCCATGTTACCCAAAACCCCATGTTACCCCAATCCCCATGTTACCATAACCCCACGTAACCAAAACCCTATGTTACCCAAAACCCCATGTTACCCAAAACCCCATGTTACCCGTAACCAACATTCCCTTGTTACCCAATCCCCATGTAACCAAACGCCATGTTCCCCTGGTAGCAAAAAACTAACTATAAGGAATAATGGTGGATCAGCATGTAGGGTCAGCATCATTTCTACTCCTACTCAGTCCCCTGGGCTGCTCTCTCCTCTCCCGGTCCAGCTTCAGCTCTGGAGCTCAGAGAGACCATCTCCATGGCATTGGCATCAACATAAAGATCCATGCTGCTCACCCTGTTCACTCTCTCTTCCTCCTCCTGGTGGTCTAGGAGACACAGCACCAAGAGTCAGACATTTCAAATCAAATCAAATGTATTTTGTCCCAGATTTGCAGGTGTTATCGAAGGTGCAGCGAAATGCTTGTATTTCTAGCTCCAACAGTGCAGTAATACCTAGCAACAAAATAATAATCACATAATCCAGAAACATACATTACATAATAAATATCAGAATGAGCAGTGTCAGTGTCAGAGTCTGGAATATAAATATATATCATGTAAATATGTGTCCTAATGTTTTGGGTATACTCAGTGTATATATACGTATAATGGTTTGTAAAGACAGTATAGACAGTATGTTGATAGAAAAAATGTGTACAGCAGTAGTTATATAGGATGAGCCATGACTAGAATACAGGATATACAGTGGGGAGAACAAGTATTTGATACACTGCCGATTTTGCAGGTTTTTCCTACTTACAAAGCATGTAGAGGTCTGTAATTTTTATCATAGGTACCCTTCAACTGTGAGAGACGGAATCTAAAACAAAAAATCCAGAAAATCACATTGTATGATTTTAAGTAATTAATTTGCATTTTATTGCATGACATAAGTATTTGATCACCTACAACCAGTAAGAATTCTGGCTCTCACAGACCTGTTAGTTTTTCTTTAAGAAGCCCTCCTGTTCTCCACTCATTACCTGTATTAACTGCACTCTGTTTGAACTCGTTACCTGTATAAAAGACACCTGTCCACACACTCAATCAAACAGACTCCAACCTCTCCACAATGGCCAAGACCAGAGAGCTGTGTAAGGACATCAGGGATAAAATTGTAGACCTGCACAAGGCTGGGATGGGCTACAGGACAATAGGCAAGCAGCTTGGTGAGAAGGCAACAACTGTTGGCGCAATTATTAGAAAATGGAAAGAAGTTCAAGATGACGGTCAATCACCCTTGGTCTGGGGCTCCATGCAAGATCTCACCTCGTGGGGCATCAATGATCATGAGAAAGGTGAGGGATCAGCCCAGAACTACACGGCAGGACCTGGGCAATGACCTGAAAGAGAGCTGGGACCACAGTCTCAAAGAAAAACCATTAGTAACACACAACGCCGTCATGGATTAAAATCCTGCAGCGCACAGCAAGGTCCCCTGCTCAAGCCAGCGCATGTCCAGGCCCGTCTGAAGTTTGCCAATGACCATCTGGATGATCCAGAGGAGGAATGGGGAGAAGGTCATGTGGTCTGATGAGACAAAAATATAGCTTTTTGGTCTAAACTCCACTCACCGTGTTTGGAGGAAGAAGAAGGATGAGTACAACCTCAAGAACACCATCCCAACCGTGAAGCATGGAGGTGGAAACATCATTCTTTGGGGATGCTTTTCTGCAAAGGGGACAGGACGAGTCTGCACCGTATTGAGGGGGAGGATGGTTGGGGCCATGTATCGCGAGATCTTGGCCAACAACCTCCTTCCCTCAGTAAGAGCATTGAAGATGGGTCGTGGCTGGGTCTTCCAGCATGACAAAACCCGAAACACACAGCCAGGGCAACTAAGGAGTGGCTCCGTAAGAAGCATGTCAAGGTCCTGGAGTGGCCTAGCCAGTCTCCAGACCTGAACCCAATAGAAATCAAAATCTTTGGAGGGAGCTGAAAGTCCGTATTGCCCAGCGACAGCCCCGAAACCTGATGGATCTGGAGAAGGTCTGTATGGAGGAGTGGGCCAAAATCCCTGCTGCAGTGTGTGCAAACCTGGTCAAGACCTACAGGAAACGTATGATCTCTGTAATTGCAAACAAAGGTTTCTGTACCAAATATTAAGTTCTGCTTTTCTGATGTATCAAATACTTATGTCATGCAATAAAATGCAAATTAATTACTTAAAAATCATACAATGTGATTTTCTGGATTTTTGTTCTAGATTCCGTCTCTCACAGTTGAAGTGTACCTATGATAAAAATTACAGACCTCTACATGCTTTGTAAGTAGGAAAACCTGCAAAATCGGCAGTGTATCAAATACTTGTTCTCCCCACTGTACAGTGCTTTCGGAAAGTACTAAGACCCCTTGACTTGTTCCACATTTTGTTACGTTACAGCCTTATTCTAAAATGGATTAAATTGTTTTTTTTTTTCTTCATCAATCTACACACAATACCCCATATATAACAAAGCAAAAACTGATTTTTAGACATTTAGCAAATTTATTAAAATAGAAACGGAAATATCACATTTACATAAGTATTCAGACCCTTTACTCAGTACTTTTGTTGAAGCACCGTTGGCAGCGATTACAGCCTTGACTCTTCTTGGGTATGAAGCTACAAGCTTGACACACCTGTATTTGGGGAGTTTCTCTCCATTCTTCTCTGCAGATCCTCTATGTCAGGTTGGATATGGAGCATCACTGCATAGCTATTTTCAGGTCTCTCCAGAGATGTTAGATCCGGTTCAAGTCCAGGCTCTGGCTGGGCCACTCAAGGACATTCAGAGTCTTTCATGAAGGATCGCTCTGTACTTTGCTCTGTTCATCATCTTTACCTCAATCCTCACTAGTCTCCCCAGTCCCTGCCACTGAAAAAAACCATCCCCACAGCATGATACTGCCACCACCATGCTTCACCGTAGGGATGGTGCCAGGTTTCCTCCAGACATGACGCTTGGCATTCAGGCCAAAGAGTTCAATCTTGGTTTCATCAGACCAGAGAATCTTTGTTTCTCGTGGTCTGAGGTCTTTAGGTGTCTTTTGGCAAACTCCAAACGGGCTGTCATGTGCCTTTTACTGAGGAGTGGCTTCCGTCTGGCCACTCTACCATAAAGGCCTGATTGGTGGAGTGCTGCAGAGTTGGTTGTCCTTCTGGAAGATACTCCCATCTCCGCAGAGGAACTCTGGAGCTCTGTCAGCGTGACCATCGGGTCTTAGTCACCTCTCTGACCAAGGCCCTTCTCCCCCGAGTTTGCCCAGCTCTAGGGAAAAGTCTTGGTGGATCCAAACTTCTTGCATTTAAGAATGATGGAGGGACACGGTGTTTCTTGGGGGACCTTCAATGCTGCATAAATGTTTTGGTACCCTTCCCCAGATCTGTGCCTCGACACAATCATGTCTCGGAGCTCTACGACAATTCCTTCGACCTCATGGCTTGGTTTTTGCGCTGACATTCACTGTCAACTGTGGGACCTTATATAGACAGGTGTGTGCCTTTCCAAATCATGTCCAATCAATTGAATTTACCACAGGTGGACTCCAATAAAGTTGTAGAAACATCTCAAGGATGATCAATGGAAACAGGATGCACCTGAGATCAATTTCGAGTCTCATAGCAAAGGGTCTGAATACTTATGTAAACAAGGTATTTCTTTTTTTCCCCTTTTCAATACATTTGCAAACATTTCTAAAAACCTGTTTTCACTGTCATTATGGGGTATTGTGTGTAGATTGATGAGGAAAAAAATAGGTTTAATCAATTTTAGAATAAGGCTGTAACGTGACAAAATGTGTACAAAATTCAAGGGCTCTGAATACTTCCTGAATGCACTGTACATATACAGTGGGTAAAACAGGATGTAAACATTATTAAAGGGACCAGTGTTCCATGACTATGTACATAGGGAAGCAGTCTCTAAGGTGCAGGGTTGAGTACCGGGTGGTAGCCAGCTAGTAACAGTCACTAAAGTTCAGGGCAGGGTACTGGGCGGAGGCCGGCTAGTGGTGACTGTTTAAGAGTCTGATGGCCTGGAGATAGAAGCTGTCGCAGTCTCTCTGTCCTAGTTTTAATGCACCTACACTGTCTCCTCCTTCTAGATGGTAGCGGGGTGAACAGGCCGTGGCTCGGGTGGCTGAGGTCCTTGATGATCTTCCTGGCTTTCCTGTGACACCGGGTGCTGTAGATGTCCTGGAGGGCAGGCAGTGTGCCCCTGGTGATGTGTTGGGCTGATCGCGCCACCCTCTGGAGAGCCCTGAGGATGCAGTCTGTGCAGTTGCATACCAGGCGGTGATACAGCTCGACCAGATGCTCTCAGTGGTGCATCTGTAAAAGTTCATGAGGATCTTAGGGGCCAAACCTAATTTCTTCAGCCTCCTGAGGTTGAAGAGGTGCTGTTGCGCCTTCTTCACCACACTGTCTGTGTGAAGGGACCATTTCAGGTTGTCAGTGATGTGCACGCCAAGGAACTTGAAGCTTTTTCACCCTCTCCGCTGTGGCCCCGTTGATGTGGATGGGGGCGTGCTCCCTCTGCTGTCTCCTGACGTCCACGATCAACTCCTTCATTTTGTTGACGTTGAGCGAGAGGTTATTTTCCTGGCACCACTCCGCCAGGGCTCTCACCTCCTCCCTGTAGGCCGTCTCCTTGTTGTTGTTAATCAGGCCTACCACTGTTGTGTCATCAGCAAACTTGATGATTGAGTTGGAGACGTGCGTGGCCACGCAGTCACTGGTAAACAGGGAGTACAGGAAGGGGCTGAGCACGCACCCCTATGGGCCCCCCCTGTGTTGAGGATCAGGGTGGCAGAGGTGTTGCTGCCTACCTTCACCACACGCGTCGGTGGCACTGTGTTATCCTCAATGTGTGAGAAGAAGGTGTTTATCTTGTCCGGGAGCGAGGCGTCGGTGTCCCATACGTGGCTAGCTTTCCCAATAATCTGGGATTGTCTGGAGTCCCTGCCACATACGTCTCGTGTATGAGCCGTTGAATTGCTCATACTTTGTCCCTGTACTGTCGTTGTGCCTGTTTGATACACATCCATGTTCACAGTCACCTTGCCACTGGTGTCTCTCTCTCTCTCTGTCTCTCTCTCTGTCTCTCTCTCTCCCTCTCTCGTTCTCTCCCCCTCTCGTTCTCTCTCCCTCTCCCTCTCTCTTCTCTCCCCCTCGTTCTCCCCTCTCTCTCTCTCTCTCCCCTCGTTCTCTCGTTCTCTCCCCCTCTCGTTCTCTCTCGCTCTCTCGTTCTCTCCCCCTCTCGTTCTCTCCCTCTCGTTCTCTCCCTCTCGTTCTCCCCCTCGTTTCTCTCTCTCGTTCTCTCATAATCAGTACAGTACTGAAGAACAAACCCAAGATAGTGCAACACAAGTCAAAGATACACATCTGGTTAATCACACACCTTAAACACAGATATAGACCAATGTAGAATCTGAACCCTGCTCAAAGACACAAACATTTAAATGACTTGTAACGTCTGAGTAACTGTCTTTACCTTGTAGTACAGGTAGATGGTGGTGATGGCTGTCAGTAGGATCAGCAGCACTACAACGTGTCTGATGATGAAGGCTGGCAGAGGAGAGGCTGAAAACAGAAACACCTTTGATGAGGGGACTGGTCATCATCATATAGATCTGTGGGAAATCTGTCAATGACAAAGTTATAAGTCTGGATCATGTTCAGTTACCTGTGACGGTGAGGGAGAGGAGCTCACTCTCAAAGAGGAGAAGTTATGAGAGAAGAAAACATAATTGTCATAAACACAGCTGTAGTTCCCTTGGTGGGAGCCATCTGCAGCAGGGAAGAGGAAGGCAGCAGAGTGATTGACAGCTGGCTGGGTCTGGGTTCTGTTGGAGCCGGTGAACGTGAGGAGGAAGGAGCCTCCTGGGTACTGTGGCTGAGTGGAGCAGGTGATGGTGAAGCTGTAGCCCCTAAACACTTCGGGCCCCTGGTGGCCCCTGGAGACCCCTCCCATTGAGTCAGTCAGAAAAATATCAGGCTGGACCAGGAGATCTGTAACAATAAAAGAGAACAAGAAAAACCTCTTCAAATAGTTTCCTATAGATATGACAATAACATCAGCATGTAACAGTGCTAGCCACCCTCCCTCACAGGGCAACATGAGTAGTGGGCCTACAGTCACTGAGACAACATATGTTGATATCAGGCTGAAGCAGGACATCTGGAACAAGAGGAGAGAAAAAGAAAATGTAGCTCCTCAACTACTTTCCTCATTTAGATATGACAATAACATGACATGTGACAGTGGCAGTGAGTAGAGACGTTCACTGAGATAACACTCAAATACAAAAGCATTCTGCGATATTTAAGTTGTATTTGATTCCTACTTGACTGAGTGATCTATTTTGCAATGCAGATTTACAAGCTAAATAGTCATCGTGAGAGGTGCAGAGGAAGTTGTATGAATGAAGGAAATCAGTTGAATATAATTATAATATCTTGATATTTCCTGAGCAGATCACTGTGAGTCCAGGAAGGAGATGTAATACATGGCCAAAAGAATGTGGAACTCGGTAGTGAGTGTTGCAACCGAGGATCATTTTGACGCTCTACGCGCTTCAGCGGTCCGTTCTGTGAGCTTGTGTGGCCTACCACTTCACGGCTGAGCCGCTGTTGCTCCTAGACGCCACGTTGAAAGTCACTGAGCTCTTCGGCCATTCTACTACCAATGGTGGTCTATGGATTGTATGGCTGTGTGCTCAATTTTATACACCTGTCAGCAACAGGTATGGCTGAAATAGCCGAATCCACTAATGTCCACATACATTTGGCCATATAGTGTATCTTGTTATTACCTGAGCAGATCACTGTGAGTCCAGGAAGGAAATGATACATTCTCCTACACTCCCTCAGTGAAGGCTCAGACCCAGAACAACGAACTCTAAACCCTCTAGTGGTGTTTCCAGGTAGTACTGAAACAGTGGAGCCACAACCCAGCTGTCTACACACTACTGCAGCTACAGCCTCCTTGTTCCAGTCTTCAGCTCCCACAGTCCTCCACTCTCCCTGGTAGTACCACTCCACTCCACCAGCACAGCGACTGCCTCCTCCCACCAGCCTCACATCATCAGGCTCTGAGAAAAGAAAGAGAGAAAGACAGTAATCTTACTATTTTCACACTAAAACACACCTACAGTGGGCTCCAAAATTACTGGCACCCCTGACTGCACCAACAATACTTGAAAAAAATATAAACAATACTGTACTTTATTAATGTTTCAATGGAACCAACCAAAATCATACAATTATTTAATACAAAATAAAAGTCACCTAAATCAAGGTTTCATAATTATTGGCACTCCTCATTTAGTACTTAGTGCAACCACCTCTGGCAAGGATAACAGCATGGAGTCTTTTCCTGTAATGTTTGACAAGGTTAAGGAACACATTTGGAGGGATTTTGGACCATTCCTCTATGCAGATCCTTTCAAGATCCTTCACATTCTTGGGTTTGCGCTTATCAACTGCCATCTTCAAATCAGCCCACAGATTTTTGATTGGATTGAGGTCTGACTGAGATGGCCATGGCAGAACATATATATTTTTTGTCACAGAACCATTTCTGTGTGGATCTTGAGGTATGTTTTGGGTCATTGTCTTGTTGGAAACTCCACCTACGGCCAAGTCCCAGCCTTCTTTGTCAGCCGAAATTGCCTGATACTTGGTGGAATTCATTATGCCATCCAGTGCCCCTGGACCTCTGGAATTAAAACAGCCCCAAATCATCACTGACCCACCACCATATTTCACTGTGGGTATGAGGTGCCTCTCCTTGTATGCATCTCTGTTTCGACGCCAAACATGTCGATGCTGTATCTGACCAAAACTTTCAATTTTGGTCTCATCTGACCAGAGCATCTTCTTCCAGTCATAATGTAAATGACATTTGGCAAACTCAAAGCGCTTGCGTCTGTGTCTTGGGGTCAGAAAGGGCTTTCTTCTGGCAACCCTTCCAAAGAGCCTGTGGTTGTGGAGGTGGCGTCTGATGGTGCTTTTTGAAACCTGGTGACCCCAAGACGCCACCAAGGCCTGCAATTCTTTCACAGTGATTCTTGGGGATTTTGTTGCTTCTCTCACCATCCTCCTCCCTATCCTGGGGGGCAAAATGCATTTGCGTCCTCTACCGTGAGGTTTTCAACTGTTCCATATCTAAGGGCGGCAGGTAGCTTAGTGGTTAAGAGCGTTTGCCAGTCGAAAGGTCGCTGGTTCTAATCCCCGACCGACTAGGTGAAAAATCTGTCGATGTGCCCTTAAGCAAGGCACTTAACCCTAATTGCTCATGTAAGTCGCTCTGGATAAGAGCGTCTGCTAAATATTGTAAATGTTTTTTATTTTTTAATAATTGCCCTGACAGTGCTCAGTGGTATATTCAATCGTTTGTGGATCTTCTTGTAGCCATTTCCAGATTTATGAAGGTCTACGACCATCTGTCTCTCTTTGAACTGCCAGTTATTTTGTTTTCTTCATGTGTTGGATGACAAAGGGATATTGTATGCGTGTTACCTCATTTTTATATCCTAGTGAAACAGGAAGTGATGTAATGGCTCAATATAGTTCCTTAAGACTTAGATACACTTAAATAAGTGGAATTTAATTCCTGGTTGATAGAATATTATTAATGACTAATTATTACACCCTGAAACTGTGTGAAATGTGTTAGAAATGTGTGAGTGTAGGACCAGTAAAGACTATGACATTGAGCTACTATTTAGCAATGTGATTAAGAGCTAGACCAGACAACAAAGGACAAGGAGAACTGGCTACAGACAACTGGGAAACCAAGATAAAGAGGCCTCCCAATTAAGGGAGGAGAGAAACGGTTAGGCTTTTTTAAGGAGTATGAGGACGGCGATAACTAAGGAATGCAGCCTATGATAAGAACATGTGTGTGTGACCTGATGGTTAGGAGAGCAGAGGAAAACAGCCCGCCTAAAAGGGGTGGGGTTTTTGTATGACGTGTGAGTATAAAAGATGGACTCTGAAATTGTGATGAACAGAATTCTCAATGAATAAAGGCCTGACTATGCAGACCGGGACTCTGTCTGTTTATTGATCAAAAAGCATTACAACCTTTTGGGAGACGCACAGAGACACTGAAATAGTTGAGTTCAACCATTGAATTAAAATATTCACTTAACACTGGTTTAATTTTGGTAGATGTTATTTACAATAATCTTTAAGGGTGCAATTAATTGTGAAACCTTGATTTGGAGGACATTGATTTTTTATTTAATCAATAAATGATTTTGGTGGGTTCCATTGGAACATTAATATAGTACAGTATTTCTCACATGTTGGTATTTTCAGTTTCTCTCTATAATTATATTGTTTATATTTCTGTAAGTATTGTTTGTGCATTGTCAGACAGGGGTGCCAGTAATTTAGGAGCCCACTATATATTGCCTCTCATATTCTTCACTCCAGGCGAGAAACAATGTTGATTGAGTGACAAACTGTTTCTTACCTGAGCAGGTGAGTCCAACAGCATTACCAGGTAGGCAGGTATTGTTTTTTTCTGTCTGAGGTGTCACAGTCCAGGAGAAGGGACTCATTGCCTTTACACTGGAACTCTTTATCCCAGGTCTGACCCTCACCTTCTCCATAGAGCCCCCCCTGTAGAGCTGCAGGAGCCCCACAGCCAAGCTCCCCACAGACTACCTCTGCATCCTGCTGGTCAAAGTCAGCTTCACACACTGAGGCCCAGGACTGATTGGACTTCACCTCCAGTCTCCCAGAGCAGAGACCAGCTCCATCCACAAGCTGCACAGACTCTGGAGAAAAAGAGTTGGTTGAACATTCAATCCGTTTTGTTGATGACACTGTCAAGGACTAAACACAAATATGTTGGATAAAAGATTGTAGGTTGCTATGTTTGATACTGTAAGAGGTATAAATGGGTTCTTAGTCACTCAGGACAGGGTTGGGAATAATGCAGGCAGGAGACAGGAATAAGTTCACTTCACTTTATAGAAAATAAACAGCTGGACATCCATCAGGCAGCTTCACTTCAGTAACATCTGAACTACAATGATCTGCCCATGCACATCTCCCATAAACAAATATGACAAACACAAATATAATGTTTAAATACATCTGACATCTCTCCCTCTCTTTAAATGAAATGAAAAACACATAAAACATGATACATGTAAATCTTGTATAATGTACAAATTAAATCTCTCAATATTACCAGTCTCTTACCTGAACAGATCACATGAAGGTTACATTCATCAGATCCTCCTCCAACGGTGTTACACTCTCTAATTGTAGACTCATTTCCTCTGCATCTACTGTATAGTGAGACTCTTCCTCTTCCATCTTCAACCAGAGGTCCTATAGATTCAGCTATAACATTCCCACAGCCCAGCTCTCTACACACAACCTTAGTCTCTCTCATGCTCCACCACAAAGGACATAGACCTGACCACTCTCCTCTGTAGAAGACTTCCACTGTCCCAGAACAGGAAGTGGTCCCATTCACCAGTCTGACTGAGTGTTCAGCTGTAAACAGCAGAGAGGAAAACACAGTGGTGAGGACAGATTATGACAGGGCTTCTGTTATTCTAACAGCAGTAATGCTTTGTGGTTGACAAGTATTAGTAGTTCCATAAAACAGTACTTGTTATTGGGTTTTAGAATGGTGTGTACGGACATATGAATTTCTCCATGTGGGATAATAAAGTAGACTAATATTGAACTGCTATAATCACTGTAGATGTATACTCTACCTACCTGGTGGACTGATGCTTTGAGCCTGGAGATCTGAGGAGAGAGAGAAGAGAGAGAGAGAGAGAGAGAGAGAGAGAGAGAGAGAGAGAGAGAGAGAGAGAGAGAGAGAGAGAGAGAGAGAGAGAGAGGGAGAGGAGAAAGAGAGACAGAGACAGAGAGACAGAGAGAGAGAGAGAGAGAGAGAAAGACAAAGAGAGAGAGAGAGAGAGAGAGATATATATAGATATATATATATATATATATATATATATATTCCAACAATATATATGGAGCTGCCTCGGTCAACTATAGTTATAGAGAGAGAGAGAGAGAGAGAGAGAGAGAGGCAGAGGTTAAATGAACATCAACATGACCTTTCATGATGTGATGGGGAAGATAGGCTTATCGATGGTATGATGCAACAACACACGTGTGTACACACACTATAGATACAAAAGCATGTGGACACCCCTTCAAATTAGTGCATTCGGCTATTTCAGCCACACCCGTTGCTGACAGGTGTATAAAATTGAGCACGCAGCCATGCAATCTCCATAGACAAACATTGGCAGTAGAATGGCCCATACTGAAGACCTCATTGACTTTCAACGTGGCACCGTTACAGGATGCCACCTTTCCAACAAGTAATTTAGTAGCAGAGTGGAGGCTGTCATAGCAGCAAAGGGGGGACCAACTTCATACTAATGGTCATGATTTTGGAATGAGATGTTTGACAAGCAGGTGTCTACATACTTTTGGTCATTTAGTGTACATTCCCTTTCCATGGAAATGTGTAACTCTCTTTGCAGATGAGTTTATATCTAATTTAATACCTTTGCTTTGTCTGTTTTTGAAATCATTCATTTCAGAGGTCAGAGGTCAAGCTGAGCCGGACCAAAAGTGGAAGAGTGGAAAAGGTTACTGGTTGTGATGACATCACTGGTTAGAAGTCAGTGATGAAAATATATTCAGTTGACTGCATGTTAGTCTGTTGATGTTAAATCACCTCTCTCTCTCTCTCTCTCTCTCTCTCTCTCTCTCTCCCTCCCTCCCTCTCCCTCCCTCCCTCCCTCCCTCTCCCCCTCCCTCCCTCCCTCCCTCCCTCCCCCTCCCTCCTGTTGATCTTGACTCAGGTAACAGACCTCTAACTTCTACCCCCCCCTACTCCTGCTCTAACATACAGTATCTCACAAAACTGAATACACCCCTCGCATTTTTGTAATCAATAACATCATTATCTATATACTACCACAACAACATCATAACAATACTCTACATCATAATCAATATCATAACATTGATAATCAATAACATCATTATCTCTATACTACAAACAACATTATAACAATAATCTGACAGTTTGAACCAAGGAAGCCTTGTGGTAGACCAATGTGGTTGATTAACAGAGCATCTGAGTGTGTCCCAATAATATCTCCTTTCTCCTGAAGTGTGCACTTGTTCACTACTTCCCATAATCTAAAAGCATTGGATTGGTGGAGGCATGGACTAGTGGGAGTTTCCACCATATTTATAATGTTGATGTAACCCTATCACCACAGGCTCAGATAAATCCATAGAGTAAAAGTATGGTGAAAAGGTCCACTCAGTACATAATAAACCTGGTATGACTAAACTCGCTAAGGAAAAACCAAAGAGACCAGGGTTCTTACCTACAGATAGAATGTGTATATAAAAAGAATGAATAATGAATGATCCACTTGCAAACAATTGGCAATACACACAATACAATAATATTTTAAGATAACCTAAACCCGGGTGCTAAACTGAAAATGTTCGTTGGCGCCGTTGGAGCTATAAAAAAACAAACAGTCTAACCCCACAGTTATCACGGTAGAAAGCCCTTGAAACCAACAGTTGACTATTTATTATCCAATAGGCAGAAAGTGGCCTGCATGCATCCGAAAAACGATGTCCAGTGTCCCCGAAGCCCTTAAATGACCTCAGACTAAACTGTCCTCTCCTGCTCCCGATCCGACGAACCCAAGCAGCTCCCGAAGCCACTGCCAGTGGCACTGGAACCTTCGTCACTGCCAGTACTTTTTTTATCAGTTACATTTAGCCTGGTCTAGGCCAATTGAGCCAAGCCTCTGAATTAGCAGTGAGTGATCAACAGCCTTTGACAGGTCAATGAAGAGGGCAGCACAATGTTGCCTTTTATCCTTACAGTGAACCAAATCATTTATAACTAGGGATGCAGCAGAGATAGTGCTATGACCTGGTCTAAAACCCCACTGATGTACATTTAGAATACATCTTAGCTGAGAATTAATTAAGGATTCTAATATTTTAGCTAGGCAAAAAAGTTTAGAAATAGGGCGATAATTATTTAGGTCACAAGGGGTCACCACCTTTGTGAAGGGGGAGTACATGGGCCGCCTTCCAAACCTTGGAGATAGTACTAGATATAACTGTCAGGTTACGGGTTGATGATTCAGCAATCAGGGGGGCAGAGAGCTGCAGTAGAAATGGATCAAGCATATCAGCCACAGTGGATTTTTAAAAAACATAAATCTTAAGCAAGACATCTAGCACATCACAGATAGTAAATTGTTGAAATGAAACAAAGATTGACTAGAAGGTTAGGGACAAGAAACGTATTCTACCTAAGCTACATCAACACAATGTAATGAAGAATGTTATTATTGTTTTCAAGTGAGTACACAACTCTAGTCTAGGCTGTAAACTGCAGTGAATAGCCCAGGTCA
Organism: Coregonus suidteri; assembly: GCA_036851935.1. Classification (NCBI taxonomy): domain Eukaryota; kingdom Metazoa; phylum Chordata; class Actinopteri; order Salmoniformes; family Salmonidae; genus Coregonus; species Coregonus suidteri. The sequence continues at coordinate 2,764,419 of CM072220.1, forward strand.
TTTTAATAACCGTTCAAAAACCAGGCATTTTGAATACATATTAATTTCAAAATAACTGCATCTAGCCTGTCTGATTTGGATCAGTTATGGGTTTTTACTCTGCAGTTTAACCTAGAAGGTCCAGGAACATTAGCAGGACAGCAATATGATCTATTTTGTCATGATGTATCATCTAACAGAAACAGGCTAATGCATATGAATTATAATAATGCGTGAGCGCGGAGGAAGTTGGATCCATTCCTTCCGTGTTTGGCGTCATTTTCAACAGCGTTAGAAAATGAGGTGGGGACTCCTGGGGTCCTCTCTACTCTCTCCTCACCTCCTTCTCTAAACCCATTGGAGGAGGTCATTCTAACCTAACATGCTACAAGGAAGCAGCTAGCAGCCAAGCAAAATAGTCTTGAGTGGCAACTAATCTGTCCAATTAGCTGTTAAGTTTCCATACACCCACTTCTGTTGATCCTCCCACTTCTTTAGCAACACCCACTTTCAGACACACTCCATGTATGCAGTTACCCTCTGGGATAATCTCGATTGTAGAGTATACTCCTCGCGTCCTCTCTCCTCACCTCCTCTCTCCTCATTGGAGGAGAAGGTCAGAGGGGCGGGACCTCTGGCTTTCTCATCCAATGGGTTTTGAGAAGGAGGCGAGGAGTGTGCAATTGAGATTCTCCCCAAGACTGTGAAAGGGTGCCATAAAGCAGTGTGCACTGTATAGAGCTCGCCAGCTTGTAGCCTAAATGAATGGGGAAAGACTAGGGTTTTGGGATAAACGCTGAAAATAAGGTCTGAGGTGAACACAGACTTAGTAGATCTTATACGTTTTGTTCTATGAGATAATATCAGTCAGGTAACATGACCTTTATGAATTATGAAGCCTTTATGTTTTGTTCTATGAGATAATATCAGTCAGGTAACATGAACTTTATGAATTCTGAAGCCTTTATGTTTTGTTCTATGTGATTATATCAATCAGTTAACATGATCTTTATGAATTATGAATCCTTTATGGGCTTTTTCTGATTACATAAATGCTTCAAATTTCACAAAAAGTGACGTTAGCTGATGAAGATTATCTCATATAATAAAATGTAGGCTATAAGATCTCCTAAGCCTGTGTTTACCACAGACCTTATTGTCGGAATTAATCAAAAAACCCGACAAAAACTCCATTAATTTCCCCATAGGATTTGTCCAATGAACCGAGGTGGAGTTTGTGCCTACAAAAAGTCTCCATTACTATTGCTCTGTATAGGGCAGTGGTCCCCAACCTTTTTCAGTTACCCAGAGGACCCTCTCATGTGCATTTTACCAGTAACCCTCTGGTCTCATGAGTCTTCTCAAGTACCCCCTGTGGATAGTCCAAGTACCCGCAGGGGTCCTAGTACCCCTGGTTGGGAAACACTGCTAGTGAATAGGGTCCATTTGTCTTCCTGTCATGCAGTTACATGGCCACTAGATGGCGATGTTTACCCAGTCTGGGCCAGGGTTGCACTACAGAACTAACACTGCTGAACCAGGACTACGGTGGAAAACAATCCTTTATCAAGGTTATGGGTCCATTCATATCTAGCTAGGCCTGTATTCATGAAGAGTTTCAGAGTAGGAGTGTTGATCTAAGACCCCTTTTGCCTTTTAGATTATAATGAATAACATTACATGGACAGTGGCCATTGCTAGCTACCCAACACGACCAGCTAACTGTACTGTAGTAGCTAAATACAATATACTTGTCCTAGCTAGCCAACGTTTAATCATTGCTGCGTCATGAAAGGAACTTGACACAGACACGAATGATCTGTTTAGTGTGTTAACACACTGATGGTGTTAAATGTGTCTTGGCAGTGTCTTCGGCCGTGCCGGCTGTAGCACGAAGCGAGCTAACTAGCCGTTCTTCAAACAAAGTCAACACAGTGGCCATTGCTAGCTACCCAACACGACCAGCTAACTGTACTGTAGTAGCTAAATACAATATACTTGTCCTAGCTAGCCAACGTTTAATCATTGCTGCGTCATGAAAGGAACTTGACACAGACACGAATGATCTGTTTAGTATGTTATCACACTATTGGTGGTTTGTTGTGACCAAGTGTTGGTGCTAAACTGTGTGTTACTGGATGCTAGCATGCTAGTTAGCTAGTTAACACACTATTGGTGGTTTGTTGTGACCAAGTGTTGGTGCTAAAAACTGTGTGTTATTGTTATTGGATGCTAGCATGCTAGTTAGCTATGGTGTCATAGTTAGCTAGCTGAATAAAGTGGGTGAGTCTATTCCTTTAAACATTGAACCGCTGTGGTTCACAACAATTCTGATTTCTAAAGGTGGAAGTTGGGGAGAGTTTTTGTTCGGGTGGTTCAGTGAAACAATTTTAGTTTCTGAGGTAGAAGTTTTTGGTGAGGGAGGCCCTGCTCTCTCCTCTCCCAGAATGCTTAGCTTATTTCATTCCGATCTCCTCTGCATTTTTGTAGCCATTTGCTACAGCCTGTCAACTATGCTCTCTGCCTATCCCTGTTTCTCTCCTCTCTGCACAGGCTATACACAAACGCACCACACCGCGTGGCTGCTGCCTCTCTATAAACCTGGTGGTCCCTGCACCGCACCCCACACCTGGAGTTCCAGGTCGCAGGCAGCCTCTGGAACTGCCGTATTCTACTGCCACAAGGCTGACTTCATCCCAGCCTATGCAACACCTCCCAGGTGCCCTCAGAAAAAAAAAAAAAAACTTTTGGGTTTTAAAAAAAAACTTTTTAGGGCAACTTTTGGGGTTTTTTTAACACATATTGGTTTTTTTTTTGAAATTTGGGGGTTTAAAAGGGTTTTTTTTTTATTTCTCTTTAAAAATTTCAAAGGGGCATGTTAGTGGAAAATTTAGTTTTTCCTTTAAAAGAACCCCGGTTTAAAAATTTTTTCTAAAGGGGGTTTTTTTAGAGTTTTTTCTGGGGGAAAAAAATTTATTTGGGAAAAAGTTGAATTTTTTGACCCCGGTTTTTTCCCCCCCCCTTTTTTAATTTTCCCCCCCCCCCTTTTTTTTTTTAATTTCTACCCCCCTACCTCTGGCCTCCCTTTTGTTCCTTTTTCCCCACCCCCAAACCCCCCCCCACCCCCCCCAAACCCCCCTTTTGGCCCCTTTTTTTTCCCTTTCCCCCTTTCCCCCCCACCAACCCCAACCTTTGGGGAGGGCCCTTGGGCGCCTTTCAAAAACGGGGTTACCCCCAAAACCAAAAAGGGGCCCCCACTTCCCCCCAAACAAAACTAAAAAATTGCACCCTTTCTCCCCCTTCATTTTTCCCTACCCCAAATTAATTTTGGAAAAAATCCTCAAATTTCCCCTCACTAATTTTTCCCAAAATTCCCCTCCTCTTGTTTTATGCCCCAGCATAAACCCCTTAAATTTTTCCTTTTTATTTGGGGGCCCTTGGGATTACAATACTAGCCATTTTCCCTTTCCATTTTTTTCCCCCCACATTTGGGGTTTCCCCCCATTTTTGATATTTTT
>CM072220.1:2768415-2787751 GCA_036851935.1 Coregonus suidteri
CCCAGCTTATCCTGTCCCTTTTTCCCGGGGGCCAGTGTGTTTGGACAGGGGGGTTATCGACCCCGAACATATTTTTTCCGGTTTTTTCCCCGCCGGGAAACAAAATGGAAACCTTTTAAAATCTGGATTCATCGCTAAACCCCTAATTTTTCAAACAAAATGGCCCTTTTTTGGTTTGGCTAATTTTATCCTGGGGCTAGCCCCATCTCCCCCGGGTTTCTAACCCCTCTGTCAAACCGGGGCCCGGGGCCACCCAGTGGGGTTTACATTTAACCCCCCCACACTCATCCAGAATGCCGCAGGGCCCTTTGGTTTCAAAAACCCTTCCCCAATTTCCCTCACGTCCCCCCCCCCCCCCCTCCTCCCCGCCCAAAACCTCCACTTTTTTTCCAATTGAAGCTGCCCTCCCCCTACAAAACCAGGGGCTTTCCTTTTGGGCAGTGAGGGGGAAAAGGCACCCCTGTTTCCTTAAAAAGGGTCTGATCAGGGGCCCCCACAACCCCCAAAAGGGACATTTTCGTTCATCCCCTCTGGCCTGCCCCGGCCCCCCCTTCCTCTGCGGAAACACAAGGGTCCTGCCCCCGCCCGGGCAAAACTGTTGCGTGCTCTTTTACACCCCCAAAGGTGGAACAAGCCCCCCCTCCCCGACGCCAGGAAAAGCGGGGTCACTCCCCCACCTTCCGGAGGGCCTTTGAAAAACCCCCCCCTTTAAAGGAAATACCTGGGGTGGGTAAAGTTTAAATTTTCCTTCCCCCCCAAAAACCCCCCCCCCCCAAAATTTTAAAATGGGTTTTCCCCTGGCCTTTTAGGGTGGGAAAAGCAACAACCAATTTTTTGAGGTTTGCTCTGGCTAAGAGGGGTCTGCTAAAAAGGGCGTTAAAGTGCCCTTGGGAAAAGGGCCCTTAAACCCTTAAATTTTTCTCCCGTAAAGTCCCTCTGGGTTAAAAGCGGGCTGCTAATACTAAAAAGTAAATTTAAATGTTTAAAGGGCCCCGCCGATCCTACAAGACTGGTCTACTGAAAGAAAACGTCGATGTGGGTTTCAACAGGCTTTTCCCCCTTACGACGTCGACCCCCGAAAATTTCCTCCCGTAAGGCCCCCGAAAAAACGCCCAGCCATTTTGGCCCTCCCCTTGCCGCGCCCTAAATGCTTTAGCAGCCCCCCCAAAAAATCCTATTTCCCGTTTTACCTCCACCTTATATCCCTCAGGGGTATAACCCGCTGGGGGGTGCCCCCGCTGGACTTTCCTTTTTTACGGTTCCCCGGGGATCCTGTTTAAATTTTTAGCCCCTTTTTCCCAAACTGGGGTCGTCATTAAACCCCGCTGTTGTCTTTGCTCTCTCAAATTTTCACCTGTGATTTTCTTTAACCCCCCCTTTCCCCTCCTTCCCCTTTTCAAAATGGGTTTTCTTTTTTGGTTTTTTTCGTTATTTTTTAAAATTTTACTATTTCACTGAGAAACCCCAGCCCAGCTAAAACCCCGCCTTAGATAGCTCCTTTGTCCCACCCCCCATAAAACCCTGTAGCCCCACCCCTTTGGGTTTCCTTTCCCGTGGGTGCCATTTTAATCAAATTTTTACCCAACGCTTAGGGTTTTACCTCCCCCCTTTAATTTTATAAACCTTTTCCCTTTCCTTGTCCCCGTACAAAACCGCCCCCGAATCTTTTTCTTTTTCCCCAACGCCCCCCGGGGGAAATTTTGCCCCTTTAAAAACTAGCCCAAGCCCTGGGGCCCGTTTTTAAAGCCCTTTTTTGGGCCGTTTTCCCTTTTCTAAGTTTCCTCCCCTCTTTTTTCCTCTGGTGATTAAAAGGCCCCAACCCCAAAGGGCCCCCGCAGGGCCCCATATCAAAATCCGTTACCTCCCCAGGCGTTATCATTTTTTTTGACTTTTCCCGTAAAACGGGGAAAGGGCCCTTTTTTCTTGCAACCGGTTTTTAAATTTTCCCAAGGCCTTTTCCTTTTCCTTAAAAATTTTAGTTTAAATTCCCCCTGCATTACACACGGTTTCCCCCAAACCCTGGTTCTGGAGTTGTCCTTTAATCCTGGCTTAAAGGGAAAGGGCCAAAACCAAAAAATTTAGAAATTTTTCCCCCCCCCCAACTATAAAATTTTCCGCTTTTGATAGAACTGCCAAAAGGGGGGGGAGGTTTTTCCCAAACCCACTGTAGAATAGCCCGCGAGGGTCTATCATTTCTTCCCAAACCTTTGGCCCCCCCAAAAATTTTTTAGCTTCTAAATTTTTAAAAATTTCCCCTTTCCAGAAATAAGTCTCTCAAATGTTGCCCTTGCTAAAAAAACCCCCCTCCCCCGCCCCCCGCTGTGCCCTGGACACCATGTGTGAATTGAAATTTCCCCCCCTTTTTTCCCAGGTTTGTACTTTCTTGGTGACCAAATTGGGATATTTCTTAAAAAACCCCTGCCATCCTAAAAATCCAAACTAGATCCCCCAATTCACACAAAATTTTCAATGAAACCCACCAGGGACAAAAACCCTAAATCCTAAAACTTTGGGTTTCCCTCATAGATATCTTCCTGACTAACTTAACCCTCTAAATACACCCCCCTGCTTTTTCCCCTTCCCACCAGGATCTCAAACGAATTTTACTTCCTTATTTTCCTGCTCCCTAACGGGTCCGCGGTTTAAAAGACCCCCCCCTCATCCCCTGTCAAACCTTCCCCCCCCCCCCCCCCCAAAATTTAAACGAGCAGGGGGGGGCCCTTCCCCAATGACCCGGCCCAGGTTTTTTTCTGGATGGTTTTAAACTCTTCCGTCCCGTAGGGATGGGCCCGGTTTTTTTTTTAAAAGTAATTTTCCCCCTCAATCCTAAATAAACAAACCCCTTCAAAAAAAAAACCAACTAAGAACCGGGGTATTTGCCCCTTGGGTTTTCCTCAGACTTGGGCTTTTCCCTTGACCAGACAAAAAAACCTGTGGCGAACTGCATTAACAAACAAAAAGCCCCCGCATTTTGCCCCTTTTCAGGAAGTTTTGGGAAACCAAAATACACAAACATTCGGGGAAAACAAAGGGTAACTTTTTTTTTAAAAAAAAAATTTTTCCCTCCCTTTTGCAAAACCCAAAAAAAAAAGGTTTTTTTTTTTGGGAAAACTGTAAATCCCCTGGAAAAATAAGAGGGAAATTCCTCCCCCGCTGCCAACCCGCACTGAGGCCTAGGGAAAACTTAAAACCCCCCACCGATAAATCTAAAAATTTAAAAAGGAATTTTTAACAAGCAAAATTTTTGCTACGGCTGGGCCCACCTTTCCCCCTGGCCCCACCCCCCCTAACCCCCCCCTGCCAACCCCCCCAAATCTTGCCCCCCCCGCTGCCAAACCCCCCCCCCCCCCCCCCCCCCCCCCCCCCCCCCCCCTTGGCCCCCCCCCCCCCTGGGCCCCCCCCCCCACCCCCCCCCCCCCCCCCCCCCCCCCCCCCTTCTCCTTCACACAAAAATTTTAAAAAGCTGATGTTTTTGAAGAGCTGCAAAAACTGGGACCCCTACAAATCAGCTGGGGTGACAATCTGGGGCCCTTTTTTCCCAAAACCGCCCCGGAAATTTTCCCAAAACCCCCCATTAATAAACCCCGGGTTTAAACCTCTCTTTCATAACCCTCTGAGATCCCCAAAAGATTGGAAAGCTGGCCCCGGTCATCCCCCCCCCTTCAAAGGGGTGACACTCTTTGATCCAAACAGATAAACCGCCCTTTTTTCAAATTCCCAACCCGAAAACCTTTCCACCGCTATGCAATCCGGTTTCCCCGAGCGGGGTCATGGGTGAAACTTCAGCCCCTCGGGGTCCAAAAAAGATTTATAACTGCGTTTGAAAATAGCAGTACTGGGGGGAAAAGCCTTCTTCTTTCGCCCTTGGCCAAGGTTTTCCCGACCTGCCCAACCCACCGCTTTCCCTTTTTGGAAACCCTAAATACCGGGGTTTCCCCAAAATGATTTGCCCGCCTGGTTTCACCAACAAACTTCTTTCCAAAATAGATTTCCCCTGGGGTAAATTCGGGGGCCTTTTTTGCCCTGGCCCAAAGGGCAGTCCTCTATGGGGGGGGGGGGGCCAGGGGGTTTAAATTTTTTGGGCCGACTCTTTTCCCCCCCCCCCCCCGTGTATATCAATGATGTCGCTTTTTTTTGCGGCTGGTGACTCTCAGTTTCCCCCTCTACGCGGGGCCGACCCCTTTTTGTTACATTTTCCCCCTTCATTTGGCCACTTTTTTAAAAAAACCCCCAAAAAACGAGCTTAAATGCCATAAAAAACACCCTTCATTACCTCCAATTTGCTCAAAACACTAGAAAACCCTAAATCCCAAGCTCTTCCAATCAACCTGCCTGGAAACCCCCCCAACCCCCCCCCCGCCCCCCCAAAAAATCAATACTCTCCGAGGGGTTTCTGACCTAAGTATTTGGACAACTAAAAATTTACTGGGTGTCTGGTTAGACTGTAACCCCCCTTCCGGGAACTCACATAAAAAATCTCCCCCCCCAAAATTAAATCAAAGAACCCGGCTTCCTTTTTAATTCCCGGGCAAAAAAAGCCTTTCCTTCACTCTGCTGCCAAACCCCCCTGGGTAAAACGGACTATCCTTCCCCCGACCCTTAAACTTCGGCGATGTCATTTAAAAAAAATAGCCTCCAACACTCTCTCAAGCAAATTGGATGTAGCCCTATCACAGTGCCACCCTTTTTTTTGCCCTTCCAAAGCCCCATACACAAAACCCGCCATTGTAAACCCCTGTACCCCCTTTTTGGGCTGGTCCTCACTACATGTTCCTTCAATACCCTGGCTCCGGGCCATCTAAAAAATCACTGCTGGGGGCAAAATCCCCCCCCCCCCTTTAAATCTTAGCTCTTTGGGTTCACCATGCACCCCACCCTTAGTCGGGCGCTCCACGGGTATATCTCCCCCGGGGGTCATCCCCCAAAGCCAACACCCCCTTTTGGGGGGCCCCTTTCCCTTTTCCAGTTCTCTGCTCCCCATGAGGGAAAAGAATTTTAAAAAATTCTCTGAAGCTGGGCCCTTTTTAATCTCCTCCCAAATTTTAAAAAGCATCATTTTGTCGAGCCCCTTCCGATCCCCTCACCCCCGGGAAAACATTCCACTCTGGCCCGGGACTGGGGGGTTAGGCCGGGTGTATTTCTTTGGTGGTTTTTGGGGGTTATGGTGATTTTTCATTTTTTTTGTTTTTTTGGTGTTTGGGTTTTGATTTCCCATGGGAGGAAAAGAGGGGTCAGCTGTCGGCTCGTTACCCTCTGTTGGGGAGCCAAAATATATTTTTTGGGGTTTTTTCCCCCCTTGTTTTGGGGGTTTTTTTTTCCCCTTGTTCCTGTTCCGTTTTTCTTATTTTTCTTTTCGGTGTCACAGGGGACTTCACGTACCCGCCTTTTTGTTTTGTTTTCTCGTGTAGTACTTTTTTTAATAAAACCCATGTTATTTTCGAAACGCGGGCCCCTTTGGGTTTCCCCCTTCCTTTTTTGGGGACGATGGGGCAGAAAAACCCCCATCAAGGCCCAAAGGGCGCGTGCCCCGGAGCCGAGGGTCTAACAGGGGAAAAGTTTTTTGGGGAGGGAAAAGGGGGTCAGGGGAACTTGGGGAGTTTCCTGGATGGCATGGATCGCCCGCCCATGAAGGAAACAGTGGAGAGGGCAAACGGAGAGGGGGAGAAACGGCGGGGGCAGAGCCAAACGTCGAAGGGCGGAGGAAACCCTCCCAAAAAATTTTTTTTGGGGGGGGCACTTTGGTTTGGGCACTAAAAGCAGCAGGGGGCCCGGGCCACAAGGCAGTTTCAAAGGCAAACCGGGTTTTAAATGGTGGCTAAACGGGGCAGAGGGGGGGGGGCCGGTTTCGAAGCTCCCGGGGGTTAAAAGGGGGGGCTATTTTGGGAAAAAGGGAAAAGGGAAGGAAGGGGGTAGGGGGCTGGGCGAGAGGTATTGGGGTGTGTAACCACCGGCCCGGGCCCCTTTTCCCTAACCCCCCGAGGTACAGCCAGTATGGGGGTGTTCCCCCCGTACGGTACGGCCCTGTTCCGGGCCCCTCGCACTAATTTGAAACGGTGGGGGCGCCCCAAAGCCCGGGGTTTCGGCCTGTTCCGGGCCACCCGCCCAAGTGAAACGGTGCGCGTCGCCGGGCCCACCCCGGGCCCCCCCTGGTTTCCTGACCCTCGTAGGAAGCCAAAGGGTGGGGCTTTCGCCAGCCCGGTTCGGCCTGTTTCCCTTTTGGCCACCCCCCCCAAGTGAAAAGGGGTTGGGCGCGTCGCCAGCCCCCAGCCCGACCTTTTCCCTTTCCCACCCCCCCACCAAGTGTACGGTGCGCGTCCCCCACCCCAACCCGGGCCCCTGTTCCTAAAAGCCTCAAAGGAACCTACGGTGCGGCGCCCCCCGGGTTTCGGGCCTTTTTCCTGGCCAAACCCCCCCCCGCACCCAAGTGTACGGTGCGCGGGTCCGCCACCCCCACCCGACCTTTTTCCGGGCACCACGCTTTCGGGGGCCTAACCGGTCCCTTTCCCCCGGGGCCAAGCTTTCCCCTGTTTGCTATTTCCCCCCGCACTCCCCCCTGAGATGGTGCCCTCGCCCCGGGCCCAAACCTTTCCGTCACCAACGCACAAAAGGGGCCGTATGTCCCGCCCCCAAAGGGCCCCAAACATGCCCTGTTTCTTTCTTTCTTTTTCCCCCCCCGCACTTGCCCTGAGGGGCGTGCCCCTCGGGCCCGGGTTCCCGTCCATTTTCCGGGCACCACGACCCGGGCCTACGGTGGCCCCCCTCAGACGGCCCAGAGTCTGCCGTTGCCCAACGGGGCCTAACTGCCCCCTTCCTGCCCAAACCCGGGGAAAAAACCCCCCGTCTCCCCATGACCCCACAAAGGCCGTCCGCCAACCGGGACCCCGCTAGACCCTTCCCCCGCCCCAGAAAAGGATCACCAGGGGGCCTTCCCCAACGGAATCGGCCAGGGGGCCTTCTGCCAGACAGGATCAGCCAAGCCTTCTGCCAACAGGATCACCAGACCCCTTCCCTGCCAGACGGGATCCCCCGGAGCCTTCCGCCAGACAAAAATCAGCCAGACCCGTCGTGGGGCCATGGGGGCCACCCAGTTTTTCCGCGCAGCCATGACAGCCAGATCCGTCAGCCACTATGAGAACCAGATCCGTCAGCCGGGCCCATGACAGCCAGATCCGTCAGCCACCATGAGGGCAGCCGGGACCCCTCAGCCGGGCCATGGCACCCAATCCGTCACCAGCCATGAGCAGCCAATCCGCCCAGCTAGCCATGAGCGGGGCCGATCCTTCAGCCCGCCTTTAGAAACCCAGATCCGTCCCCCAGCCAGGGAGCCTCCAGGGGGAAATCCGCCAGAGCCGCCCCCCCGGGGTCCGCCAAAAGCCGTCCGCCGGGATCCCCCCCCAGACCCCGTCCAGCCGGGACCCCCCGCCAGACCGCCAGCCGGGACCCCCGCCAACCCGGGCCCGGCCGGGGATCCGTCAGAGCCGTCCGCCGGGACCCCGCCAAAAGGCCCCCCGCCGGGTCCGCCAAAACCCGCCCCACCCGGGTCCGCCAGGGGGCCCGTCCCAGCCAGGAATCCGCCAGCCAGCCAGGATCCCCAAAAGCCCCAGCCAGGATCCGCCTTTAGCCCGGTCCCACCCCCTTTGGGGCTCGGTGTTTACCCCTTTTTCCTGGGCTCCCCCTTATCCTGGTCCAACCACTTTTTCCCTGGTGCTCCCCCCCTTTATGGGGCGGTCCCCGACCCTTAGTCCGGTGTTTGCCCCCTTTATTTTTGGTGCTGCCTCTTGTCCGTTGCTGCCCCCCCTTAATCCGGGGGGTTTAAAGTTGTAGGGTGGTCAGTAGGGGAGGCTACAAAGCGGGTAGTGACTATGGTGGGGGGGGGGGACCCACCAGTGACAGAGCCCGCCTCCGAGGACCCAACACCCACCCCAAAACCCCCCCCCCCCCCCATTTTTTTTGGGGTTTGGGGGCGGTCGGAGGGCCGGCCTTGGGGGGGGGTACTGTCACAAATCTGGCTTCCCGGGGCTGTGTGTTAGGCCCAGGGGGTATTTTTATTTTGGGGGGGGGGTTGGGTAGGGGGGGTTTCATTTTTTTTGTTTTTTTGGGGATTGGGGTTAAAGAATTTCCCCCCCGGAGGTAAAGAGTGTCCCCTGTCGGCTGTTATCCCCTGTTGGGAGCCTATATATTCTGTTTGTTTTTCACCTTTTTTGGGTTTTTTGGGGTTTTTGTTTTCCCCCTTTTCCCGTTCCAGGTTCTTTGTTTTGTCGGGTCCCCCAGAAGGGGCTTCAAGTATCGGGCCCGTTTTTTTTGGTTTTTCCCCTGTGGTACTTTATTTAATAAAAGTTCCCTGTTCCCCTCGCAACGCTGGGGCATTTGGTCCGCTCCTTTTTTTCCCCATCGTGACAACACACCCATTTTGAAATTAAAAACCCCTTTCCCAAACCCCATCCCTATATTTTTTTTGTTTTGCTCTTTTTTCAACCCCCGTAAACTCTATTTGCCATCATCTCTTGCCATCTTGCATTTCCCGTGTTAAAATTTAATTTGGGAAATTTTTTTTGCACTATACCCTATTTATTCCCTTACCCCCAAACTTGCTACATTTGCACACATTTGTTATATATTTTTCATTTGTTTTTTTTTTTTACTATTTTTTTTTTTCCCCCCCCTGATTTAACTCTGGTTGCTGTTTTTACCGCAACTTTGCTTAAATTTTGGGCCAGGTCGCGTTGTAAAGGGAAAATTTTTTCTCAAGGGGCTTACCTGGTTAAAAAAAGGTAAAATTTAAAATAAATAAATAGATATTTTGAGGAAAATCAAGTGATAACCACAATGCCCATTTTTTCAAACCCTTTTTTTGTTCACTTTTCCTTCTGGTGCCAATAATTGGGGGGCCCCGAAAAATTCCCACTCACCCACTTAAAAAACTGTGAGGGAAGAAGCCCTTCATTTTTCCCCCTTTATCTCTCTCCCTTTGATTACCCTCAGTCATAAACCCATTATATTAAAAAAATTATTAAGTTTCCCAAGGGAAAAAAAATATGATTAGAAAAAAATAATTTTTATTTGAATGATACAGTATTTTAAAATTGAAATTAAATGAAAGGGTTTTTTGAATTAAATTACTTTTTAAAGAAATGAAAAAACAAAACATTAAAAAAATAAAAAAAAACAAAAGAAAGGGTAAAAAAAAAAAGGGAAGAAAAAAACAGATACAGTTTCCTTTTGGGCCTTCAGGGAGCCCGCCCTTTGGACCAATCCATTAATCCCATATAGGGGTTGGGCCCTTTAAGTCCCCTTTAGGGAAAATTTTTTTTTTGTTTGGTTTTTTTATCATTTCCTTGACATCGGCCATTCGAGTCCTTTATGAAATTTCTATGGAGAACATCCAAACCACATTGCAGAAACCTTTTTGCTCCTTTTTTTTGGCTATTTGCAGTATTTTAGGTCACCAAAACCTTGCATTACCCCAGAAAACAGTATTCTTTTGACTAGGGGAGGGGTTTTGTGAGATTTTTTTTTAGAATTTTCTTACCATCCCATGGGAAAAAAACACTGGTAAGGGGCCTCCCTTTTCCCCTCATAGGTTTTTTTGGCCATTTTGCATTTTTTATAGTACCCCTATCCAACCCTTTCAACTGTGGGAGAAATTTAGGTCTTTTTAGGATCAACTTTAAAACTGTGCAACATTTTCCCCAAATTTTTCGAAAAGAAAACCTTTTGTTTTTAAAATTTTTTTTGTAGGGTATGCCTTAAAAAAAAACAAAGAAGAAAACATTTTTTTTTTATTCTTTGTGTTTTTTGCATGCAAAAATGCAGAAATTTTCCTTCTCACTCTTTTTTAACCCAGCCCTACTCATCCAACTTCAACCCTTTCATCCTTCCCTGCTCTTCTATCACCCTCTCAGTTCCACCCCCAGCTGGCCCCCCCCTTTTTTTCCCCTTTTTTTCCAGTCTTTTTCCTCTCCTCTTTCCTCCTCTTTTCTTCTTTTTCTCCTCCTTTTTTTTTAATATTTCGCTCCTCTCCAGGGGTCACTTTAGCTTTTTCTCTCTTTTTTTTAAACCCCCCTCAGAAACCCCTTCTTCCTTTCTTTTCCTGTCTTTCATCAGGGGATTGGGTATCTTAATCAGCCCCCCCTTAAAACCCTTTTTTTTTTTGGGCCTTTTTCCTTTTCTTTTTTTCATTCTTTTCCTTTTTGTTTTTAACTTTTTCCCCCTTTTTTTCAGCCTTTATGGGTTTTTTTGGCTTTTTTCTCTCTCGCCTTCACTCCCTTTTTCCCTTTTCTCGTCATCTTTCAATTCTTAAATTTAGTTTAAATTTTTTTTCTCTTTTTTCCCCGTCTTTTTAAAAAAGGACTTTCTGCTTGGGTTCATGGCCCGAAAGCCCACTTTCCCCCGGATGGAAAACTGCCCTTTTCTGATGAAACCGTCCCCTTGGAGCTCTTTTAAAAGGGCAAAGGTCCCCCTAGCTTCAAACCCTTTCCCCCGGGGTCACTCCTCCTTGACGCTCCTCTCTTTATTCAATGTCAAGGGCCCGTCCAATAATCCTAACAGGAAAACATTGGGCTCTAGTGAAATTTTTCCCCAAAGTTGCAATTCAAAACAATTTGAAATGATCAAAATTTCATTGGGCCCATGGGGGGCCCCAATTTGGAAGGCAGTTAATTGAGGTAAATTGTTTTTTTTTTATTTCCAAAAAAATTTTTTAAAAGCCATAGAGGTTTTTCCCGGGGCCACCCAAACGTAATAATAAGGGTTTTCCCCATAAAGGGGTGATGGTTTTTTTTACTATGGGTAAAGTAGCAGGGGGTTGGGGGTTTAATTTTCCCTTTTAAATTTCCCGTCAAATTTAGGAAATACTTTTTCAATGTTTTAATTTAAATGGAAAAAGACCCCCCAAACCCCGTAGATATTAGTGTAAAAAAGGGGCACCTAACCCCTTTTTCCCTTCCCGCGTCCAGGGCCTGGGTTTTCCTTTATCCCCCTGGGCTGCAATGGAGCCTCTCCCTTAACAGGGTCTTAGTGGCCCAAACAGAGCAGAGGGGTTTTCCAAGTTAAGTTAGCAATTTGCGACCCCGCTGGGGAGCATGAGGACAGCGTCCCCCTCTTCCTAGTGCCCTTCCCCCTTTTTGTCTGGGTGCCCTTTTGGCCCTTTTCATGGATGCATGCCAGGCTGGGGGAAGGCTAGGACAGGGGTTTTATCACTCATCATTTTCCCCTCTCTTGACAGGGGTGCAACGCACTTGCCCCTGGGGTTTAAAATGAGCACTCTGTGGTGTCCTCAACTGTTTTCCCTGGCTGGTTTTGGTCATTGTTGTTGTGAATGCTTGCAGACTGGGGACTTTTTTCACCCCGGGGTAAATGGGAACGTTGCCCCTGTGTCGAAATGAGGGACTTTGTAGTGCACCCAAATGTCTTCCCGCTGTTTGTGGTCCGTTTTTGGGGGAGGTCAGGATTTTGAGGCATGTTTCAGGGGGCAGGAGGGAAATTTTTTCACCAAAAAACCCTCTTTTGGTTTCCCTTTTTTTAATTTTTTGGTAAAAGTTTTCGGATACCCTTGGGGAGCTTTGGAAGGCAGTGCCCGCCGGGTCGGAGGGCTTTGATCAGGCCCTGTCCCCTTTTAGGGGATTGGGCACACATTGTTTGTTTCAATGATAACTCAAATCAAATCAAAAACAAACAAATTTTATTGGTCACATGCGCCCCCAATACAACAGTGCAGGGCCTACAGTGGGGAAAGCTTTCCCTTCAGCCCCTTTAACCCCAAAAGGTTTCATTTTTTTTAAACAAAAAAATAAGAATAAAAAAAAAACAACAAAAAAGTGTTGAGAAAAAAAGAGCAGGAAGAAAATAAAAATCGTAGGGAGGCTTTTATATAAAAGTAAAAAAAAGTGGGCAGTAGGGAGGCCATATATACAGGGGGGTCCGTTTTCATATCAATGTTTCGGGGGCAAGGGTAGTTGAGGTAGTTGAAATATGTACATGTGGGTAGAGTTAAAGTGACTATGCCTTTAAAATTTTTCCAGAGGCAGCAGCGTTTAAAAAAGGGGGGGTGGGGGGGCAATCAAATAGTCCGGGTAGCCCCTGGGTTTCCCCGTTCAGGGACTTTTGGCTTGGGGGTAAAAAGCTGTTGAGAAGTTTTTGGACCCAGACTTTTGGCCCCCTCCGGTACCCTTGCCGTGCGGTACAAGAGAAAAAGTCCTGGATAGGGGGTTTGGGGTCTTTTACAATTTTTAGGGCCTTCTCTTGGCCACCGCCCGGTATTAGAGGTCCCGGATGCAGGGAGCTTTTCCCGCAGTGTGTAAATGGGCCCGTACCCCATTTCCCTCCCGTAGTGCCTTTCGGTCAGAAAAGGGAAGAGGAAAAATTGGGCCCCTAAAAAGGCGGTTTATGCCAAAAACCAAGGAGGGTGCTCTCGATGGTGCAGGGTGTTTGAATTTTTTTAAAGGAAACTGAGGGCCCAAAAACCCAAAACTTTTAGTTTTTCCTGGGGGGGGAATAGGCTTTGTCGTGCCCCCTTCACGCTGTCTTGGGGTGTTTGGACCCTTTAATAGTTGTTTGGGGATGTGGACAAACCCAAGGAAATTGAAGCTCCAACCTTTCCATCAGCCCCGTCGATGAGGGAAAGGGGGGGTGCTCAGTCCCATTTTTTTTTTAGGTCCACAAAACATTTTCCTTTGGGCTTGGCCCGGTTTAGGGGGAGGTTGTTTTCCGGCACCACACGGCCAGATCTCTGACCTCCTCCCATAGGCTGTTCATCGTTGTCGGGGAATCAGGCCTACCCCAAAAAATGTTGGTCGTGGCAAAATTTGATGGTTTGTTGGAGTCGGGGCCCGGCCCTGCGTCAGGGTAAAAGAGAGTACAGGGCGGGACTGAGCAGCACCCCTGAGGGGCCCCGTGTTGGGATCAGGTGGCCCGGATGTGTTTACCCACCCTAACTGGAACTTGGTGGTGCCCCCCTACTGCCTCCCCTGGCAGTTTGAGTCAACTTCAAAGACAAGTTGGGAGACTTAGAGGCAAACATTGGGGCAGGGCATTTAAACTGCTGATCTGTTTAAAACTCCCCAAAATTTAACAGTAGCGTACCGCAGTGGTCTCTGTAGCAAAAGAGACCCCATATCTGTTTGGATGTGGTTTTGCGTGTGCTCTATAAAAAGTCTTGTTGGACCTAACTTTCTGCGTCCTTATGGCGCCTCCTGATTCTACCACACACCCACCTACAGCACCTACTGAAAGAATTCACTTCACCATCTGACATGGAGTTCAGCAGAGTAGCACCCGCGCCGACTCCATGTGGGAGGGGATGTGGATATCCTCGTCAGGAGTGACGGAAATTCAATCGTAGATCAGTCACGACGACGCGCCCTGCTCCGCTTCCTCCCTGGTCGTCCCGGAGGCCGGATGGAGCGGCGCACGTCTGGAGCCGTGTGTGAGGAGGGGGAGGGGGTACTACGTCACGGTTTCGGGCCGGAGCTGCCTCTCTTCCTTGCTCGTGCAGGCTTCGGCGTTCGTCGGCTCCGGAATACTAGCTGCCACCGTTGTATAGTTTCCTATTTCGTGTTTGTGCTCTAGCCCTTTTCGGGTGCGCTATTTGTAGCTTTGGCCTCCTTGTTTTTAGGGAGAGGATTTTTTTGCAGACTGTTTAGTGCGCCCGTTTGTTTAGCCTGGATTCCTGTTGTGCGCATTTTTCTCGCCTCCGGGCTGTTGGATTGTGTTTTTGTGTGCTCTACTAAAAGCTCTTTGTGGGGCGTAAGCCTACACGTATCTTCTGCGTCCTGCTGCCTGGATTCCACACCACACCCACCTACAGCACCTACTGACAGAGGGTGTTGTGACACATCATTGTTTGTTTCACTGATAAACTGGACACTTGGTGGTACACCTCTACTGCCTCTCCTGGCAAGTTTGTTGAGTCAACTTCAAAGACAAGTGCGCAGGCACAGACTCAACAGACATTGGAGGCCGCATTGGACAGGGCATTTAGCTGCTGATCTGTACACTCACAAAATCAACCAGTAGCTGTGCCTGCAGTTGGTTCTCCTTTAGCAACTGAGACCCTCATAGGTATTCCTCTATCTGTCTGCTCTTGGTGGCATGAAGTCCCTCGTCAAAGACTGTTTTGGGCAGGCCATTGGACGCCAGCACTGAACGGAAGGACTTTCTAGCTGGCCCTCGTTCTCTCCCTTGACAGTGGCTGTGTGTAGCAGTGGTCTCTGTGGCAACTGGGCACTCTGTGGCTGATCCAGCAGGCTGGGAGGTTTCGAGGAATTGAATGAATTGCCAATGAACCGCGGAGCCAGTGGTGGGAGGTAGTAAGGATAGAAATCTGTCCTCTTTCTTGACATTAGATATTGCCACTGGAGTACTACTGAGACCCTCAGTGGTTGCCCTCTACTGTCTGATGTGGCTTGCATGGAGTCTTCGTCAAGAAGTGTGGCGAGGTATCGATTGCGAGCATTGAAGGAAAGATGTGTTATCTATCCATAGTTCCTCTCGTCTTACCTTGTAGATACATCTGCAGTGGCCTCGTGTGGCAACTGGGGCATTCAGCAGACTGGCAGGTTTCAGGACACAAAGGTATGCAAATACCAGATGACGGGGCCGTTGTGCATCCTGATTCCGCATATGGGCCAATTGAGAGGGGGGATGCAACATGGTTGGTATAGGCCTCTGATGGTGGTAAGCCCAGTGGTGGGAGGGAGTTCAATACAGGGAGCCCCCATTAAAACTCAGTGAGGGGACAGTTGCCACATCTCTCACATTCTGCGTGAGAAAGAAAACAGACATTGATGAAAAGTGATCACATTCAGTACATACAGTGGGGAAAAAAGTATTTAGTCAGTCCCCATTTTCTTGTGCAAGTTCTCCCACTAAAAATATGAGAGAGGCCTGTAATTTTCATCATAGGTACAACGTCAACTTTGCAAGACAAATTGAGGGAAAAAAAAATCCAGAAAATAACATTGTATGATTTTTTAAATGAATTTATTTGCAAATTATGGTGGAAAATAAGTATTTGGTCACCTACAAACAAGCAAGATTTTCTGGCTCTCACAGACCCTGTAACTTATCTTTAAGAGGCTCCTCTGTCTCCACTCGTTACCTGTATTAAGGGGCACCTGTGTTTGAACTTGTTATCAGTATAAAAGACACCTGGTCCACAACCTCAAACAGTCACACTCCAAACTCCACTATGGTCAAGAGCAAGAGCTGTCAAAGGACACCAGAAAACAAAATGGGTAGACCTGCACCAGGCTGGGAAGACTGAATCGTGCAATAGGTAAGCAGCTTGGTTTGAAGAAATCAACTGTCGGGAGCAATTATTAGGAAATGGGAAGACATACAAGACCACTGATAATACTCCCTCGATCTTGGGGCTCCACGCAAGATCTCACCCCGTGGGGTCAAAATGATCACAAGAACGGTGAGCAAAAATCCCAGAACCACACGGGGGGACCTAGTGAATGACCTGCAGAGAGCTGGGACCAAAGTAACAAAGCCTACCATCAGTAACACACTACAGCTCAAATCCTGCAGTGCCAGACGTTTTCCCCCTGCTTAAGCCAGTACAATGTCCAGGCCCGTCTGAAGCTTGCTAGAGTGCATTTGGATGATCCAGAAGAGGATTTGGGAGAATGTCATATGGTCAGATCAAACCAAAATTTATAAACGTTTTGGTAAAAATCTCACCTCGTTGTGTTTTTGGAGGACAAAGAATGCTGATTGCATCCAAAGAACACCATACCTACTGTGAAGCATGGGGGTTGGAAACATCATGCTTTGGGGCTTTTTTTCTGCAAAGGGACCAGGACGACTGATCCCGGGTAAAGGAAAGAATGATGGGCCATGTATCATGAGATTTTGAGTGAAAACCTCCTTCCATCAGCAAGGGCAGTGAAGATGAAAACGTGGCTGGGTCTTTCAGCCTTACAATGATCCCAAACACACCGCCCGGGCAACGAACGGAAGTGGAGTGGCTTCGTAGCAAGAAGCATTTCAAGGTCCTGGAGTGGCCTAGCCAGTCTCCAGATCTCAACCCCATAGAAAATCTTTGGAGGGAGTTTGAAAGTCCGTGTTGCCCAGCGACCAGCCCCAAAACATCACTGCTCTAGAGGAGATCTGCATGGAGGAATGGGCCAAAATACCAGCAACAGTGTGTGAAAACCTTGTGAAGACTTACAGAAAACGTTTGACCTGTGTCATTGCCAACAAAGGGTATATAACAAAGTATTGAGAAACTTTTGTTATTGACCAAATACTTATTTCCACCATAATTTTGCAAATAAATTCATAAAAAATCCTACAATGTGATTTTCTGGATTTTCATTTTCTTTTCTCATTTTGTCTGGTCATAGTTGACGTGTAGTACTATGATGAAAATTACAGGCCTCTCTCATCTTTTTAAGTGGGAGAACTTGCACAATTGGTGGCTGACTAAATACCTTTTTTTCCCTCACTGTACATACATACTGTATGAGGTCAGCACTATTTACTTATACATCACACATAATATATATATATATATATATATATATATATATATATATATATATATATATATATATATATTATATTATATATATCTATGTCCTCTATCAGATGCTCTGCACCAGTCTGCTCCTCAACCCTGGGTCCCCTAGCCAATGGGCCAGCTAAGTGTAAAAATACATGCCCCCACACCCAGCATAACATTTGACATTTTTAGCCATTTATCAGACGCTTTTATCCAGAACGACTTATAGTTTAGTTAGTGCATTCAACTTAGGGTAGCTAGGTGAGACAACCACATAATCCTGATATGAGCGTCTATGATAGAACGTTGTTTATTTTTTATGACAAGACAACCATAGAACTGAGGACATAAATACACTGAAACAGACAGACACGATTTACAACACATTTAGACAGAACAGTTATAAGTAGGGGTGTAACGATCCATCTACTACATCGATGTACGATTTATATTCCTATGATCCAACTACATCGATCTGTGCTCGTCGAGTTGGCCTTTTGGACAACATATATCAATCTAACATCGTTTTAAAAAATGTGAAAAAATCGATTGTATCGATACTAGGAAATAACCCATTGGATTTAAGCACGTCAGTACTTTATATGGATGTTTTTTCTTAGCACTTCACGTTTAATGATAAAGGCCTTTAAACATTACTCGATTCAGTTCTGCCTATCCGGTGACGTCATCGCCCCGCGCCAGCAGCAGCGCAAAGGCCTCAAAGACAACAAAACATCGCATGGGCGTAGACGACAGAGGAGAAGCCGACGAGCGGGAAGAAATTATCAAGGCCACCATTTGCGGTCCTTACAAGAAACAGGAATCTAGGAAACTTCACACCTGCACTGTCCAGTATCCAGGTATTTATTTTCAGGTCACACTGGTTGAATTTTTGGCTAAAAATGTTTACTGAATCGATTTCAAGTCACTGAATCGTTCGGAGTCGTATCGTTCTAAATGAACCAATATCGTCCTTGAATCGTATTCGACAATCACGAATCGTGATACAAATCGAAATCGTTGTTAAAACGAATCGTTAAACACTCCTAGTTATAAGCATTGCGGCATGGTGTGTAGCCTAATACAAAAAGAAATAAAGGACAAAACATTGTTAGCTTACATTCCATGGCATATAGAACATTTTGCCCTTACAATAACGTATATATTGCTTTAATTAATATTGTTAAATAGAACTGTAGTCGACTTTGTCAAAGTTGGTCTTGTTACCTCCTCAATCAGTCTTGGCATTTTTTTCCTCGTCTTGAACCAAATCCTCTTCATCTTCTTCTCCTGATCCTTCTGATCTGCAACCAGAGCCAAACCTGGCTCCCAGCTCCATCACGTATAGTCTGTCTGGATCGCCCTTGTCCTCCAACCCGACACTCCACCCCTCCTCTGTGTCAGCGTTGAACCCTCCCATGTCTTCCTCTTAGCTAACAATAACTCTGGAAAAATACATAACGGGGTTGTAGTAAGTGGTGTTTGCTAACGTACCAAATAATAATGCATCTCTTTACAATGTGCACACGTTTTTCTTTCCAGCTACTTACAATTAAGCAAGTGGAGAATCCTGCTCCAGATATGTTTACACAATAGGCCTATCTGAATTACTAGTAAAAAGTTGGCTACTGGAAAAGCGACCAAGTTCAAATGAATCGACTTTTGGCTGTTTCTTATCATTTCGTGAACAACATCCTTTATGACATCATCATTGTGATGCAAGGCGTTGCCCATAGCAGATGAAAAAGCACAACACAGACTTTAAAAAAGCAAACTTCAGGCCTCTTTCTGTACCCTTACTATTGAGCCTTATTCAACCCCTCATGTAGCTCTACTCCATATTGGGCCTGGTTCTCACAAACCACACTAATCAGTTCCATCATATCATTGAAAACACTGTGTTTTGGGTAGAAAATGACTCTATATCCATGCAGGACCTAACTTGTACAGTTTCATCTATTTTAAAAACCAAGGAGGTAAAAACGCCAGTCTTCTCTTTGAGTGCCCCTGAGATGCACCTCAATTTAAATAGGTCTATCAATTCAAAACCATTTGAAATGGATGTCCAGTCAATAAGAAGAACATATTATTCTTATTAGAAATGAATCAGCTACAAATTAGGTAGGCGTACTTGTTTGTTCTCTTTTTTTACTCACAACCTTACTCTTTTGGTACATATTTATTGAGATAATTTGATTACAACATATGTTGGTGATTAACTACAGAGAGAGGTTTTTTTTTCTGTCATCAAATAGAATGCATTAGCCATTAGGCTGGCTTCACTACACTTGTAACATGACATCTCAGGTGTCAGGATGAGAATTTTCTCACAAAGAGGACTCAAGCCAAACTATCTCTCTTCAACAGTTTCAAAAGTATGTTAGGTCTAATAACAAATGTCACATTCATACACAAGTATTTGAAAATAAAGTTATACTACTGAAACACATTCACAAAGTTATATTAGAAACCTACTCTGAAGTAAGCAGTGTGTTCTCTCACTATGAAATAGGCCCTTTTCAGTGAGTCAGCCAACTCGTTCTTGCGCGATGCAGTTATGTTTACAATCCGGTGTCGCTTAGGAACGCTTAGCTAGAGCAATCATTATGGAGTTCACACAGTCCTTTCACATCTGCACAATACGAATAAAGACGTAGAACGAACTGCTGAAAGTGTGGAGCCCTACTTCAAGATCGAAGCTTGATATAAAGGTACAAGTTCTTCGTTGATGAAGTACTAGTTTGATATGAAGGTACGTGTGTTATCTTATTTAGCTTAATCGCCCTATGCTAGCGAAGGTTATGAGTGAGATTTTTGTTTTGCACCTCT
>CM072220.1:2788251-2812430 GCA_036851935.1 Coregonus suidteri
CTTTTTGAACGACTTATAGTTAGTAGTGCTTTCAATTTAAAGGTAAGCTAGGTGAGACAACCACATAATCCTGATATGAGGTCTATGATAGAACGGTTGTTTATTTTTTATGACAAGACAACCATAAGAACTGAGGACATAAATACACTGAAACAGACAGACACGATACAACACATTTAGACAAGAACAGTTATAAGCATTGCCATGGTGTAGCCTAATACAAAAAGAAATAAGTTTACCTTCTCAAATCAAGTCTTGGCATTTGCCTCAAACTTGACCACAGCCTCCTAATCTTCTAACTTCTCTCCTGATTCTTCTTGAATCTGCAAAAAACAGAAGACGCCAACCGGGGCTCCCAAGCTCCACAACAAAAGATATTAGTCTGTCCTGGAATCAAGACCAACCATCTTTCCTTCACAAACCAGAACATCACCCCTCTGTATCACCTAGATTAGTCAGTTTGATTAGAACTCTCACATTTATTAACTTCCTAACTTAGCTAAACAATGAACCTCTGAACGAATAAATGCATAACGTTATGTGTAGTAAGTCGGGTGTTGCTAACCAAATAATAATGCATTCTCTTCTACAATGTGCACACAGTTTTCTTCCCAGCTACTTACAATTAAGCAAGTGAGAATCCTGCTCCAGATATGTTTAGGCAATAGGCCTATCTGAAAT
Source organism: Coregonus suidteri (assembly GCA_036851935.1). Classification (NCBI taxonomy): domain Eukaryota; kingdom Metazoa; phylum Chordata; class Actinopteri; order Salmoniformes; family Salmonidae; genus Coregonus; species Coregonus suidteri. The sequence goes on from CM072220.1 coordinate 2,788,933, forward strand.
ACTAGTAAAAAGTTGGCTTATACATGGAAAAGCGACCAAGTTCAAATGAATCGATTTTGGCTGCTGTTCTTATCATTTCGTGAACAATATCCTTTTATGAGACATCAGCATTGTGATGCCAAGGCGTTGCCATGGCAGATGAAAAAGCACAAAACACAACACTTTAAAAAGCAAACTTCAGGGCTACTTTTCTAAGTAACCTTACTATTGAGCCTTATTCAACCCAACTCATGTAGCTCTACTCCATATTGGGCCTGGTTCTCACAACACCACACTAATCACTTCCATCTATATCATGAAAACACTGTGTTTTTGGGTAGGAAAATGACTCTATCAATGCATGCAGGAACCTAACTTGTACAGTTTCATCTATTTTAAAAACCAAGGAGGTAAAAATGCCAGTCTTCTCTTTGAGTGCCCTTGAGTGCACCTCAATTTAAAGAGGTCTATCAATTCAACCATTTGAAATGGATGTCCATTCAAATTAGAACATATTATTCTTATTAGAAATGAATCAGCTACAAATTAGGTAGGCGTACTTGTTTTTTTACACAACCCTACTCATTTTGGGTACATATTTATTGAGATAATTGATTACAAAATATGTTGGTGATTAACACAGAGAGAGTTTTTCTTTTTTCGGTCTCAATAGAATGCATTACCATTCAGGCTGGCTAGCCTACAATTGTAACATTGACATCTCATGGTGTAAGGATGAAGCATTTTCTCACCAAAAGAGGACTCAAGCAAACTATCTCTCCTCAACAGTTTACTAGTCATGTAGGTGTACTTAAAATGTCACATGATCATACACAAGTAATTTGAAAATAAGTTATACTACTGAAACACATTAACAAAAAGGCTATATTACAAACCTACCTCTGAAGTAAGCAGTTTGTCTGCAGCTTTCATGTGTATCAAAAAGCTGGCACAATTTAGTTTATTTATTTTAGATTTTTGTACCTATGCAGCACAGTCATACCTAATATATACAATGAATCCATATAACCTAATTTTTTTTAAAATAAAATGCTTTTAACTCTATCAAAGGGGTTGGGACCATTCAAACGACATGTTTTTTTCCCCCAAATTTAAAATTCATATTTTTTAAATTTTAAATTTACACCCAAAAGGTTTTACTAGGTTTTTTGTTCGATCTCACCCTTCCAACAAAGGGTAATTTTTATCCTTCCCCTTTCATCATCACCCAAAAAAAAATACAAGGGCTACCTTTTTTTACAGTAAAACAAGTTTTCCCATAGTCTATGCCCCTTTCAGTAAAAAATTTTCCCAAAAAAAGAAATGGGGGTTAAAAGAAAACTTTCTCCCTTAAAGGGCCTCAGCTTTTTGGCCATTTGATCAACAAGGTAAAAAATTGGCACCCACAAAAAATCAAGAAGAAAGCTAAACCCAAACAATTTTTACCCTGGTAAAGGGTGACCGACCCCTTTAAATGGGGTTTAAAAACCCAAACCGGGAGTTGTTGCAGTCGGGGGTGATCCTTCCCGGTATCTTTAGGGTTTAACCCCAGTTTATAGGGGGAAAAAAATGCTGGATGTGAAATTTTAAAAAGGGGGCCCAAAAAAAAATGTAATTGAAGAGTGGGGTGAAATTGATTTTTAGCTTTTAAAGGTTTTAAAAATTTATTAAAAAAGGGGAAATTTTCAATATAAAGCTGATTTAAATAGAACCCCAACGGGATTTTTTAAAAAATTTATGTTTGAACTTTTTCTTATCCATTTTTCTTTTCCAAAAAGTTGGGGAGGTTTGTAACCAAAAAAGGCCAAAACCCTGGGGTTTGTAAAAAAGGCCCCCCGGCAACACCAACCCCCAAAATTTAAAAATTCCTTTTAAAAAAATAGCCCCTCCATTAAAAAACCCAAAAAAACCAAAAATTCCCGCAAAAAAAACCCCCAAATCCACTAACCCCCTTCAAAATCCTCTTTCCCTTTTTTAAAAACCCCCCAAAAAAAATATTATTCCCCCCAACCCCCCAAAAAACCCCCCCTACATTCCCCAAAAATACTTCCCCTTACCCATATTCCCCCCATTTTCCATATTTCCCTCTTTTTTTATACCCAAATTTTTTTTTTTTTTTTTCCCCCCCCAACCCCCAAATTGAAGGAAAACCCAATTTTTTTTTTAAAAATGGGGCCCTGTGTTATATAAATTTAAACCCAACCCAAAAAACGGGTTTAAAAACAGTTTAAAATTTAAAACAGGGGCCGAAAAATATAAGAGAAAAAATTATTAGACTTGAACCCCTACTTTTCAAATAAAAAAGGTCTTGTTTTTTAAACCATTTGAGCTGACAAACCATTTTCATTTTTTCACTGGGGCTTTGTCATAAATTAGCAAGGGGGGCAATTTTTTTATTAATGTGTTTCCCCCCCCCCCAGGAAGCTATAAACCTTTTATTTTCCCCTGGAATTGTTCATTTATGTCTGAAAAAAAAAACATTTTTTCCAAAACCATATGATTAGTCCCGGGGGAAAAGTAAAAATAAAACCTTTTTTACTATTTTCCCAAAAACATTTATGACATTAGGTTAGTAAAAAACTGAAAAAAATTTTTGGAATGCAAAAATTTAACTTTTGGGCCATTTAACCAGTGGGGCATTCCAAAAGACAATGGGAAAAAAGGGGCTATGAAAAAAGGTTCTTTTGTCGTTTGAAAAAAAAATGTTTGACTTCCACCAAAATCTTTTGGGGAATTATTTAGGTTTAAAAAGGGGGTAGGTCGATTTTTTAGTAGAGCTAGGGAAATTTTATTTTTTTAGCTCTGCCGGCGAGAAAAAATTCAGTGTTGTTTTGCCATGTTTTTTTGCCGTGAAGCAGAAAAGCGGAAAAAAAAATTTTTTTTCCGGAAAGGGGCCCCTTTGGGTTTAACGTTGCGGGTTAAGTGTTTATAAAGGGATGTAATGATGAAAAGGGGGCCCACCAGAGGGAAAAAATTTTCAATTTTATTCGACGGGGGGGGACTTTGTTCGTGGTTCTGGGAAGGCCCGGTTTGGAATGTCTTCTGAAATATAAAAACGGGGGGGAAATCAATAAAATGGGGGCAGTAAACTTTAAAACATATTTTTTAAAAAAAATTTTCGCGCCGTTTTGGGGGACTGTAAAAGGCCTGGGGGTTTTAAAAGTTTAAAAAATTTGATTAATAAAAACCCAAACCCCTCTCTGTAACTTTCCCTTTTTCAATAACCCTCTATCATACCCCCTTACCCAAAAATCCCTCTACCCTTTATTCCTCTCTTCATTTTTCCTCCCCAACCCTCCTCCCCCCTTTTCCCCCTTTTCCCTCATCTCAGTGCAGCCCCTCTCCACCACTAGAGCAGGAAGTCTCGGGGGGCTGGGAAGGAGGGGGCCGGGGGTTTAAACTCTTTTTCCCTTTTTAAAAGTTTTGGTTCCCCCAAAGCCGGGCCCAAATTTACTACTTTTGGGAAAACCAAAGAAACCCCTATCGGGGACTTTGAATGATTAAACGTCTCTTTTGCTTGGGGACCATTTTTTTCTTTGCTGCTCATCTTTTTGGGAGTTTTTCCACACACTAATGTCCTTCTAAAGTAGCATAAATCTGAGGTACCTTTTTTTTCAGATCCTCATTTTCTTCTTTTATGGGTTTAAAAAGTGTTTTTCCTCGGTCGCCCTAAAACCCTTTCCTGCGGGATCACAGAGTTCGGGTTATGTCCTTCTCAAAGGGAACCCAGTTTCGGGAAGGCCCTCCATGCCCCAGGGAAATTATCCTTTACTTTTTCCTCTTTTCGGCTGTGCTTTTTCTGTTTTTTTGGGCATTTCCCCCATTTTTTCAGAGGGTTTAGGCCACTTTTCCCTGTTTCAGCTTTTGATCGGAATTTTCCGTCTCGGGCCCCAAAAAGCCCTGCCCCACTTGACGGGATTTTTTGGGTGTCCAGCATTCAGGCTGTCTTGGGGGGAAATCTCTTGCAAAAGGGGTTGTGCTGAAAAGCTTAGGGGGGGGGAAACAGGTCAGGTAGAGTTGTGCAGAGGGAAAAACAGCACAGGGGGGTTTTGGCCGGGGTTCAGGGGGGAAGCTGGGGGCCTTTAATGACTTTTGCTCGTGCCCCCAGTGGGAGGGGGAAAAAAGAGGCAGTGCCCAAATTTCCCCAAATTTTAGATTTAAAAAATAGTATGAAAAAAACTTTTTAGTTTTATAGTATGTAAAAATTTAAAAAAACATGCCGCGTTAAACATGCTAGTGGGGCCCTGGGAAAAAAACTTGAAAAGCCCGATTTGTGTTCTTTTTTAAAATGCGGAAAGTGTATAATAAAACCGGGAAGAAAGCTGACTTTTCCCGGGGTTTCCAAGTTCCGACTACTTTGTGAACGCGGCAATAGTACTCGGGAATTTTCTTTTATCTAATGGGGGGGGGATTGCAGGATTTCCCGTATTCGTTCATTTCGGTACAGGCCCCAATTTATCTGACTATCAGCTGTTGCCAAAAAATTTTGAGTCAGAAAAAAGAGTGAATTCTACTAGATAAAAAGGGAAAAAATTAGTATGAGTTTAAGTTGTATTACGCAAAGAATGGAATTTAGCCCACACCAAGAAAAAAACGGGTCTGTTTTGGGAAAAAACCCCATGTATGTTTAAAAGTCCCCAACAAAAAAAATTAACATTAGTTTTAAACCCTCTTTAAAGGGAATACTGACAGACTTTTTGTAAAGGTAGAGGGCAATGGGGACTATCATAAAGAAAGGGGACAGACAAAGTAACAGTAACAACTTTCAGGGGGGTTTTGGGGGGAAAAAAAGTTTAAAACACAAGTGAAAAAGGATGGGTTTTTTTAAATCCATCCCAAGTTTTAAATAGGAAAGGGTCAAATTTAAAAAAAAAATGATTCCAACTAATTTTGGTTTGGAGATAAACTGCTTTAACTGGGGATCAAACATTGAGGTCAGCAAGCACCAAAAAATTTTCCCCAAAGGCTTTGTTTCTAGTGGTTATTACAATAACTACACAACCCACACCACAACAGCTAAAAAAGGTCTCCCCCCTCCCTTTTCCTCCTCCCCTCCTCCCCCCTTTTGTTCCTCTGGTTTTCCTCTATACCTCCCTCTTCCTCCGCCCTCTCAGGGGGCTCGTGGTTAGAGTGACGGGAGGGGGGTGACCTCCTGCCCTCTCACGGGGGGGGAAGGGAGAGGGGGGAACAAAGGGGGATAAAGGAAAGGGAGGTGGAGAGAAAGAGAGAGAATGGAAGGGGGAGGTGGAGGGGGTAGAGGAGGCAGAAACCCTGGTTTTAGTATTGTTTTAAAAAAAAAGAGAGGGGGAGGAAAAGGGGGCCCGTTTGGGGGAGAATGGGGGGGGGGGAAAAAGGGGGGGAAAGGGGAGGGGGAGGAGGGGGGGGGGGGGAGGGGGGGGGGAGGGGGGGGGAGGGGGAGGGAAAGGCTGGTCCGAAACCCCCCTTTAACTTACACCTGAAACAGGTGGGCCCAGGGGGGGGACCTGTGGGTTGAGACTAAAACAGATAAGGGGGGCGGGTTTGAAAAAGGGGGTGGAAACTGGAGTTGGGGAGGGGGGGGGTTTGTTCCTCCGAGCCCCCGGGAAAGCGGGGACGGGGAAAGCAGGGGGGAAAAAGTCTGTCCCGGAGCATTTCGGGCCCTTGGGGGTCGCCCCCAAATTTGGAGTTTAAAATTTCCCCTTACAATGAAAAAGCATTTGGGGAGTTACGGGGGGGGTTTCGTATAAATCCAAGGTGAAACCTCCGGGGGGCTACCCTTTCTCTCAGGGGGGGAGTCGCTTGGGTTTGCCGCGAAAGGTGCTCCTCTTTTGGGAAAAAGGGGGGGGGGGGGGGGGGGGGGAAAGGAGAAACAAAAAGGCCCCCAAAAAAAGAGTTTTCCCTTATGGTAGGTTTTGGAAACAAAATTAAAAACCCCCTTTTTTCCATTTTCCCACCTTTTCCTCTTCCTTTTGTCGGCCTTTTTTCCCTTTTTCCTTTCCTTCTTACATTTGTGAGGAGAGAACCCCTTTTCTTTTTTCCCTCCTTCCTCCTCCCTCTTTTTTCCCTTCTATTTTTCCTCCCCCTTTTTCCCTTTTGGAAAACCCCTTGTTTACAACCCCAGATTGTGGATAAGCTACCCAGGGTTCAGAAACTTTCCCCTGTCGGGGGAGGGGGGTTTTACGGGAAATGGTCCAGGGGACTCAGCTCACATGGGAAAAACCTTGTGCTGCTGCCACCCCCCCCTTTTAAACGGGGATAAGACCCGGGTTTGGAAAAAAAACCTGGAACCCCTTCCCCCTACGGGGGAAAGCAGGGGTGGGGGGCAGCATCAGGTTTGGGGGGAGGTTTTCCCAAGGGAAAACACCCCCCTTTTAAAATCGACGGGGCTGTAGGGGCGGGTCGAGAGTTTCAATTTCCCTTTGGGTCCACTCCCCCAACAAACACCCAATGGCCCAAAAACACCCCAAAAAAAGTCGTAAAGGGAAGGGGCACGAAAAACCCCTTTTAAAAACTAAGGGGGATTAAAAAATTTTTTGGGTTTGGTTCCCAAGCCCCCAAAAAGTTCTACAAGCTGCACCACCCGGAGAGCACCCCTGCCCCGGTTTGCTTTCCCCGGGCCGGTTTTGGGAAAAACTGCTCGGAAAACCGACCGAAAAGGGCTACAGGGGGTTTAGTGCGTAGGGCCCCAGAAACATCAGGGGGGCCAAAAGTTTCCCTTGCCTTTCCGGGGCCCTTTTTAAGGGGGTCAGGGGGAAGGCCAAAAAAATGCCCAAAGGGGACTCCGGGTCCCCCAATTTCATAGACTTTCTCTCTGCTACCGCAAAGAAAAGCGTACCAGAGTGGCCAAGCTAGGCCCAAAAAGGCTCCTTAAAAGCTTCACCCCAAGCCAAAAGATTTGGGGAAAATTTAATAAAATTGGCCACCCGGACTATTACTTTGGGGAAACCTCCCCCTTTTTTTACCCCCTGCTGTTACTCCCTTTTTATTATCTTTTGCATATTTTAACTTTACCCCTACAAAATTTTAAAAATTACCTAAAAACAAACCCTTTTCCCCCAAAACACTTTGGACCGGTCCCGGGTTCCCCCGGTTTTATTACCCCGGTTTTATTTTATTTTTGGACTTTTTATTTTTTTTTAAATTTTAGTAAATATTTAAAAAACCTCTATTTCTTAAAAGGGCATTTTTGGTTTTTAAGGGCTTTTTAAGTAAGTTTTTCACGGAAAGGGTTTCAACCCCCGGGTTGTATTCGGAAATGAAAAAATAAAAATTTGATTTAAATTTGATTTGGAGACGGGGGCAGGATCAAAAAAAAGAAAAACAGAGAAATTTTACAGGGGAAACCCTTTTGAAAAAAAAACCTTTGCTCCAGACCGCCCCGGGACCCAGACTGGGAAAAGGGGGTTCCCCTTTTAAAAAGGAAAAACGACCCAAAGGGAAACCACACCCAAAGAAAAAGGCAGGAGTGGTTTGGGGAAAAGTCTTTTAAAATGTCCTTGAGGGGGGCCCAGCCAGAAACGGATTTAAAACCCGATCTAAAAATTCTCGGGAGGGGGACCTGAAAAAAAAGCTGTGCAGCGACAGGCCCTATCCAACCTGAAGAGTTGGGAGAGACTGCAGAAAGGAAGGGGAAAAAACTCCTCAAATACGGGTTTTGGCCAAAGTTTGGGAGCTTTTCATACCCAAGAAAAACTCGGGGGCTGTAATGGGCTGCCAAAGGTGTTTTCAACAAAGAAATGAGAAAAGGGGTTGAATACTTATTTTAAATGTAATTTTTTTCCATTTTTTATTTTAAAATTTTTTAAAAAAGTCAAAAAAACCTGTTCCATTTTGTCATTAGGGGGTTTTTGGTGTAGATTGATGAGGAAAAAAAAAAAAATTTTAAATAATTTTGGGAAAAAACAAAGTGGGGAAAAAAAGTAAAGGGGGTCTGAATATTTAAAAAATGCACCAAGTAGATTTTTTTTCAAAAAATTTATAGGGAACCCAAATTAATTGTGACAGGGCAGGTTTTTAAAATAAAAAATGATTTTTTGGAGGGAAGATTATTTTTTTTTAAAAAATTTTTTTACTAAATTTTTAAAGGGTAGATTAAATTTTATTTTTTGAGGGGAAAAATCAAGCTGATAGACCAAAGGGACATGTTTCCCCGCCTTTTTTTTTCCAAACTTTTCCTTCTGGTTTCCCCAAAAATTTTCAGGAGGGCACTGTACACCCCATTTCTCACTTAAAAAACTGTAATGGAAAAAGTCTTCATTGTTCCCCTTATCTTTTCCCTTTGTTTACCCTCATGTTCGGGCAAAACCAATATTAAAAAATTTTTAAAGTTCAAAGGCAAAAAAATGTTTAGACAAAAAAATAATATTTATTTAAAAGAACAGTTTGTTACTAAATTGAAATTTAAATGAAATTTTTTGTAATTTTTAAATTTTTAAACGAAATGTAAAAAAAAAACCAAAAAAAAAATAAAAATAAAAAAATAAAAAAAAAGGGGAAGAAAAAAAAAAATAAAGAAACAAAATTTCCAAAATTTTCCCATTTCCTTTACGAGTCGTCTTTGGGCCAAACCGTTTAAACACAATAGCGGTTTGGGCTTTTAGAAATTTTTGAAAAATTTTTTTTTTTGGTTTTTTTTATCATTTTCCTTTACCAGTCGGGGCCCTTCGGTACATTATGTAATTCCCATGGAGAAACATCCATAAACCCCATTGCAGAAACCCCTTTTTTGCGCCTTATTTTTTTGCTATTTGGGGTCTCTTTAGGTCAAACCAAAAACCTGCATTTCCCAGACAAAAGTAATTCATTTGACTAGGATGGGGGTAATTTTTTTAAACCTAATCCCCCCAGGTTTTAAAAACTGGTTTAAAGGCTTTAAACCCCTTTTTCCCCAAAGATAGGCTTTGTTTCCATATTACACCCAATTTATATGACACCAAACCCCCAAACCTTTTTAACCCTGTAGGGGTATTTGTGTCGATTTTTGGGTTCAAAACCCTTTTAAAAGGGGGGCAAAACTCCCCAAATTTGCGAAAAGGAAAAAAATTTTGTGTTTTTAAGTTTGTAGGGGCCTTGGGGCAAAAAAAAAAACAGAAAAAAACATTTTTTTTTTTATTCTTTTTTTTTCATTGGCATGCAAAATACAGTATCTCCCTTCTCACTCTTTTCTTACCCAGTCTACTACATCATCCATCTTCAAGCTTTCAATCCTTTCCCTGGCTCTTCCTATCACCCTCTCAGTTCCACCTTACAGCTGGCCTCCTCTTTTTTTCCCTCTTCTCCAGTCTGTTCCTCTCTTCTTTCCTCCTCTTTTCTCTCTTCTTCTCCTCCTTTTTTGAATCTTTCGCTCCATCTCCCAGGAGCTCAGCTTGAGCTTTCTCTCTCTTTTCAGCTCCTCATACCACTTCTTCTCTTTCTTAATCCTGTCTTTCATCATGGCATTGTGTATCTTAATCACCCCTCTAACCTCTTTTTCTCTGGCCTTTTCCTTCGTCTTTTCTTTCCTTCTCTCTCTTTTTCTGTTCTAACTTGTCCCTCTTTTTTCTCAGCCTTCATGGCTTTCTTTTGCTCTTTCTCTCTCGGCCTTCATCTCCTTTCTCACTTTCCTCGTCATTTTTCCAACTTCTTATTCAGTTTTATTATTTTTCTCTCTTTTTCTTCTGTCTTTAAAAAAACGTGACTTTCTGCTTGAGGTTCATGGCCAGAAGCCCACTCTTCCCAGGATGGTCTCTGCTCTCACTCTGATGAAACCGTCCCATTGGATGCTCTTGGATGGGGCACGGTCCGCCTCACGCTTCAAACCCTCCCTCGGGCTCACCTCCTCCTTGACGCTCCTCTCTTCACGTCTCAATGTCATGACTGTCCAATACTCCTAACAGGAAGAAATTGACTCTAGATGTAATAATTGTTCCAATGGGGCACATTCAATACACATTTGAGGGATCAAAAAACATTGATGGGCTCATGGGGCAAACATTTGGAGGACAGTAATTGGAGGTAACTTGTTTATTTGTATCCCAAATCAATTTTTATAATAGGCCATAGATGTTCTTCCTGGATCCACACTAAACGTAATACAAATGTTAACCCTAGTAGGGTGATGTTTTAATACGTATGACCATAGAGTAGCAGGGTTGGGGTAAATTCCATTTAAATTGCGTCATTCAGGAGTACTTTAAAATTCAAATTCTCTTCAATGCTTTGAATTGAATGGAACAGACCCCCAACCCTGTAGAAAGTAGTATTGTAAAATATGACACCTACCTTTGCCTCTTCCAGGGTCCAAGGGCAGCCTGGGTTCCTCATCCTCTGACCTGCATATGGATGCTCTCACTCTAAACAGGAGTCTTAATGGCCATGCAGAGCAGAGGGGTTGGCGGCTCATCATTGCAGGTTGCCAGAATTAAGTTATCATCTGGGACCAGCTTGTGAGCATGAGTGCAGTGATCCACCTCTTCACTAGTGCCCTTCCTTTCTGCTCTGGCTGCTTGTGGTCCTTGTCATGGACTGCCATGCCAGCTTGGAGGAAGTGCTAGGACAGGGCTTTTATCACTCATCAGTTCCTCTCTCTTGACAGTGGATGCAACTGCACTTGCCTCTGTGTTTAACTGAGCACTCTGTGGTGTCCTCAACTGTCCCTCCTCTGGCTGCTTGTGGTCATTGTTGTTGTGAATGCATTGGCAGACCTGGAGTGACTTTATCATCCCAGGTGTAAATGTCAACAGTTTGCCTCTGTGTTGGACTGAGCACTTTGGTAGTGCACTCAACTGTCTTCCATAGCTGTTTGTGGTCATTGTTGTGGGTGCAGGTCAGGATTAGAGGCAGTGTTGCAGGTGCAGGAGGACTTTTATCAGCCAAAACTCCTCTGTGTGGACAGTGGACACGGAAATCGGCTGCTTCCTGGCAACTGTGACACTTGTTTGGTGTCCTCTACGTGCCACCCCTGGCAGATTTTGGACAGTGGACACGGAAACAGCCGCTTCCTGGACACTTGAGTCTTGGTGTGGTGCTACTACTCTACTGGCCTCCTCTGGCTGCTTGTGGTCATTGTCTAGAATTGTGGCAACTTTGAAGGCAGCATTGGAGCCGGGCTTTTATCACCCAACAGGTCCTCTCCCTGGACAATATGTGCCTGCAGTGATCGCTGTGCTACCGGAGGACTCGGTGGCATCCTCTTTGTCTTTCGTCTCATTGGTCAGTTTTTGGTCAAGGTCTCGGATACATGCGAGCTTGGAGGCAGTGCTGCAGAGTCAGGAGGGCTTTTGGATCAGCTGCCATGTCCCGCTTTGAGGTGAGTGGACACATCATTGTTTGTTTCACTGGTAACTGGACACTTGGTGGTGGCCCTCTACTTCTGCCTCCCCTGGCAGTTTGTAGTCAATGTCAAGAACAATTGGCAGACTTGGAGGCAGCATTGGGACAGGGCATTTAGCTGCTGATCTGTACACTCGAAAATCAACAGTAACTGTGCCTGCAGTGGTCTCTGTAGCAACTGAGACCTCATAGGTATCCTCTACTGTCTGCTCTGGTGGCATGAAGTCCTCGTCAAAGACTGTTTGGCAGGGGCATATAGGCAGCACTGAAGAAGACTTCTAGCTGCCCATCGATTCTCTCCCTTGACAGTGGCTGTGGTAGCAGTGGCCTCTGTGGCAACTGGCACACTCTGTGGCTGAAACATGCAGCTGGGAGGTTTTCGAGGAAATTGAATGAATTGCCAATGAACGCGCTGAGCCAGGGGTGGGAGGGAGTAAGGAATAGAATCTGTCCTCTGTTCCTCGACATTAGATATTGCCACTGGAGCAACTGAGACATCAGTTTGTGCCCTCTACTCTGCCTGATGTGGGGGCTTGCATGGATCTTCGTCAAAGAAGTGTGGCAGGTAATCGATGCAGCATTGAGGAAAGATATGTGTATCTGTCCATAGGTCCTCTCGTTTACCTGTAGATACATCTGCAGTGGCCTCTGTGGCAACTGGGCATTCAAGAAGACTGGCGGTTTCAGGGACAAAGTCTGAAAATACAATGAACCGCTGTGCGAATTTATTTGCAAATTATGGTGGAAAATAACTATTTGGTCACCTACAAACAAGCAAGATTTCTGGCTCTCATAGACCTGTTAGTTATTATTTAAGAGGCTCCTCTGTCCTCCACTCGTTACCTGTATTAATGGCACCTGTTTGAACTTGTTATCAGTATAAAAGACACCTGTCCACAACCTCAAATAGTCATACTCCAAACTCCACTATGGCCAAGACCAAAGAGCTGTCAAAGGACACCAGAAACAAAATTTTAGACCTGCACCAGGCTGGGAAGACTGAATCTGCAATAGGTAAGCAGCTTGGTTTGAAGAAATCAACTGTGGGAGCAATTATTAGGAAATGGAAGACATACAAGACCACTGATATGCTCCCTAGATCTGGGGCTCCACGCAAGATCTCACCCCGTGGGGTCAAAATGATCACAAGAACGGTGAGCAAAAATCCCAGAACCACACGGGGGGACCTAGTGAATGACCTGCAGAGAGCTGGGACCAAAGTAACAAAGCCTACCATCAGTAACACACTACGCCGCCAGGGACTCAAATCCTGCAGTGCGAGACGTGTCCCCTTGCTTAAGCCAGTACATGTCCAGGCCCGTCTGAAGTTTGCTAGAGTGCATTTGGATGATCCAGAAGAGGATTGGGAGAATGTCATATGGTCAGATGAAACCAAAATATAACTTTTTGGTAAAAACTCAACTCTTCGTGTTTGGAGGACAAATAATGCTGAGTTGCATCCAAAGAACACCATACCTACTGTGAAGCATGGGGGTGGAAACATCATGCTTTGGGGCTGTTTTTTTAAGCAAAGGGACCAGGACGACTGATCCGTGTAAAGGAAAGAATGAATGGGGCCATGTATCGTGAGATTTTGAGTGAAAACCTCCTTCCATCAGCAAGGGCATTGAAGATGAAACTTGGCTGGGTCTTTCAGCATGAAAATGATCCCAAACACACCACCCGGGCAACGAAGAAGCATGTCAAGGTCCTGGAGTGGCCTAGCCAGTCTCCAGATCTCAACCCCATAGAAAATCTTTGGAGGGAGTTGAAAGCCCCAAAACATCACTGCTCTAGAGGAGATCTGCATGGAGGAATGGGCCAAAATACCAGCAACAGTGTGTGAAAACCTTGTGAAGACTTACAGAAAATGTTTGACCTGTGTCATTGCCAACAAAGGGTATATAACAAAGTATTGAGAAACTTTTGTTTTTGACCAAATACTTATTCTCCACCATAATTTGCAAATAAATTCATAAAAAATCCTACAATGTGATTTTCTGGATTTTTTTTTTGTCATTTTGTCTGTCATAGTTGACGTGTACCTATGATGAACATTACAGGCATCTCTCATCTTTTTAAGTGGGAGAACTTGCACAATTGGTGGCTGACTAAATACTTTTTTTCCCCACTGTATATATATCTAGTGTCCTCTCAGATGCTCTGCACCAGTATGTCCCAACCCTGGGTCCCCTAGCCAATGGGCCAGCTAAGTGTAAAAATACATGCCCAAAACATTGTTAGCTTACATTCCATGGCATATGGAACATTTTGCCCTTACAATAACTTATATATGCTTTAATTAATATTGTTCAATAGAACTCTAGTCGACTTTGTCAAAGTTGGTCTTGTTACCTCCTCAATCAGTCTTGGCATTTTCCTCGTCTTGAACCAAATCCTCTTCATCTTCTTCTCCTGATCCTTCTGGATCTGCAAAACCAGAGCCAACCTGGCTCCCAGCTCCATCACGTAGTCTGTCTGGATCGCCCTTTCCTCCAACCGACACTCACCCCTCCTCTGTGTCAGCGTTGAACCCTCAATGTCTTCCTCTTAGCTAACAATAACTCTGGAAAATACATAACGTTGTAGTAAGTGGGTGTTGCTAACCAAATAATAATGCATCTCTTTACAATGTGCACACGTTTTCTTCCCAGCTACTTACAATTAAGCAAGTGAGAATCCTGCTCCAGATATGTTTACGCAATAGGCTTATCTGAATTACTAGTAAAAAGTTGGCTACTGGAAAAGCGACCAAGTTCAAATGAATCGATTTAGGCTGTTCTTATCATTATGTGAACAATATCCTTTATGACATCATTATTGTGATGCAAGGCGTTGCCATTGGAGATGAAAAAGCACAACACAGACTTTAAAAAGCAAACTTCAGGCTCTTTCTGTACCTTACTATTGAGCCTTATTCAACCCCTCATGTAGCTCTACTCCATATTGGGCCTGGTTCTCACAAACCACACTAATCACTTCCATCATATCATTGAAAACACTGTGTTTTGGGTAGAAAATGACTCTATATCCATGCAGGACCTAACTTGTACAGTTTCATCTATTTTAAAAACCAAGGAGGTAAAAACGCCAGTCTTCTCTTTGAGTGCCCCTGAGTGCACCTCAATTTAAAGAGGTCTATCAATTCAACCATTTGAAATGGATGTCCATTCAATTAAGAACATATTATTCTTATTAGAAATGAATCAGCTACAAATTAGGTAGGCGTACTTGTTTTTTTACACAACCTACACATTTGGTACATATTTATTGAGATAATTGATTACAACATATGTTGGTGATTAACACAGAGAGAGGTTTTTTTTTTTCTGTCATCAATAGAATGCATTAGCCATTAGGCTGGCTCACTACAATTGTAACATGACATCTCAGGTGTCAGGATGAAGCATTTTCTCACAAAAAGAGGACTCAAGCAAACTATCTCTCTTCAACAGTTTCACTAGTCATGTTAGGTCTACTTAAAATGTCACATTCATACACAAGTAATTTGAAAATAAGTTATACTACTGAAACACATTCACAATAAGTTATATTACAACCTACCTCTGAAGTAAGCAGTGTGTTCTCTCACTAATGAAATAGGACATTAATAATCTGTCAGTGGTTAGTTGAATCAGTCTCTTTGCACTGTTCAGTTTGTCTGTGCAACAGGTAACCTTCCAGAATCGGAATCTTGTGATGTCACAATGGAGTCCCCATTGCCATGGTTACCCACAGCAGCTTTCATGTGTAATCAAATGCTGGCACAAATTTATTTTATTTTTTTTAGATTTTTTTGTACCTATGCAGCACAGTCATACCCTAATATATACAATGAATCCATATAACCTAATTTTTTATTAAAATAAAAATGCTGTAACTCATATCAAATGGTTGACCATTCAAACGACATGTGTTTTTGCCTAATTAAAAGTCAATATGTTTTAGATATCATAAATAGCAGCCAGGCTTACTTAGGTTGTTTGTTCGATCTCAGCCTACCACTAATGTCAATATATTCATCATCATCATCATCATCATCATCATCAAATACATAGGCTACCTTACTACAGTAAAACAAGTCTTCCATAGTCTATGTCACCTCAGTAACAAAGTTCCAAAAAAGAAATGAGGGTTCAAGAAAACATCTCTCTTCAATGGCCTCAGCTATTAGCCATATGATCAACAAGGTCAAATGCAGCACTAAAATCAAGAAGCAGCTCATCCACAAGTTTATCCTGGTCAAGTGACCTGAGCCATTGATCGATTAAATCAACCAGAGCTATTGCAGTCGAGTGATCCTTACGGTATCTTTACGGTACGCATGCTCATAGAGGGATAAAATTAGCTGGATGTGTAATTATATAGGCCCAAAAAATGTAATTGACGAGTAGGTGTCATTGATGTTTAGCATTTTAGTTTAATAAATTATTAAATAAGGAAATCAATATCAGCTGACTATAGAACAGTATTTGTAGACCTGCCAACAGCGCCCATTGTTTAAAAAATATGTTTGAACATTTTCTTTATCCATGTCTTTCCAGTTGATATAACCAAACAGACAACCTTTGTTGCTCAAGAGCGTCACACATTCCTCATTCATTCTCTATGATATTCCACTCCATCATATTCCTCTATCATATTCCCTCTATCAATCCCAATTGAGACCAGTGTCTCTTTTTTCAACGGTGCCCAATGTTATATCAATGAACAATCCAAACAGCTTAAATAGATAAAATTACATACAGAGCAGAAAATATATAGAGCAAATTATTAGACTTGAACACATATATTTCACAATGAACAGGTCTTGTATTTAACCAGTTGAGCTGACAACCATTTTGCACTGTTTCACTAGGGCTTTAGTCATCAATCTAGCAAGAGGGCAATATTTTATTAATGTAGTGGTGTCCCTCCCCCCAGGAAGCTATGACCTTTAGCTTTCATCTGGAATTGTTCATTTATGTCTGAGAAAAAACACTTTTCAACCCATATGATCTAGTACACAAGGAAAGTATAATACAACCTTCTTTACTACTTTGCCAAACATTTCATGACATTAGTGATAGTCAAAATCTGTAAAATGTGTGAATGTCTAAATTAACATTTGGGCCATTTAACCAGTGTGCATCCCGCCTATAGACAATGGGAGAAGGGCTATGTAAAGGTCTCGATTTTGTCATTCTGAACAAATGTTTGACTTCCACACAAAATTACTTCTTGACTTATTTTAGGTTTAAGGAAGTGTGTAGGTCGCATTCTTTATAGTAGAGCTATGAAAGTTATGTATTTAGCTCTGCCTGCTCGAGACAAATTCAGTGATTGCTTTGCCATGTCTGTGCCGTGAAGCAGTCAAGCTGGATAAATGTTTTTTCCTGGAACGCCCCTTTGACTTAACATTAGAGTTAAGTGATATAAATGGATGTAATGATGCAGCCGACCACCAGAGGGAGGCAAATACAAGTTTATTCGACAGTGGACGTTTACGTGGTTCTAGGAAGGTCTGGATGGTTGTCTTCTGAAATAGAAAACGGTGGGAAATCAATCAAATAAGTCATGTAAACATTTACATATTTTTTAAAGAAATTCTAGCGCCCGATTTCGGGGACTGTCAGCCTAAGAGGTTTTAAGTCTTAAAGTGATCTAATGAAACAAATCCTCTCTGTCACATTCCTCTCAATACATTCCCTCTATCATATTCCCCTCTATTCTAATCCCTATATCATATTCCTCTCTATCATATTCCTCTCCACCCACTCCTCCTCCTTCCTCCTCTCCCTCATCTCAGTGCAGCCCCTCTACATCCACTAGAGCAGGAAGTCTCTGGGCTCAGTGATGTCCAGCTCAGACTGAAGAGAGGCCGTTTTAACTCTCTTCTCCTTTAGCTGTTTACATTTACATTTACATTTACGTCATTTAGCAGACACTCTTATCCAGAGCGACTTACAAATTGGTGCATTCACCCTATAGCCAGTGGGTTAACCACTTTACAAATTTTACACTTTTTTTTATTTATTTTTTATTAAGGGGGGGGGTAGAAGGATTACTTTATCCTATCCCAGGTATTCCTTAAAGAGGTGGGGTTTCAAATGTCTCCGGAAGGTGGTGAGTGACTCCGCTGTCCTGGCGTCGTGAGGGAGCTTGTTCCACCATTGGGGTGCCAGAGCAGCGAACAGTTTTGACTGGGCTGAGCGGGAACTATGCTTCCGCAGAGGAAGGGGAGCCAGCAGGCCAGAGGTGGATGAACGCAATGCCCTCGTTTGGGTGTAGGGACTGATCAGAGCCTGAAGGTACAGAGGTGCCGTTCCCCTCACAGCTCCATAGGCAAGCACCATGATCTTGTAACAGATGCGAGCTTCAACTGGAAGCCAGTGGAGTGTGCGGAGGAGCGGGGTGACGTGAGAGAACTTGGGAAGGTTTGAACACCAGACGGGCTGCGGCATTCTGGATGAGTTGTAGGGGTTTAATGGCACAGGCAGGGAGCCCAGCCAACAGCGAGTTGCAGTAATCCAGACGGGAGATGACCAGTGCCTGGATTAGGACCTGTGCCGCTTCCTGTGTAAGGCAGGGTCGTACTCTCCGAATGTTGTAGAGCATGAACCTGCAGGATCGGGTCACCGCCTTGATGTTAGCAGAGAACGACAGGGTGTTTGTCCAGGGTCACGCCAAGGCTCTTCGCGCTCTGGGAGGAGGACACAACGGAGTTGTCAACCGTGATGGCGAGATCATGGAACGGGCAGTCCTTCCCCGGGAGGAAGAGCAGCTCCGTCTTGCCAGGGTTCAGCTTGAGGTGGTGATCCGTCATCCATACTGATATGTCTGCCAGACATGCAGAGATGCGATTTGCCACCTGGTTATCAGAAGGGGGAAAGGAGAAGATTAGTTGTGTATCGTCAGCGTAGCAATGATAGGAGAGGCCATGTGAGGATATGACAGAGCCAAGTGACTTGGTGTATAGGGAGAAAAGGAGAGGGCCTAGAACTGAGCCCTGGGGGACACCAGTGGTGAGAGCACGTGGTGCGGAGACAGCTTCTCGCCACGCCACTTGGTAGGAGCGACCGGTCAGGTAGGACGCAATCCAGGAGTGAGCCGCGCCGGAGATGCCCAGCTCGGAGAGGGTGGAGAGGAGGATCTGATGGTTCACAGTATCAAAGGCAGCAGACAGGTCTAGAAGGACAAGAGCAGAGGAGAGAGAGTTAGCTTTAGCAGTGCGGAGAGCCTCCGTGACACAGAGAAGAGCAGTTTCAGTTGAATGACCAGTCCTGAAACCTGACTGGTTTGGATCAAGAAGGTCATTCTGAGAGAGATAGCAAGAGAGTTGGCTAAAGACGGCACGCTCAATAGTTTTGGAAAGAAAAGAAAGAAGGGATACTGGTCTGTAGTTGTTGACATCAGTGGGATCGAGTGTTGGTTTTTTGAGAAAGGGAGCAACTCTCGCTCTCTTGAAGACGGAAGGGACATAGCCAGCGGTCAAGGATGAGTTGATCAGCGAGGTGAGGTAGGGGAGAAGGTCACCGGAGATGGTCTGGAGAAGAGAGGAGGGGATGGGGTCAAGCGGGCAGGTTGTTGGGCGGCCTGCAGTCACAAGTCGCAAGATTTTATCTGGAGAGAGAGGGGAGAAAGAAGTCAAAGCATAGGGTAGGGCAGTTTGTGAGCAGGACCAGCAGTGTCATTAGACTTAACAAACGAGGATCGGATGTCGTCAACCTTCTTTTCAAAGTGGTTGACGAAGTCATCCACAGAGGGAGGAGGAGGGGGGGGGGGGTGGGGGGGAGGATTCAGCAGTGAGGAGAATGTGGCAAAGAGCTTCCTAGGGTTAGAGGCAGATGCTTGGAATTTAGAATGGTAGAAAGTGGCCTTAGCAGCAGAAACAGATGAAGAAAATGTGTAGAGAGGAGGGAGTGAAAAGATGCCAGGTCGGCAGGGAGTTTAGTTTTCTTCCATTTCCGCTCAGCTGCCCGGAGCTCTGTTCTGTGAGCTCGCAATGAGTCATCAAGCCACGGAGCTGGAGGGGAGGACCGAGCCGGCCGGGAGGATAGGGGACACAGGGAGTCAAAGGATGCAGAAAGGGAGGAGAGGAGGGTTGAGGAGGCAGAATCAGGAGATTGGAGGGAGAAGGATTGAGCAGAGGGAAGAGATGATAGGATGGAAGAGGAGAGAGTAGTGGGAGAGAGAGAGCGAAGGTTGCGGCGGCGCGTTACCATCTGTGTAGGGGCAGAGTGAGTAGTGTTGGAGGAGAGCGAGAGAGAAAAGGATACAAAGTAGTGGTCGGAGACATGGAGGGGAGTTGCAGTGAGATTAGTAGAAGAGCAACATCTAGTAAAGATGAAGTCAAGCATATTGCCTGCCTTGTGAGTAGGGGGGGACGGTGAGAGGGTGAGGTCAAAAGAGGAGAGGAGTGGAAAGAAGGAGGCAGAGAGAAATGAGTAAAATGTAGACGTAGGGAGGTTGAAATCCCCCAAAACTGTGAGGGGTGAGCCATCCTCAGGAAAGGAACTTATCAAGGCGTCAAGCTCATTGATGAACTCTCCAAGGGAACCTGGAGGGCGATAGATGACAAGGATATTAAGCTTAAATGGGCTAGTGACTGTGACAGCGTGGAATTCAAATGAGGAGATAGACAGATGGGTTAGGGGAAAAATGAGAATGACCACTTGGGAGAGATGAGGATTCCTGTGCCACCACCCCTCTGACCAGATGCTCTCGGGGTATGCGAGAACACATGGTCAGACGAGGAGAGAGCAGTAGGAGTAGCAGTGTTTTCAGTGGTAATCCATGTTTCCGTCAGCGCCAGGAAGTCGAGGGACTGGAGGGTAGCATAGGCTGGGATGAAGTCAGCCTTGTTGGCAGCAGAACGGCAGTTCCAGAGAGGCTGCCTGAGACCTGGAACTCCAGGTGTGTGGTGTGTGCAGGGACCACCAGGTTAGAGAGGCAGCAGCCACGCGGTGTGAGGCGTTTGTGTAGCCTGTGCGGAGAGGAGAGAACAGGGATAGGCAGAGGCATAGTTGACAGGCTGTAGCAGATGGCTACAATAATGCAGAGGAGATCGGAATGAAATGAACTAAACATCTGGGAAAGGAGAGAGCAGGGCCTCCCTCACCAAAAAAATATAACTCTCCCAACTTCCACCTCAGAAACTATAATTGTTTCACTGAACCACCCGAATAAAACTCTCCCAACTTCCACTTTAGAAATTAGAATTGTTGTAAACTACAGCGGTTCAATGTTTCAAGGAATAGACTCAACTTACTTTATTCAGCTAACTAACTATGACGCCATAGCTAACTAGCATGCTAGCATCCAATAACACACAGTTTAGCACCAATACTTGGTTACAACAAACTACCAATAGTGTGTTAACACACTAAACAGATAATTCGTGTCCGTGTCTAGTTCTTTCATAACGCAGCAATAATTAAACGTTGGCTAGCTAGCACAAAGATATTGTATTTAGCTACTACAGTACAGCTAGCTGGTAGTGTTGGCTAGCTAGCAATGGCTGCTGTGTTGACTTTGTTTGAAAAACGGCGTCGCTGCGAACGAATGTAGCTGGCTAAAAGGATATTGTATTTAGTTCACTGATAACTGGACTTTGAAGGCAGCATTGGAGCCGGGCTTTTATCACCCAACAGGTCCTCTCCCTGGACAATGGATGTGTCTGCAGTGATCGCTGTGGTAACGGAGGACTCGGTGGCATCCTCTTTTGTCTCCTCGGTCAGTTTGTGGTCAGAGTCTCGGATACATGGCGAGCTTGGAGGCAGTGCTGCAGGGTCAGGAGGGCTTTGATCAGCTGCCATGTCCTCTTTGAGGTGAATGGACACATCATTGTTTGTTTCACTGATAACTGGACACTTGGTGGTGCCCTCTACTGCCTCCCCTGGCAGTTTGTAGTCAACTTCAAAGACAAGTGGCAGACTTGGAGGCAGCATTGGGACAGGGCATTTAGCTGCTGATCTGTACACTCCAAAATCAACAGTAGCTGTGCCTGCAGTGGTCTCTGTAGCAACTGAGACCTCATAGGTATCCTCTACTGTCTGCTCTGGTGGCATGAAGTCATCGTCAAAGACTGTTGGCAGGCATGGAGGCAGCACTGAAGGAAGACTTCTAGCTGCCCATCGATTCCTCTACAGTGGCTGTCTGCAGTGGTGTGCATGAAGTCTCGTGGCTGAAACAGACTGGGAGGTTTCGAGGAAATTGAATGAATTGCCAATGAACCGCTGAGCCAGTGGAGTAAGCAGCACTGAAGGAAGACTTCAACTGAGCTGCCCTCTATGTCGATGTCACTCCCAGGTGACAGCATTGAGGAAAGATGTATATGGTAGCAGTAGCCTCTGGACTCTGCAACTGGGCACTCTGTGGCTGAAACAGCAGGCTGGGAGGTTTCGAGGAAATTGAATGAATTGCCAATGAACCGCTGAGCCAGTGGTGGGAGGGAGTAAGGATAGAATCTGTCCTCTTCCTTGACATTAGATATTGCCACTGGAGCAACTGAGACCTCAGTGGTGCCCTCTACTGTCTGATGTGGCTGCATGGAGTCTTCATCAAAGAAGTGTGGCAGGTATCGATGCAGCATTGAGGAAAGATGTATATCTGTCCATAGGTCCTCTCGTTTACCTGTAGATACATCTGCAGTGGCCTCTGTGGCAACTGGGCATTCAGCAGACTGGCAGGTTTCAGGGACAAAGTATGAAAATACAATGAACCGCTGTGCATCCTGAGCGCGTATGGCCAATGGAGAGGGGGGATGCAACATGGTTGGTATAGGCCTCTGATTGGTGAAAGCCAGTGGTGGGAGGGAGTCAATACAGGGAGCCATAAACTCAGTGAGAGGACAGTTGCTCACATCTCTCACATTCTGCGTGAGAAAAGAAAAAGACATGATGAAAGTGATCACATTCAGTACATACATACATACTGTATGAGTCAGCACTATTTACTTATACATCACATATATATATATATATCTAGTGTCCTCTCAGATGCTCTGCACCAGTCTGTCCCAACCCTGGGTCCCCTAGCCAATGGGCCAGCTAAGTGTAAAAATACATGCCCCACACCCAGCATAACATTTGACATTTTAGCCATTTATCAGACGCTTTTATCCAGAACGACTTATAGTTAGTTAGTGCATTCAACTTAAGGTAGCTAGGTGAGACAACCACATAATCCTGATATGAGCGTCTATGATAGAACGGTTGTTTATTTTTTATGACAAGACAACCATAAGAACTGAGGACATAAATACACTGAAACAGACAGACATGATACAACACATTTAGACAAGAACAGTTATAAGCATTGCCATGGTGTAGCCTAATACAAAAAGAAATAAGGACAAAACATTGTTAGCTTACATTCCATGGCATATGGAACATTTTGCCCTTACAATAACTTATATTTGCTTTAATTAATATTGTTAAATAGAACTCTAGTCGACTTTGTCAAAGTTGGTCTTGTTACCTCCTCAATCAGTCTTGGCATTTTCCTCGTCTTGAACCAAATCCTCTTCATCTTCTTCTCCTGATCCTTCTGGATCTGCAAAACCAGAGCCAACCTGGCTCCCAGCTCCATCACGTAGTCTGTCTGGATCGCCCTTTCCTCCAACCGACACTCACCCCTCCTCTGTGTCAGCGTTGAACCCTCCATGTCTTCCTCTTAGCTAACAATAACTCTGGAAAATACATAACGTTGTAGTAAGTGGGTGTTGCTAACCAAATAATAATGCATCTCTTTACAATGTGCACACGTTTTCTTCCCAGCTACTTACAATTAAGCAAGTGAGAATCCTGCTCCAGATATGTTTACGCAATAGGCCTATCTGAATTACTAGTAAAAAGTTGGCTACTGGAAAAGCGACCAAGTTCAAATGAATCGATTTTGGCTGTTCTTATCATTTCGTGAACAATATCCTTTATGACATCATCATTGTGATGCAAGGCGTTGCCATGGCAGATGAAAAAGCACAACACAGACTTTAAAAAAGCAAACTTCAGGCTCTTTCTGTACCTTACTATTGAGCCTTATTCAACCCCTCATGTAGCTCTACTCCATATTGGGCCTGGTTCTCACAAACCACACTAATCACTTCCCATCATATCATTGAAAACACTGTGTTGTTTTGGGTAGAAAATGACTCTATATCCATGCAGTACCTAACTTGTACAGTTTCATCTATTTTAAAAACCAAGGATGTAAAAACGCCAGTCTTCTCTTTGAGTGCCCCTGAGTGC
>CM072220.1:2828541-2850052 GCA_036851935.1 Coregonus suidteri
CTCTCTTTTTCCCTCTCTCTCCCTCTTTCCCTCTCTCTCTCTGTCTCTCTCCTGTCTCTCTGTCTCTCTCTCTCTCTCTCTCTCTCTTCTCTCCCTCTCTTTTGTCCCCTCCTGTCTGCCTGTTTCAGCTGTATTTTATTTATTTATTTTACCAGGCAGGTTTCAATTATGAACTAATTATTATTACAACGACTGCCTGGCAAGAGCCAAACAAAACATACGCAACTACTACATGGAGGCTCTATGTCCTGGTGGGGACCCACGTTGTTTTTTTTTTTTTTTTGTCCTATCACTAACGCACCTGATTTGAAATGAAAGGCTTGATGATGATGATAAACGTTGATTCGTTTGATCGAGTGTTTGAGTTAATAGGGCGAACACCAAAATGTGATTGGAGGGGGAATCGATACAGTTTGACGTCGGGATATTATTTTTGACGATATGTCGTAATGTACGATTTGACAATATCGCAATATTATTTTTGGCGGTAGTTGGCTCTACCTGCACTAAAAACGCCAGTTATTTTTCCCTCCGTAGGGTGTTCTCCATCTTCTTTTTAAATAGGGAGACAGTTTTGTTTTCAGCACTGTTATTTTCCATGACCTGATCAGAACTAGTTTTCTCATGGCGCTCTCTTGCCCCCTGCAGCAGACCATATGGTGGAACATCGAATCGCAATACATATAGAATATGAGCATAGCAATAGATACCCAAGTATGGTGATAATATCGTATCGTGAGGTGCCTGGCAATTACCAGCCCATTCCCTATAGGACTAGGATTGAGAACGCTGTTCTATAATATGGTGACTGACTGTGGAAATAATACACACACTAGTGAGTAGGACTAGACACAACTAGTGAGTAGGACTAGACACAACTAGTGAGTAGGACTAGACAACAACTAGTGAGTAGGACTAGACACAACTAGTGAGTAGGACTAGACACAACTAGTGAGTAGGACCTAGACACAACTAGTGAGTAGGAAATAGACACACTAGTGAGTAGGACTAGACACACCTAGTGAGTAGTACTAGACACCTAGTGAGTAGACTACACTAGTAGAACTAGACACCTAGTGAGTAGGACTAGACACCTAGTGAGTAGGGACTAGACACCTAGTGAGTAGAACTAGCACCTAGTGAGTAGGACTACACTAGTAGAACTAGACACCTAGTGTGTAGGACTAGACACCTAGTGAGTAGGACTAGACAACTAGTGTGTAGAAACTAGACCCTAGTGTGTAGGACTAGACACCTAGTGTGTAGGACTAGACACAACTAGTTGAGTAGGACTAGACACCTAGTGTGTAGGACTAGACACCTAGTGAGTAGGCTACACTAGTAGAACTAGACACCTAGTGAGTAGGACTAGACACCTAGTGAGTAGGACTAGACAACTAGTGAGTAGGACTAGACACCTAGTGAGTAGGACTAGACACCTAGTGAGTAGGACTAGACAACTAGTGAGTAGGACTAGACAACTAGTGAGTAGACTAGACACCTAGTGAGTAGGACTAGACACCTAGTGAGTAGAACTAGACACCTAGTGAGAAGGACTAGACACCTAGTGAGTAGGACTAGACACCTATGGTAGGACTGGACACCTAGTGAGTAGGACTAGACACCTAGTGAGTAGGACTACACTAGTAGAACTAGACCCCTAGGAGTAGGACTAGACACCTAGTGAGTAGGACTAGACACCTAGTGAGTAGGACTACACTAGTAGAACTAGACACCTAGTGAGTAGGACTAGACACCTAGTGAGTAGACTTGACACCTAGTGAGTAGGACTAGACACCTAGTGAGTAGGACTAGACACCTAGTGAGTAGGACTACACTAGTAGGACTAGACACCTAGTGAGTAGAACTAGACACCTAGGAGTAGGACTAGACACCTAGTGAGTAGGACTAGACACCTAGTGAGTAGGACTAGACACCTAGTGAGTGGGAATAGACACCTAGTGAGTAAAACAGACCCTAGTGGGGTGGGAAACCTAGACACCATTTTAGTAGACTAGACCCCTAGTAAAGTGGGCCTAGCCCCTAGTGAGTGGGACTACATTTAGTAAAAACTAACCCCTAGTGAGTGGGACTAAAAACCTAGTGATTGGGCTACACTAGTAGGACAGACCCCCTAGTGATAAAACCTAGCACCTAGTGAGTAGGACTAAAAACCTAGGGGTTTAGGCAAAGCACCTAGAGTAGGACTAGACCCTAGCCACAAAACCCCACGGGGTTGGTGGCCCCTTTAAAATTGGGGGGGGGGAAGGGCCCTCGGGGGGTATTATTATGAGCCATTCCCCCCCTCAGCTGCCTCCACTATTAAAAAAAGGTTTCCATTAAAAAGACACGTATTTAAAAACGGGGGGTTTTCTTTTAAGTTTTGGGGTTTCCTTTAAATATTTGCAAACGGACTTTTAAAGGGTCTTTCTGATCCCCTTCACGTTTTTGTTTTAGTCTGTAGTTTGTCAAAGAAAGCTGAGAAAGGGGCTGTTGACCCTGTGAACCATTAACCAACTTAAATAGACTACTACTCCACTTAACAAACGTCCCTCTCTTCTCTCTTCGCTCTCCTCTCTCTCTGTCTCAAACCTCTCTCCTCTCTCTCTCTCTCTTCTCTTCACTCTCTCTCTCTCTCTCTCTCTCTCTCTCTCTCTCTCTCCCCCCCCCCTCTCTCTCTCTGTCTCACCTTCTCTGTCTCACCTTCTCTCTCTCTCTCTCTCTCTCTCTCTGTCTCTCTCTCTGTCTCTTCTGCTCTCTCCTCTGTGTCTCCCCTTCTCTGTCTCACTTCCTCTCTCCGTCTCTCTCTCTCTCTGTCTCTCTGTCTCTCTCTCTCTGTCTCTCCTTCTCTGTCTCACCTTCTCTCTCCTCTCTGCCTGCTTCTGTCTCTCTCTCTCTCTCTTTCTCTCTCAACCTTTCTCTTTCTCCTGTCTCTCTCTCCTCGTACCTCTCTCTCTCTTGGTCTTCCTGGTCTCTCTCTATCTGTCTCTCTCTTGCATCTGGCTCTCTCCTCCACAATCTCTCCTCTGCATCACTGCTGGCAATCTCTCACTTCTCGTCTCTGTCTCAATCAACCGTGCTTCTCTCATCCACCACCATCATCTCACTCTGTCTCTCTGTCTTCCCTTCCTGTCGCTCTCTGTTTTGCTTCTCTCTCTCTTTCTCCTCGTCTCATCTCTCTCTCTCTCATCTCATCTCTCTCTCTCTCTCATCTCTCTCATCCTCTCCTCCTTCATCTTTTGCTTCTCTCTCTCTAGGACCTACAGCAGGTTGATGCGTTATCGGAAGACCCAACCTGATAAGACCAGTATCGTATCCGGAGGTTTACGGGGTACATCCGAGGGAATTCATTGCTACCAAGCTCCATTAAAGGTACAGTTCTCTCTCTTCTCTGTCTCTCTCTCCTGATCTCTGTCTGTCTGTCTGTCTCTCTCTCCTCTCTCTCCTCGTCTCTCTCTGCTCTCGCTCTCTCGTGTCTCTCTCTCTCATTCTCTCTCTCTCTCTCCTCTCCTTCGCTCTCCTCTCTGCTCTCTCCTCTCTACTCTCTTTTCTCTCTCCTCTCCCCTCCCCCCTCTTCTTTTTCCCCTCTGGCTCCTCTCTTCTCTTCCCTCTTTCCTCTTTTCTCTTCTCTTCTCCTCAATTCATTAAATTTCCCCAATTAAATTTTCCCTTTTTAAATTTTAAAGGGGCTTTTTTTTGGAAAGGGGGAAAGGGGGTGGTTAACTTTGCCAAACCCAAGTAAAAGTAGTTTAAAACAATAAATTTTAACAGTACACATTAAAACCTAAAGAATTTTTCCAAAGGGAAATAAAGACTTTTTCAAATGTATATTTTTTTTTATAATCCCGTGCTGAAACAATGTGAAATTTTTAAAGTAAAGGGGAAAATAAAAACCCATAAATGGGGGGTTGGGTATTTAAAATGGTGTTTGTTTTTTCCCGGGTTTCCCCTTTTTTTCCTTTGGGGCAACAGGTCAAAAATCTTGAAAAAAGCGGGTGTTTGGCACCCCTCTCTCTCTCTCTCTGGGGGTTCTCTCCCCCTTTTTCTCCCCTTTTCTCTCTTTTGTCCCTCTCTCTCTTTCTTTTCCCCCCCCTCTCTGTCTCTCTCTCTCTCTCTCTCTCTCTCTATCCCCTTTCTCATTCTCGGGTTTTTTCCCCTCTTTCACTCTCCTTCTCTTTACATTTTTTTAAAAAATTTTTTAAATTTTTTTTAACCCTAAGGGGGTCGTTTTGTAAAAAACCTCTACATGGCAGAAAATGTAAAGTGTATGTCGGGGCGGGTTTTGGCCCGGGTTTTTCGCTCTTCCTCGGGTTAGCTCCTTAAAAGTTGATAAATGCCCCTCTTCAAAAACAATTTCCCTAAAACCCCCTCTCTTTTGGGGGGGCAGGACTGGTTTCTGCCCTTTTTCAGTAGGGGAATTGGTGTCTCTCTTTTTGGCTTTTATCTAGTTTACTGTTTCAGTAGGGGAGGGTTTTCCCTTTATTGGCTGGGTCTATTTTACGTCTTGGTTCGTAGTGATGGTGGTTTCTATTGCTAGGTCTAGTTTACTGTCTGTTTCAGTATTGATGGGGGGCCTCTTTTTGGCTGGGTCTAGTTTACTGTCTTTTTTTCGTATAGGTGTCTCTTTGGTAGGATCTAGTTTCCGGGCTTTTTCATATTGATGGGGCCCTCTTTTTGGCTGGATCTGTTTCCTGTCTTGTTCATATTGGGGTGCCCTTTTTGGGCCCTAGGATCATTTTCTTTTTGTTCGGGTATTTATGGTGCCTTTGGCTAGGATTATTTTACTGCCCTTGCTCATATTGATGGGGTCTCTCTATTTGGCTGGGATATATTTTTACTGTCTGTTTGGGGTAGGGATGGTGCCCTTCTATTGGCTAGATCTATTTTTTTTGTCTTTTCAGAAAGTGAGGTTCCCCCTTTGGCTGGGATCTATTTTCGGGGTTTTCATTTATTGTTTGGTGTCTCTCTATTGGCTAGGATCTATTTTCCTGTCTTTTTCAGTAGTGTGGTGTCTCTTTTGGGCTAAATCTATTTTTTAACTGTTTTTTTCAGTAGGGGGGGTTTTTTCTCTATTGGGCTGGGGGGATCAGTTTACTGCCCTTGTTAAATAGTGAGGGGGGTCTTCTTTTGGGCTGGAGACCCCGGGTCCCTTTTTGCAAAATCTTCCAGTTTAGTGGATGCCCTACTTTTTTGTTCCCAGGGTTACATTTTGGGGCCATCAAGGGGGGGGCTAGGGACGGGAACAGAGACTAGAACGGAAAAGGAACTGAACTGCTTTATTGTTCAAACCCCCTCCCGCTTAAACCAAATTTGGTGCACTCATCTTTTAAAAAATAAACATCTCTCTCTCTCTCCCTCTCTTTTTTCCTCTCTCTCCCCTCCCCCTGTCACTCTCTCTCAGGCCTCCCTGGGGGCGCTAAAAACCGCTCAGTTTTAACAGCCCCAAATTCCCAGTCCCGGCCCAGGGGGCTCCCATCACTCTAAATTCCCTTTTGGGTTTTTCCTCTTTTCCTCTCCTCCTCCCCTCGGCCCCCTTTGTTCTTCTTCTGCTGTGGGGATGGGGGATCACTGTCGGGAATACGGGCCTCTTTTCCCCCGGCACCCTTTTTTAAAAACTCTCTCTCTCTCCCCTCTCTTTCAGGGGACGTCCCTTTCTTTTGTTGTAATGTTTATCCTCTCTTGGCCCTTCGTCGGGTTTATTCGTTTTTTGGGTTGCATCAGGACTGCTTTTTTTCACATCTCCCCTTTCTTTTCTTAGTTTTAAACCCAAAAATAACGTATCTCTGTGTTTTTCTTACACTCCCCTTGTTTTTTTCCTGAGAATCTTTCCGGTGTTTTTGGCCCTTTCGGGGGGGTGGCTTTTGCTGTCTCATTTCTGTTTCCCTGTTGAAAAGAGCACTTAAAAGATGTTTGCATTCCCTTTTTGGAAACATCAAAATAAACTTGACCTGTTTTTTTATGTTTGCAAATTTGGGCCCCACAGTAAGTAGAACACAACTAGGGAATTTGGGGTATTTTTCCAATTTGGCCCCCCCCTGTTCCCCACATGAAGCCCTAGGGCCCTGGGTTTAAAGTATGCACTATTAGGGAATAGGGGGGGCCCTTTTTGGGGCTCAAGCTCGACTCATGAGATCTGTTTAAATACATGCCATCCTACTGCCCGTCACTGTGTATCTGTGCCGTGGTTTTTCCATCTTGTTTCCATTCTGTCTGTTTGTTCGCTGATCACCAAGCACTAACCATTCTGTCCCTTTATCTGTTCACTCCCTCTCTCGTCTTACTCGCCTCCCGTCTCCTCATCTCTTCCTCCTCCATCTCGTCCCTTTTCTTCCTTCTTCCCCTCCTCTCCCCCCTCCCCCCCCTTCCTTCCTCTCCTCCTCCCCCTCCTCTCCTCTCCTCCCCCCCCCCTTCCTCTCCTCCCCCCTCTTTTTTTTTCCTCTCCCTCCTCCTCCCCCCTTTCCCCCCCCTCTCCTTCTAAAAACCCCCTCCCTTTTTTCTGTCCTTTTTTAATTTTATTCCATCCACTGTCCCCAAACACTCATCCTCCAGATCTTCCCTTTTACGATCATTTCAAACCCTGGGTGAACTCTTCTCCAACACCTACCAACCTTACCCAGCCCGCATAAAAAAATCATACCCTAAACGGAGACACTTACCTTGCCCCTGACAAAATCGGAACACATCCCGACCCCAATGCCTCTTAACGTTTACGTACCCCACTCTTACCCCGCTGCCCTACACCCCCAACCTAACCTACCCACCTAACCCTACCTACGCTACCCGATCCCCCAACCTAACACTACCCACCTACCCCCAACCTAACCCTGACCACTAAAAAAAAACTAACTTACTAAAAAAAAAACCGACACACACCTAACCCGACCCATACCCTAATCCTACATCCAGCCCAGTCTATACAGCCTAACACAGGTATAACTTACCCCTTCCTTAACTAACTGTTTCTAGGTGTAGTCCAGCCAGGCCAGCCCTTTCCCATAATCACTGGTCCACGGTCAGTTCTTTTTCCCTCCCCCTATGGTTAAAAATGGGGCTCTGGGTAAGGGGTTTATCCAAAATATTTGGGGTTAATTAGGTTTTTACCCCCTAAACCCTTTATTTTCCCCGGTAATTTTTCCAGGGGCCCCATCACCCCCCTACTTCCTGGGCCCCTCCCGCCACTCTCTCTCTGGCCCCTTTCTCTCTTTTTTTCTCTCTCTCTCTTCTCGGCCCCTCTCGTCTCGCTTCTCTGTTCTCGCTCTCTCTGTCTCTCCACCCCTCCCCTCTCTCCCTCCCCTCTTTCTCCTCCCCTTTTCTCTCTCCCCCCTCCTCTCTCCCCCTCAAACTTCCTTTTCTCTTCTCCTCTCTCTCTCCTCTCTCTCTCTCCTTTTCCCCTAAACTCTTTTCACTCTTTTCTCTCCTTTTCTCTCTCCTCTCTCCCCTCGTCTCCCCTTTTCTCTCTCTTCGTCTCTTCCCCTCTCTTTTTCTCTCCCCCTCTCACTTTTTTCTCCTCTTCTCTCCTTTTGTCTCTCTCTCTGTCTCTCTCGTCTGTCTCTCTCTCTTCCTCTGTCTCTCTCTCTCTCTCTCTCTCTCTCAAATCTGTCTCACTCTGTCTCTCTCTGTCCTCTCTCTCTTGTCTCTCTCTCATGCTCTCTCTCTCTCTCTCTCTCCTCCCTCTCTCTGTCCTCGCCTTGGCCTCTCCTCGAAAACTATCTCCCACTCTCATTTCGACCATCTGTGTCCATTGAACACCGACTCCAAAAAAAAAAACAAAAAAAAAAAAGCACACTGGAGGATGTAATGCTGTTAGGATACTGTGCTGTGAGTGTCAACCCAGATGATCGCTTATAACAGTAGAGTAACGCTGATCGGTATCTATGGACGGCCGACCACATTTAACAGCCCCAAAGCACCCACGGGGAGCCCATGTTTTCTTGTGAGTATCCATTTGTCCACCCCATACAAGCACTGTAACCACTGTGTTGGATGTAACTGCAAGGCTCCCGAGCGTTGCATCGTCGGTTTCATCTCCTCGCCCTCATAATCTTGTCTTCAACTCATGGCTCTGGATGGAGTCTTTAGTGCATTATCTTGGCAAATCCTCGTGGGCGCTGTTCATGTTCCTTGTCCTACCCATGATGTGAGTTGGGCTTCGCCCTCCGTCTGCTCATCCTCACAACAGTCCTCCTCGCATAAAGGGGGCCAGCCTGGACTTATTTATCCCATCCGTGGCCTCCTACAGTGGGTCCCTGCAAGCTCCTCCTCCTACGCACCGCACGAAGTTTTCAACACACCTAAACGGATACCCCTCCTCCGCTAACTCTTTTTCATGGGCGACGCGACCTCTCCCCTGCTCCAGTGGACTTCAGGAGATGTAGCAGCAGTTCCAGGACGCAGAGGAGGCCTACCTGAGAGGAGTGTCCTAGCGTAGACCTCACGGGGGTGAGAAATGGGGTTCATCAACACCTACAAGTACTAAGGTAAAAATACCTTGCAGCCTCGTAGAGTCTTCTTAACGCCTTAGAGTCAGGCGCGCCCCCTACCACCTCAACACCTACAATGTTACTGTAATCTCGCTTTACCAAACCTCAACACCTCCAAGTACTGCAATCTACATTACCCCTAAAACTCTCCAACTCGGTCATGTCATATCTACATCTCGGGAGCCTCCTTGCTCCACAAAAAAACAAAAAAATGAAAAATATGGGCTCCTACCACACCTACAACTCTACAATCTACTCTTATGCTCAACGTCTACCTATGACCACCCGTTGAACGTGGCAGGTACTGTAAATCTACTTTGGGGTTTGTTTTTTTTACCACCTCAACACCTCCGAGTGCTTCGACACGAGAGCCCGCTTACCTGCACCATCCTCCAGTATCCACACGTGACATGGAATTCTACTGATGTGCCAAGAAGCCTTCGGTCTTAGTTTACTGTACTCCTGGTGTGTGGCTCTTGTCACACTTGCCAAGGTAATCGTGTGTGGTCTCAACAGGCTTACCTTACCACGTTGCGATTGCTAACGAAGGTACTATCGTTCTACCTTACCAAACACCTCAACACCTACAAGGTACTGTCTCCTACCCTACACCCTTCAACAACTACAAGGCTTCTCCGCCCTCCCGCTATAGCTTACCACCTCGACACTCTGTGCTAGTTACTGTAATCTCCAGCCCTTTACCACCGTCACACCACAAGGTAATGTAATCTATCTGCTTACCTTAGCCTTACCACCTCAACACCTATAAAGGTACTGTAATCCCTCCTTACGGCCTCAACACTTTCAAGCTAATGTAATCTTACACCTTGCTTACCTTACCCACCTCTACCCCCTAAAAGGTACTGTACTCTAACGGTACCAACCTCTAACACCTACCTGGTACTGTAAGCTCCCTTACACACGTCAACTCCTACAAGGTACTGTAATCTACTTACCTTTACCACCGTCAACACACCTACAAGGTACTGAAAAAAAAACAGTATGCTGTGTGTCATAATGCCCCCTAACTCCGTATCTGGACAGGACCAGCCTTACCACCTTACCAGAACTGCAACACACGGGCAACTCAACATCTTACCAGTACTCTTTAGACTCCGGTCTGTTAGTTTCTACATGTTTAACATACCTGAACACACCTGGAGACCCATACACAGGGGACACAAGCACCTACATCTACCTCAATGAATATGTTATGCCAACTTCGTGCTCACTATCCGATGTCCGAATACCGGTAGCTTCAGCGTGTGCTCCTATAGCCAGCCCTCATGCCCTCAAACTGCTCGAGGCCTACTACACATTCTGTATTTCTACCTCTTTCTTTACCCTCCCCTTATCCTCTGTTAACCGTTACCTGTGACTTTTCACTCTATCTGATTCACCCTTCTCACTCACGCGCTGTCATACAACTTAACTAGTGTCTTGTGACTTAACCTGTTCGCTTCTGGAACTAGTCCTCCATCTTATTGGATAACCAAACCAATTAACTAGTCTGTGTTAAAGCCATTACAGAGTCCTTGCTCCCTAGTCCGTGATTCCCTTACACTGTTACTTAAATAATCCGTACAAAATTCACTCTTGTCTCATCATGATCTTCCAATATCCTACAACACAACAACAAATAACCCCCCTCATCTCTCTCTGACCAGTGACACAACCGTCATATCCCTTTAACAAATTTTTTTATTTTCCCTCCCTTTCTCCTAGCCTCCCTCACCTCCTTATCTCTCCCCCTCCCTCCCTCACCTCTTCTCTCTCCTCCCTCCTCAGAGAAAACTACCCTCCCTCCCTCCTCCCTCTACCTCCTGATTTCGCTCGTCTTAGGCTCTCAGCCTCAAACCTTCCATCCCTTCTACTCAGTTGTTCCCTCCGTCTTCCACTCTTCTCTCGAATATAAACACCTGTGATTGCGCTCTATGGGCCTCTCTCCCATGTCTCTCTCTCTCCTGCCTTTGCCTATTGCTGGGTTTCTTGTGTTTATTGCTCAAGTTAGCTCTCTATATTATACCCTTTCTCTAATTTGGTCCTCGTAGCCTCTCTCCTAGTTTCAAACCTCTCCTCATTTCATCACTCAACACCACCTCTCCTCCCTCCCTCCCTCCTCCCCTTCCCTCCCTCCCTTTCTCTCTCCTCTCCAAACCAAACTCCTATCTTCCTCTCTGGCGATCTCTCACTCCTCCCTCTCACTCCCTCCTCTATGTGAGGATCCCCTCCTGCAAAGCACTGGCCGATCAATTGCTACTCAAAAAACCCTCTGTCACCACTCTCTACATTGCTTTCATCCAACTCACCCCAGACTGAATCTGAGTCGTGGTAGTCACAGTTCCCCACGCTAGAAACTGGTAGGCTCAGATAAGGACAGTTCTCCGAGACCCCACTTGGGTGTATAAGTTAGTTCCTCCGAGGTCCCCTAGAGCCCTGACCAATCATTTGTAACCCATCATGCTCACGCAAACACGCGATCATTCGGGCCCCTCTCTCACCGAAAGACCAACTGAAATCACCTGAACTAGAACGCTCAGAACAAGAACTCCGCTCTCAAACCAAACTGAGACTCGAAACAACCAGCCTGAAAATCACCTAAACTGTGTTTCAGATGATCATACTAGGAAAACGAAGAGAAAGCCTAGACCCAGCCTACACAAGCATAACTAAGGAAACTGCATCCAACATTAAGCTTCCTCTGGACCCACTAACCCACTGAACCTATACACCACACTGAAATCACCTGAGAGTGCAACCGCCCCAACCACGACCTCAATCGGTGCCTCAATATCTCAGTGGAATAGCTTCCACACTCTTCATTGGCCTGAACCACGGCTGAGAACCTGATCATCAGAGCTCATGAGGGTCGATCTTCTAACGGTTTTCACATAACATACTGTTACGCTCAATCGCATGGAATAAAGGCCTCAAACGCATCGAAGAGCTTACCCTTCCCTGACCGCTAGTCCAGAAATCAGCTGAGCTACGAGTGAGAACCTGACGTCTTCGTACCTCTAGTAGAGCTGGAGGGGGAAAATCCTCACTTAACAATCCTAAATACTTCCACATATCCTATGGTTGGAGTAACATTAAATACTATGAAATCTAACCCCAGGACCCCTCAGCCAGAAATCACCTGTAACCCCTGACCTTCAATCCTTGACACTAAAAATCAAGAGGTGGGGCTTTGCACTTAAACACTGTTTTGGTCTTTGTGGGCTTTAGTCAAGTGTAAAGAAGTTTTTGCGTAAAGCACTTTTTGACAAGAATCTGGAAAAGTGTCATGATACATTGGTTGATTTGAGTATTGGTTTGATTGATTGATAACATTGGTTGATTGATTCAATTTAGATCAGATTTCTACATCAGTAACACCCTCAACCAGAGTTGTGATGTGTGTTTGTGTTCTGTGTGTTTGTAATGGCTTGATGTTTCCTCCAGGATGAGTTTGGGTAGCAACGACAGAGACCAGAAGTTTGTTTGGCCTGGTACGAACGGAGAGACGGCTTGCTACCTTTGGAGCCTCTTCAACTTCTTTGTGTCCAGCATCAATTACACTGGATTACCAAAACTCATGGGGGACACACTGATGACCATCAAGATGTACGAGGCTGCTAGGTAGGTAACAACACCTCATTCTCCATGGCAACTATACAGGGAGGACAGTGCCCAGGACAGGGCTGTTCTAGGCAAGGAAGTATTAGGTGTAATCTGCACGCCCCCCTGATCTACTCCAGGACACACTGACTTTAAGATATTGATTGTCTATAATATCAGGTAGTCTTGTCCTTAGTCAGAGTTCACTCTGTTAGGAGATGGGCGGAAAAAAGTCTTGTCTCCTCCGACTCTCTCTCTCTCATCTCTTGTCAGGTTGGAGTTGTTTCTCCTCTCCTCCTCTCTCTTCTCTCTCTCTCTGTCAGGTTGGAGTGTCTCTCGTCTACTCCCTCCTCTCCTCCTCTCTCTGTCAGGTTGGAGTTGGCTCTAGTCTCCATCCTATATCTCTCACTGTCAGGTTGGAGTTTGAGTTTCTCTCGTCTCTTCCTCTCTCTCTCTCTCTCTCTGTCAGGTGGAGTTTTGTCTGCTAGTCTCCTCTCTCTCTCTCTCGCTGTTCAGGTTGGAGGTTGTCTCTCGTCTCCCCATCTCCTCTTGTCAGGTTGGAGTTGTCTGTCTCGTCTTCCTCCTTCTCTATATTTTCTGTCAGGTTGGAGTTTGTCTCTCATATCCTCCTCTCTCTCTCTCTCTGTCAGGTTGGAGGTTGTCTCTCATCTCTCCTCCTCTATCTCTCTCCTGGTCAGGTTGGAGTTTGTCTCTCGTCTCCTCCTCTCTATATTTCTGTCAGGTTGGAGTTTGTCTCTCGTCTCCTCCTCTCTCTCTCTCTTTAAGGTTGGAGTTGTCTCCCGTCTCCTACTCTCCTCCTCTCTCTCTCTCTCTCTGTCAGGTTGGAGTTGTCTCTCGTCTCTCTCCTCTCTCTCATCTGTCAGGTTTGATTTGTCTCTCCGTATCCTCTCTCTCTCTCTCTCTGTAAGTTTGGAGTTGTCTCTCCGTCTCCTCCTCCTCTATCTCTCTGTCAGGGTGGAGTTGTCTCCTCGTCTCCTCTGTCCAGTTGGAGTTGTGTCTCCTCCTCTCTCTCTCTCGTCTGTCAGGTTGGAGTTGTCTCTCTCTCGTCTCCTCCTCTTCTCCTCTCTCTTGTCAGGTTGGAGTTTTTTTGTCTCTCGTCTCCTCCTCTCTCTCGCTGTCAGGTTGGAGTTGGCGCTCGGTATCCTCTCTCTCTATCGTCTGTCAGGTTGGAGTTGGCGCTCGTCTCTCTCTCTCTCTCTCTGTCAGGTTGGAGTTGGAGCTCGTCTCCTCCCTCTCTCTCTCTCTCTCTGTCAGGTGGGATGTTGTCTCTCGTCTCCCTCTCTCTCTCTCTCTCTCTGTCAGGTTTGGTGGAGTGTATCTCGTCTCCTCCGTCTCTCTCTCTCTGTCAGGTTGGAGTTTGTGTCTCTCGTCTCTACCTCTCTCTCTCTCTCTCTCTGTCAGGTTGGAGTGTTTTCTCTCGTCTCTCCGCCTCTCACTCTCTCTGTCAGGTTGGAGTTTGTCTTCGCGGTCTCCTCCTCTCTCTCTCTCTGTCAGGTTGGAGTTGTCTGGCGCTCGTCTCCTCCTCTCTCTCTCTCTGTCAGGTTGGAAGTTGTCGCATCGTTCTATCCCTCTCTCTCTATCTCTGGCAGGTTGGATTTGGCGCTCCGGTACTCTCTCTCTCATCTCTGTCAGGTTGGAGTTGTCTCTCGGTCTCCTCCTCTCTCTCTCTCTCTGTCAGGTTGGGAGTTGTCCTCTCGTCTCCTCCTCTCTCTCTCTCTCTGTCAGGTTGGAGTTGTCTCTCGTCTCCCCTGTCTCTCTCTCTGTCAGGTTGGAGTGTCTCTCTCTCCTCCTCCTGTCTATCTCTCTGTCAGGTTTTTTTTTTGGAGTTGTCTCTCGTCTCATCCTGGTCTCTCTCTCTCTGCTGTCAGGTTGGAGTTGGAGGATGTCATCTCACTCCTCCCTCCTCTCTCTCTGTCAGGGTTGGAGTTGTCTCTCGTCTCCTCCTCGTCTATATTTCTCGTCAGGTTGGAGTTGTCTCTCGTGTGTCCTCCTTTTCTCTCTCTCTCTTTGTTCAGGTTGGAGTTGTCTCGTCTCCTCCTCTTTCTCCTCTCTTCTGTCAGGTTTGGAGTTGTCTCTCGTCTCCTCCTCTCTCTCCTCTCGCTGTCAGGATTGGAGTTGTCTCTCGTCTCCTCCTCTCACTCTCTCTGTCAGGTTGGAGGTGTCTCTCGTCTCCTCCTCTCTCTCTCTCTCTCTCTGTCAGGTTGGAGTTGTCACTCGTCTCCTCTCAATTTTAATTCAATTCAATTCAAAGGGTTTTATTGGCATGGGAAACACAAACATATGTTTAAATATAGATAATGAACAAAAGTGAAATTAATCAATAAAAAAATGAACATTACACTCACAAAACATTCCAACAGAATAAAGACCTTTCAAATGTCATTATTGTGCAAAATAGTTAAAGTACAAAAGGGAAAAATAAAATAAACATAAATATGGGTTATATTTACAATGGTGTTTGTTCTTCACTGGTTTGCCCTTCTTTTCTTGTGGGCAACTGGTCACAAATATTGCTTTTTGCTGTGATGGCACAACTGTGGTATTTCACCCAATAAATATGGGGGTTTAATCAAAATTTGGGTTTGTTTTTCGAATTTCTTTGTGGGTCTGTGTAATCTGAATGGGAAAAAAAAAAAAAAAAAAAAAAAAAAAAAAATGTGTCTCTAATGTTTGTCTCAAATGGTCATACATTTGGCCAGGAGGTTAGGAAGTGCAGCTCAGTTTCCAATCTTATTTTGTGGGCAGTTACAGTGTGCACATTAGCCTGTCTTTCTCTTGAGAGCCAGGTCTGCCTACGGCGGCCTTTTCTCAATAGCAAGGCTATGCTCATG
Source organism: Coregonus suidteri (assembly GCA_036851935.1). NCBI lineage: Eukaryota > Metazoa > Chordata > Actinopteri > Salmoniformes > Salmonidae > Coregonus > Coregonus suidteri. The sequence goes on from CM072220.1 coordinate 2,843,474, forward strand.
GGAGTCTGTGGACATATAGTAAAAATGTATCTTAATTTAGGGTCAGTCACAGTGGTCAGGTATTCTTGCCGCTGTGTACTCTCTGTTTAGGGCCAAATAGCATTCTAAGTTTGCTCTGTTTTTTTTTTTTGTTACTCTTTCCAATGTAGTCAAGTAATTATATTTTGTTTTCTCATGATTTGGTTGGGTGTCTATTTTGTGTTGCTGTCCTGGGGCCTCTGTGGGGTCTGTTTGTGTTTGTGAACAGAGCCCCAGGACCAGCTTGCTTTTAGGAGACTCTCTCCAGGTAGTCTCTCTGTAGGTTGATGGCTTTGTTATGGAAGGTTTTGGGAATCGCTTCCTTTTAAGTGCTTTATGTTGTACAGGGGAGGGGAAATATTTGCAGAATTTTGCATTATGCAGTCTCAATTTGGTGTTTGTCCCATTGTTTGTGAATTCTTGGTTGGTGCGTGGACCCCCAGCACCTCACAAAACCCATAAAGAGCAATGGGTTCTATAACTTATTCAAGTATTTTTTAGCCAGATCCTAATTGGTATGTCAATTGTATGTTTCCTTTTGATGGCGTAGAAGGCCCTTTTGCCTTGTCTCTCAGATCGTTCACAGCTTTGTGGAAGTTACCTGTGGTGCTGATGTTTAGTTAGGCCGAGGTATGTATCGTTTTTGTTGTACTCTAGGGCAAAACGGTGTCTAGATGGAATTTGTCCTGGCAACTGGACCTTTTTTGGAACACCATAACTTTTTTGTCTTACTGAGATTCACTGTCAGGGCCCAGGTCTGACAGAATCTGTGCAGAAGATCTAGGTGCTGCTGTAGGCCCTCCTTGGTGGGTAACAGAAGGCACCAGGATCATCAGCCAAACAGTAGACATTTGACTTCAGATTCTAGTAGGGTGAGGCCGGGTGCTGCAGACTGTTTCTAGTGCCCTCGCCAATTCATTGATACATATGTTGAATGAGGGTGGGGCTTAAACTGCATCAGCCCTGCACTCACCCCACGGCACTGTGGAAAGAAATGTGCGTGTTTTTTTGCCAATTTTAACCGCACACTTGTTGTTTGTGTACATGATTTTTATAATGTCGTATGTTTTTCCCCCAACCCCACTTTCCATCAATTGTATAGCAGACCCTCATGCCAAATTGAGTCAAAAGCTTTTATGAAATCAACAAAGCATGAGAAGACTTTGCCTTTGTTTGGTTTGTTTTGTTTGTTATTAGCAGGTGGAATACGTGGTCCTGTCGTACGGTAATTTGGTAAAAAGCCAATTTGACATTTGCTCAGATACATTGTTTTCACTGAGAGGAAATGAACTAGTCTGCTGTTAATGATAATGCAGAGGATTTTCCAAAAGTTGCTGTTGACGCATTTCCCACCTGTAGTTTATTGGTGGGTCAAATTTGTCTCCACTTTTGTGAATTGGGGTGATCAGTCCTTGAGTTCCAAAATATTGGGAAGATGCCAGAGAGTAAGGGATGTGATGTTAAAAAGAGTTTTAAGTATAGCCAATTTGAATTGTGGTCTGTATATTTTATCATTTCATTGAGGATACCATCAACACCACAGGCCTTTGGGGTTGGAGGGTTTTGTATTTTGTCTGTAGTTAATTCAATGTAATTGGAGGATCCAGTGGTTTCTGGTAGTCTTTAATAGTTGATTCTAAGATGTGCATTTGATCATGTATATTTTTTCTGTATGTTTGTTTCTTTGTTATTAGGGCCAAAAAAGATTGGAGAAGGGGGTTTGTTACCCATACATCTCCATTTTGGATAGATAACTCTTTGTGTTGTTGTTTGTTTAGTGCTTTTCGCAATTTTCCCAGAAGTGGTTAGAGTCTATGGATTCTTCAATACATTGAGATGATTTTCTGACATGCTGTTCCTTCTTTTTCCCATAAGTGTATTTCTGTATTGTTTTAGGTGATTCACCATAGTGAAGGACGTAGGCTCTCAGGTTTTCTGGGTCTTTATGTTTTTTGGTTGGATAGGTTTCTCAATTTCTTTCTAGGTTTTGCATTCTTCATCAAACCATTTGTCACTGTTGTTACTTTTCTTCGGTTTTCTGTTAGAGATTTTAGATTTGAATAGCGAAGCTGAGAGGTCAAATATACTGTTTTAGGTTTTCTACTGCCAAGTTTACACCTCACTATTACAGTGGAACGTTTTGTCCAGGAAGTTGTCTAGAATGGATTGAATTTGTTGTTTCCTAATTGTTTTTGGTAGGTTTCAACACTACTTTCCTTCCAATCTATAGCATTCCTTAATATATATTCAGTTCCTTTTGGCTTGATGCCTCATGAATTGAGTATTTTTCTGTTCAAGTAGAGACTGTGATTTTGCTGTGGTCTGATAGGGGTGTCAGTGGGCTGACTGAAAACGCTCTGAGAGACTCTGGGTTGAGGTCAGTGATAAAGGAGTCTACAGTACTTACTGCCAAGAGATTGAGCTATAGGTTTGTAACCTACCATAGGAGTCCCCTCGAAGGCTACCATTGACATATGTACATACCCAGTGTGCGACCAGGCCTGCAGTGTCGTGACCCGTTTTTGTTGGTTATGTTGTCGTAGTTGTGCCTAGGGGGGCCATATGGGGGAGGGGAATGCTGGTCACCTCCCAGGTAGGTGTTTGTCCCCTCTGTGTGCTGAGGGGTGTCAGGTTCTTCGTCCAGAGTTCTGGCATTTAGGTCGCCACAGAATAGTACATGTCCCTGGGTCTGGAAATGATTTATTTCCCCCCCTCCAGGATGGAGAAACTGTCTTCATTAAAGTATGGGGGATTCTAGTGGGGGGATATAGGTAGCACACAGAGGACATTTTTCTCGGTTTTTGAGATCATTTCCTTTTTTGAATTTCTTAAACAAATGTCTCTCTCTGTCTCTCTCTCTCTCTCTCTGTCTCTCTGTCTCTCTGTCTCTGTCCCTCTGTCTCTGTCAGGTTGGAGTTTGATGCGTACAGGGCAGATCTAGAGGAGTTAAGTGTTGGTCCCAGTGGGCTTTTATCCCAGTGATGCCGGTGGTGACCATGGCCCGTATAGACACAGCCCAGGAGCAGTACCAGATCCACAAGGACAAATAGAACGCCTTCGCTCTGACGTCACTATCAAACTCAAGTTCCTGGATGAAAACAAGGTAGGAAACCTTGTAACCTTGATAACATCCTTGTTCCTTTCTTTTTGTTGTTCTCCACTTATTCCATCCCTCCATCACCCCCCTACACAAGTACACACCACTCAGACACAAACACAATGGACCACAAGCACCTCAGACACTCATACACAGATGTCTGTCTGTATCTGTTTTTTGTATCAGTGTATTAATTTATCTCTCCATCTCTCCCCCCTCTCCCCTCCCTCCTCCCTCTCTCTTCGTCCCCCCTCCCTCTCCCTCTCTCCCTCTCCCCACCCTCCCTCTCTCTCTCTCTCCCCCTCCCCTCTCCCTCTCTCCCCTCTCTCCCCCCCTCATCTCCCCCCCTCCCCCCCTCCCCCTCCCTCCTCCCCTCCCCCCCTCCCCCTCACTCCTCCCTCTCTCTCTCTCTCTCCTCCTCTCTCTCTCTCCCTCCTCCTCTCTCTCTCTCCCCCCTCAGCTCTCTCCCCCCTCCCCCTCTCTCCCCTCTCTCTCCCCCCCTCCCCCTCTCTCCCCCCTCTCTCTCCCCCTCCTCCCCCTCCCCTCTCTCCCCCCCTCCCCGTCTCTCCCCCCCTCCCTCTCCCCCTCTCCCTCTCCCTCTCCCTCTCCCCCCTCCCTCTCCCCTCTCCCTCTCCCTCTCTCTCTCTCCCAGTAAAAGGTGATGCATAAACAGCTGCTCCTCTTCCATAATGCCATCTCAGCCTACTTTGCTGGGAACCAGCAGCAGTTGGAGCAGACCCTGAGGCAGTTTAACATCAAGCTGAGGCCCCCAGGGGCCGACAAACCCTCTTGGCTTGAGGAAACCATGAGGGGGGGGCCACATGAAACAGGCATCCCAGGAGAGGCCCTCCTAACCTGGGAGCAAGAGGATACCCAAACCCCTACTATCCACTACAGTGGACCACGGACGGACAGGAATACGTAAAGATGGATGAATGGGCATTGAATCTATAGAGGACAGTGTCATGAACAGTGATCAGGGACTTTTGGTGCCTCTCTCCTTTTCTGTCTTTATCCACCAATTGCTTTTCTTTCCATTCCCTCTCCTCTATAATAATATATCTCCTCTCCTGTCTCCTCCTCCTCCTCGGCGGTGCCATGCTGACCCTCTAGCCTGATCTGTTTATTCCTTCCCCTTCCTCTCTCTCTCTCTCTCTCTCTCTCTCCTCTCGTCTCTCTCTCTCTCTCTCTCTCTCTCTCTCTCTCTCTCTCTCTCTCTCTCTCTCTCTCTCTCACAACGCTTTCTCTCTCTCTTTCTCTCTCTCCCCTCTTTCCCCTCTCTCCCTCTTTTCTCTCTCTCCCTCTTTCTCCTGAGTTTGTGTCTTAGTCACTTTAAATCACTACTCTCACCACCCAGTGCCCCCCACTCCCAAACGCTCCAGGACCAGTGTGTACCCCCCACAATAACAATGATGACAGCAGCAAACAACTGCAGCATCAATGATGACAGCAGCAAAAACGCAGCATCAATGATGACAGCAGCAACAACAGCCACACAAAGACTCCTATATCTATCTATCTATCTATATATATATATATATGATTACCTTTAGACTTTGTCTGGCTTGGTGGGTGGAAGGAAGGTCAACAAGCACTATCTGGGTTTTGGAGAGGAGGGGGTGTTGTGGAAACCAGGGGCAGGTCTGTCATCTGGATACATAACGACTGGATTTTATTTTATTTTAATGTCAGTAAATGTTTGTTTTCTTGTTCGAAGAGTAATCAAATCAACTCTAGGTCCATCGGCATTTATTATTTTTGCTACACTGGTGTGTGGATTGTGTGCGTGTGCGTGCGTGCGCGTGTGTGGTGTTGTGTAGCATGCACTCACACAATTTATTGCTTGCTGCATGGGATTACTACTGTGACAGAATGCCCATGTTTTCAATTTCAATAGTGACCTTAAAAAAATAATGTGTTTTTGTATTGTTGGAGATAGGAAGATGATCACCAAGTGGTAGATGTTGGAGAATGGAAGGTAGTGGTAGATTGTTGGTACTGTAGTCCGAGAGGGGAGAGGAGGAAGCTCAGGAGAATGGAAGGTAGTGGGTAGATGTTGGTAGTTTGTATACTAGTCTAGGACACTCATATGGACTGACTTGATCCACTCCATGGTTCCTTTGTTTGGATAGACTGCTATCCAGAAGAGAGAGAATCAACTGTCTTTATTTTGACAGGAGAGTTGTTAAGACGTCCACATGAGAAGAACTGTGGTGGTAGTGGGGCAGCAATCATCCACACTGACTGAATCCACTCCATGGTGGTTTGTGCTCTCCTTGGTTGTGATCCAGGACTGTTACTTTTTTGTGAGAGAATCTCTCACTTACTTTCTTTTGAAAAATACACATTTCATTTTGATGAGAGAGCTGTTTTTGTTGAGTGAATATCCTTTTGTGTACAGTTGGTTTTCTTAGTTAACAATCAACGTCCTGAAATCATTTGATTGACATGTATCATTTCAAAAGAGGACTTTTGTCAAATATTTTATACCAAATATATATATCTGATTGACAACATTTCAGAGATGTACCACCTAATGTCAATCATTCTAATACTTTTCCATAGTAAGTAATGGATTGTATTCCTTCATAAATGATTACTAATTACTGATGATTATTTATTTGAACTGAACCACTGGTAAAACATCTATCGCTGATATAGCTACATGACAATGTCAACCTGTACCTTTTCTTAGTTGCTATGGTTAATAACAAGATGTTATTTTGTTAGTCGGTATGGCCAATGACAATGCAGAGAAATTAAACGAATAACAACATTGATGTAATGTATGTTTCCTGATTTAGGGTAAAAAACTATTCTGGAAGGTTTCCAAATCCCCAGGTTTACCAGAAATCCTGGTTGGAAGATTCCTGAAATCAGTAGGGGGAAAAAGGAGGAAATCTGGTGCCTCATTTATAACCGCTGTGTAAATATAACACTAAACATCTGCATACGCCAAAATCATACAATGTGATTTTCTGGATTTTTGTTTTAGATTCCGTCTCTCACAGTTGAAGTGTACCTATGATAAAAATTACAGACCTCTACATGCTTTGTAAGTAGGAAAACATGCAAAAACGGCAGTGTATCAAATACTTGTTCTCCCCACTGTATATATATATTTTAGAAGATACCTTATTTACATAAGTATTCTGACCCTTTGCTATGAGACTCGAAATTGAGCTCAGGTGCATCCTGTTTCCATTGATCATACTTGAGATGTTTCTACAACTTGATTGGAGTCCACCTGTGGTAAATTCAATTGATCGGACATGATTTGGAAAGGCACACACCTGTCTATATAAAGTCCCACAGTTGTCAGAGCAAAAACCAAGCATGACCAAGCCATGAGGTCGAAGAAATTGTCTGTAGAGCTCCGAGACAGGATTGTGTCGAGGCACAGATCTGGGGAAGGGTACCAAAAAATGTCTGCAGCATTGAAGGTCCCCAAGAACATAGTGGCC
>CM072220.1:2855552-2866215 GCA_036851935.1 Coregonus suidteri
ACACTGTCACCCCACACACTGTCACCCACTGTCACCCACACACTGTCACCCACACACTGTCACACACACTGTCACCCACACACTGTCACCCACACACTGTCACCCACACACTGTCACCCCACACACACTGTCTCCCACACACTGTCTCCCACACTGTCAAACCCACACACTGTCACCCACACACTGTCTCCCACACACTGTCACCCACACACTGTCACCCACACACACACTGTCTCCAACACACTGTCAACCACACACTGTCACCCACACACTGTCACCCACACACTGTCTCCCACACACTGTCTCCCACACACTGTCTCCCACACACACTGTCACCCACACACTGTCACCCACACACTGTCACCCACACACTGTCACCCACACACTGTCACCCACACACTGTCACACACACACTGTCACACACCAACACACTGTCTCCCACACACTGTCTCCCACACACTGTCACCCACACACACTGTCTCCCACACACTGTCACCCACACACTGTCACACCACACACTGTCACCCCACACACTGTCACCCACACACTGTCACCCCACACACTGTCTCCCCACACACTGTCACCCCCACACACTGTCACCCACACACTGTCTCCCACACACTGTCACCCACACACTGTCACCCCACACTGTCACCCACACACTGTCACACACACTGTCACCCACACACTGTCACCCACACACTGTCACCCACACACTGTCTCCCACACACTGTCTCCCACACACTGTCACCCACACACTGTCACCCACACACTGTCTCCCACACACTGTCACCCACACACTGTCACCCACACACTGTCTCCAACACACTGTCACCCACACACTGTCACCCACACACTGTCACCCACACACTGTCTCCCACACACTGTCTCCCCACACACTGTCTCCCACACACTGTCACCCACACACTGTCACCCACACACTGTCACCCACACACTGTCACCCACACACTGTCACCCACACACTGTCACACACACACTGTCACACACACACTGTCTCCCACACACTGTCTCCCACACACTGTCACCCACACACACTGTCTCCCACACACTGTCACCCACACACTGTCACACACACACTGTCACCCACACACTGTCACCCACACACTGTCACCCACACACTGTCTCCCACACACTGTCACCCACACACTGTCACCCACACACTGTCACCCACACACTGTCTCCCCAACACACTGTCTCCCACACACTGTCTCCCACACACTGTCACCCACACACTGTCACCCACACACTGTCACACACACACTGTCACCCACACACTGTCACCCACACACACACTGTCACCCACACACTGTCACCCACACACTGTCTCCCACACACTGTCACCCACACACTGTCACCCACACACTGTCACCCACACACTGTCACCCACACACTGTCACCCACACACACACTGTCACCCACACACTGTCACCCACACACTGTCACCCACACACTGTCACCCACACACTGTCACCCACACACTGTCACCCACACACTGTCACCCACACACTGTCACACACACACACTACCACCCCACAAACACACACTCCCCCCTCGCTGATTGTATTTCCAGCTCAACATCAAACCATTAAATCACGTACATAAATATAATAAATCAGAGGTGGTTTGAGGTTTAGGGTTTCGATATTCATAAGCGTTTTTATTTACTGCCGACCGCAACCCCAGCTCCAACTCTGGTCGTCTGCCATTATAATTTAGATGGGGGTGTCACCTCCCCTCCTTACACACACCTAGGCATGCGCGCACCCACACACACACACACATGCACGCATGCACACGCACACACACGCACACACACACAGTCAGACAGTGGTGTGTGGGGTGAGTGTGTGTGTGGTGTGTGGGGTGAGTGTGTGTGTGGTGTGTGGGTGAGTGTGTGTGTGGTGTGTGGGGTGAGTGTGTGTGTGGTGTGTGGGGTGAGTGTGTGTGTGGTGTGTGGGGTGAGTGTGTGTGTGGTGTGTGGGGTGAGTGTGTGTGTGGTGTGTGGGGTGAGCGTGTGTGTGGTGTGTGGGGTGAGTGTGTGTGTGGTGTGTGGGGTGAGTGTGTGTGTGGTGTGTGGGGTGAGTGTGTGTGTGTGTGTGTGGGGTGAGTGTGTGTGTGGTGTGTGGGTTGAGTGTGTGTGTGTGGTGTGTGGGTTGAGTGTGTGTGTGGTGTGTGGGGTGAGTGTGTGTGTGGTGTGTGGGGTGAGTGTGTGTGTGTTCTCATTAAATGTCAGTGCCTTAATTGTATCAAAAGTGTGTGTGTGTGTGTTTGTGTCTGTCTCATCAAATGATTCTCAAGTCAATCTACTTCGTAAAAACCACTGGACTCCTTTAATAAAACAGCTAAACAACTGACCAGGGGGGAACTGAACTACCTTGGGTCAGAATTAGACGTTTGTCCATGTTTCTCAAACGTCAACTTTCGAAGTTGGTGTAAACGTCAAATTTCAAAGTGTTTAAGGGTAAGTTCAGGCATTAACTCCAAATGGTTAAGGTAAGGGTTAAGGTTTGGGATAGGCTTTAAACAATATCAAAAAAAAAAAAAAACGTTCTATATAAGTCACTTATAAGTCACTTACAACCACAGATCTAGGATCAGCTTTCCCTCCCCTTAACCATTTGGAAGAAACCACCAAAACTGACCTCAGCAGATCTGCATTCAAGAGCATTATCTAGGGAGATGACCGTGGTAAAAGGAACCCATGAGCACAGACCCATGATCCGCTTTTCTGTCCCCAATCCTTCCTTTAACCATTAGATACTAACTTAACCACAGATCTAGGATCAGCTTTCCCTCCCCAATACCTAACCTTAACCATTAGATACTAACTTAATCACAGATCTAGGATCAGCTTTCCCTCCCCAATCCCTAACCTTAACCATTAGATACTAACTCAATCACAGATCTAGGATCAGCTTTCCCTCCCCAATCCCTAACCTTAACCATTAGATACTAATTTAACCACAGATCTAGGCTCCGCTTCCCCTACCCATTATACCAACCTCAACTATTACAATGTAATAACCAAAACTGACCTGGGATCTGCATTTATCCAGCTCCCCCATGGGAGATGCTCAGGGTTATCAATACAGTTATTAGTCCAGTGTCATATCATATCCTGCAGTCACAGGTCATCACCCCTGCACTGTGTATCCATTTGGACATCGATTACACACACACACACATCTAGCATGTAACTTGTATATTATCACTGTTATCTAGTATGTAACCTGTATATTATCACTGTTATCTAGTATGTAACCTGTATATTATCACTGTTATCTAGTATGTAACCTGTATATTATCACTGTTATCTAGTATGTAACCTGTATATTATCACTGTTATCTAGTATGTAACCTGTATATTATCACTGTTATCTAGTATGTAACCTGTATATTATCACTGTTATCTAGTATGTAACCTGTATATTATCACTGTTATCTAGTATGTAACTGTTATATTATAATAATATAATAATAATATAATAATAATAATAATAATAATAAGCCATTTAGCAGACGCTTTTATCCAAAGCGACTTACAGTCATGTGCGCATACATTTTTACGTATGTGTGGTCCCGGGGATCGAACCCACTACCCTGGCGTTACAAGCGCCATGCTCTACCAATTAAATAGTTGCCATTTTGCATATAGTGACATTCTACTAGTCAGTCTAAACCAGTGTTTCACAAACCTCTCCTCGAGTACCCCCAGCCAGTCCACGTCTCTGACCCATTCCAGAACCAGCACAGCTGATTCAAACGGCCTCCTAATCATCAATGGTAGTTCTGGAATACACCAAATAACCGGACTGGCTGGGGTCACTCCAGGACAGGCCTGGGAAACACTTGTCCAAACGATTGGAGCTTCCTTTGCAGTATAACAAGTGTGAGTAGACTACTATCTAATATGTAACCTATATATTATCACTGTTATCTAGTATGTAACCTATATATTATCACTGTTATCTAGTATGTAACCTATATATTATCACTGTTATCTAGAATGTAACCTGTATATTATCACTGTTATCTAGTATGTAACCTATATATTATCACTGTTATCTAGAATGTAACCTATATATTATCACTGTTATCTAGTATGTAACCTGTATATTATCACTGTTATCTAGTATGTAACATATATATTATCACTGTTATCTAGAATGTAACCTATATATTATCACTGTTATCTAGAATGTAACCTATATATTATCACTGTTATCTAGTATGTAACCTGTATATTATCACTGTTATCTAGTATGTAACCTGTATATTATTGTCAAGGGCTGAGGTGTAAGGTGTGTGGAAGTCAGGCGCAGGACACCGAAGCTAGTCCAACAAAGTTTACTGAAGTTTACCAATAGGCAAAAATACAGAGAACGGCCTCAACAATAAACAGAGGCGAGCAAATACGCAAACTGTGCGTAAAACAAATAAACAAGAAAACAGGTACAAAACACGCAGCACAATGGACAGGCGAAAAACAACACACAATCTAACCTAAGCAAAACAAGGAACTTATAGGACAAGTAATCAGCACACAAACGGACACAGGTGTAAAAGACAGACGAAAGCAATCACACCAAGAAACATGGAGCGGTGGCAGCTAGTACTCCGGGGACGGCGAACGCCGAAGCCTGCCCGAACCAGGAGGAGGAGCAGTCTCGGCAGAATCCGTGACAGTACCCCCCCCCTTGACGCGCGGCTCCAGCCGTGCGCCGAACCCGGCCTCGGGGACGGCCAGGAGGACACGGACCCGGGCGCGTGGGATGCCCACGGTGGAACTCAGTCAGGAGGGACGGATCTAGGATGTCCCTCCTAGGCACCCAGCACCGTTCCTCCGGACCGTACCCCTCCCACTCCACGAGATACTGGAGACCACTCATCCGGCGCCTCGAGTCCAAGATGGTCCGGACCCTGTACGCCGGGACCCCCTCGATGTCCAAAGGGGGCGGAGGGGTCTCTCCTATCTCATCTTCTTGGAGTGGGCCAGTTACCACCGGCCTGAGAAGAGACACATGGAACGAGGGGTTAATATTCTTGTACTCAATAGGCAGTTGTAACCTGTAACACACCTCGTTCAACCTTCTCAGGACTTTAAAGGGCCCCACAAACCGCCGACCCAGCTTCCGGCAGGGCAGGCGGAGGGGCAGGTTTCGAGTCGAGAGCCAGACTCGATCTCCCGGTGCGTACACCGGTCCCTCACTGCGGTGGCGATCGGCGCTCGCCTTTTGTTGACGGATGGCACGCTGCAGATGGACATGGGCAGCGTCCCACGTCTCCTCCGAGCGCCACTGATAACCTAAAACACACTGGAAAGGTGTTAAATTGGTGGAGGAGTGGCGGAGAGAGTTCTGGGCCATCTCTGCCCAGGGGATGAACCTAGACCACTCCTCCAGCCGGTCCCGGCAATAGGACCTCAGAAACCTACCCACATCCTGGTTGACACGTTCAACCTGCCCATTGCTCTCTGGGTGGTACCCCGAGGTAAGGCTTACCGAGACCCCCAAGCATTCCATGAACGCCCCCCAAACTCTGGAGGTGAACTGGGGACCTCGGTCAGACACAATATCCTCGGGGACCCCATAGTGCCGGAACACATGGGTAAATAGGGCCTTAGCGGTCTGTAGGGCAGTAGGGAGACCCGGCATTGGGAGGAGACGACAGGCCTTGGAAAACCGATCCACAACGACCAAAATGGTGGTATTCCCCTGGGAGGGGGGTAGGTCGGTCACAAAATCCACCGATAGGTGGGACCATGGTCGTTGTGGAACGGGCAGGGGATGTAACTTACCCCTGGGCAAATGTCTAGGCGCCTTACACTGGGCGCACACCGAGCAGGAGGAGACATAAACCCTCACATCCCTAGCTAACGTTGGCCACCAATATTTCACGCTAAGGCAGTGCACTGTCCGGCCAATACCTGGATGTCCAGAGGAGGGTGATGTATGAGCCCAATAAATCAGACAATCACGAACCTCGAGCGGGACGTACGTCCGTCCCACAGGACACTCGGGGGGAGTAGGGTCGGTACGCAGTGCCCGCTCGATTTCCGCATCGACCTCCCACACCACCGGAGCCACCAAACAAGACTCCGGCAGTATGGAAGTAGGCTCAATGGACCTCTCCTCTGTGTCATACCGCCGGGACAGGGCGTCTGCCTTACCGTTCTGGGACCCCCCTCAAGCCAATGCCTCCACACCTTTAGGGCCTGGACTACAGCTAACAGCTCCCTGTCCCCAACGTCATAATTTCGCTCCGCCGAGCTGAGCTTCTTGGAGTAGAACGCACAGGGGCGGAGCTTAGGTGGCGTGCCGGACCGTTGTGACAGGACTGCCCCTATGCCGGCCTCGGACGCGTCTACCTCTACTTGGAATGGTAAAGAGGGATCCGGATGCGCCAGCACCGGGGCCGAGGTGAACAGGTTCTTCAGCTTGGCAAATGCCCTGTCCGCCTCAGCTGACCACTGCAACCGAACCGGACCCCCCTTTAGCAAGGACGTAATGGGAGCTGCAACCTGTCCAAAAGCCCCGGATAAACCTCCGGTAGTAATTAGCAAAACCCAAGAACTGCTGCACCTCTTTGACAGTGGTTGGAGTTTGCCAATTACGCACGGCCGACACACGGTCTACCTCTATCTCCACACCAGACGCGGACAACCGATAACCCAAAAAGGAGACGGACTCCTGGAAGAACAGGCATTTCTCTGCCTTGACATACAAGTCATGCTCCAACAGTCTTCTCAACACTCGGCGCACCAGGGCTACATGCTCGGCTCGTGTGGAAGAGTACACTAGGATGTCGTCGATGTATACTACCACACCCTGCCCATGCATGTCCCGGAAAATCTCGTCAACAAAGGATTGGAAGACTGAAGGAGCATTCATTAACCCGTATGGCATGACGAGATACTCGTAATGACCCGAGGTGGTGCTAAATGCGGTCTTCCATTCATCCCCCTCCCTAATGCGTACCAGATTGTACGCGCTCCTGAGATCCAACTTTGTGAAGAACTGCGCTCCGCGTAATGATTCTGTCATAGTCGCAATCAGTGGAAGAGGGTAACTGTACTTAACCGTGATCTGATTGAGACTACGATAGTCAATACACGGGCGCAAACCCCCGTCCTTCTTCTTCACAAAGAAGAAACTCGAGGAAACCGGGGAAGTGGAGGACCGTATGTATCCCTGTGCCAAGGACTCGGCTATGTAAGTTTCCATAGCCGCTGTCTCCTCTTGAGACAGTGGATACACACGGCTCCGCGGAAGTGCCGCTCCTGTTTGGAGATCTATCGCACAATCCCCCCTGTCTATGAGGTGGTAGCCGTGTAGCCCTCGTTTTACTGAACACAAGTGCTAAATCCTCATACTCAGGGGGAATGCGCATTGCGGGCACTTGGTTCGGACTCTCTACCGAGGTCGCCCCTAAGGAAACACCTAGACATCTCCCTACACACTGGGCAGACCACTCCATAAGAGCCCTCTGTTGCCACGCAATGGTAGGATCATGGGTGCTTAACCAGGGAAGCCCCAGCACCACGGGATACGCAGGAGAGTCAATCAGATAAAACTGAATGGTCTCCTCATGACCCCCCTGCGTCGTCATCTTAAGTGGTGCTGTGACTTCTCTGATCAGCCCCGACCCCAACGGCCGCCTGTCTAGGGCGTGAACAGGAAAGGGGGCTTCTACCGGCCGAAGGGGAATTCCTAACTTATAACAAAATGCACGATCAACAAAATTCCCAGCTGCGCCTGAATCTACTAGCGCCTTATGCTGGGAATGAGGTGCCACCTGTGGAAATCTCACAGGTATACTCATGTGACCAACAGAGAGCTCTGGGTAAGTGGGGCGCCTACTCACCTGAAATGACTCCCCAGTGCGTGACCTGTTGTCCCCTCTCCCAGGAGACCCTCCCCAGCACCTGGCCACGGTGTGTCCTCCACAGCCACAGTTGGTGCAGGGGATGGCCCCCCTCGGGTTCTCTCTCCTCCTCTCTCTAGCGCGCCAGCACCCCCGAGCTCCATGGGAATCGGCTCGGAGGTGCTGGAGGGTGGAATGGACGACCCCCACTCGGGACGTCCGCGGGTAGCCAGCAGGGTGTCGAGACGGATGGAGATGTCTACCAACTGGTCGAAGGTTAGGTTGGTGTCCCTGCAGGCCAGCTCACGACGAACGTCCTCTCGTAGGCTACACCGGTAATGGTCGATGAGGGCCCTCTCATTCCACCCCGCATCCGCCGCTAGAGTCCGGAACTCCAGGGCGAACTCCTGTGCGCTCCTCTTCCCCTGTCGGAGGTGGAACAGACGCTCCCCCGTCGCCTTCCCCTCAGGTGGGTGATCGAAGACAGCCCTGAAGCGGCGGGAGAACTCCGCGTAGGTGATGGTAGCGGCGTCTATTCCCCTCCATTC
The DNA here is from genome assembly GCA_036851935.1 of Coregonus suidteri. Classification (NCBI taxonomy): domain Eukaryota; kingdom Metazoa; phylum Chordata; class Actinopteri; order Salmoniformes; family Salmonidae; genus Coregonus; species Coregonus suidteri. The sequence continues at coordinate 2,863,985 of CM072220.1, forward strand.
GGCGTTGGCCCACTCCAACGCCTTGCCGGATAGACAGGAGATGAGGGCGGAGACGCTCTCGTATCCCGAGGGCGCTGGGTGTATGGTAGCCAGGTAGAGTTCCACCTGCAGGAGGAACCCCTGACACCCGGCTGCAGAACCGTCATATGCCCTCGGGAGCGAGAGCCATATGCCACTGGGTTCCGGTGCTGAGAGAGGAGGACTGGCCGTTGGTGATGGGATGGTGTGAGAAGGCGTGGGCACCTCTCCAGTCACCAACCGGCGCAGAGTGTTGGACACCTCGTTCATGGCGGCCCCAAGTTGCCGGATCATGGTGTCTTGATCGCTGATCCGATCCTCCAGCGACTTGGGTGCCGCCACTGCTCCTGCTGTTGTTCTGTCAAGGGCTGAGGTGTAAGGTGTGTGGAAGTCAGGCGCAGGACACCGAAGCTAGTCCAACAAAGTTTACTGAAGTTTACCAATAGGCAAAAATACAGAGAACGGCCTCAACAATAAACAGAGGCGAGCAAATACGCAAACTGTGCGTAAAACAAATAAACAAGAAAACAGGTACAAAACACGCAGCACAATGGACAGGCGAAAAACAACACACAATCTAACCTAAGCAAAACAAGGAACTTATAGGACAAGTAATCAGCACACAAACGGACACAGGTGTAAAAGACAGACGAAAGCAATCACACCAAGAAACATGGAGCGGTGGCAGCTAGTACTCCGGGGACGGCGAACGCCGAAGCCTGCCCGAACCAGGAGGAGGAGCAGTCTCGGCAGAATCCGTGACAATTATCACTGTTATCTAGTATGTAACCTGTATATTATCACTGTTATCTAGTATGTAACCTATATATTATCACTGTTATCTTGTCCACCTTTTTAATTCAATTTTAACTGCTTCTCAATTTAAACTCATGCTGTGTGTTTTGACCTTAACCCAACTGCACTTTGGGAGGGAGAGGGAGCCGCTCCCTAAAGAACGACTGCGTCCAAAATGGCACCCCTGTTCCCTACATAGTGCACTACTTTAGACCAGGGCCCATAGAGCTAAATAGGGAATAGGGTGTTTATGATTTGAATGAGACAGCGGCCCATTAACCGTAGCCAAATCACCTGACCTGCCTTGTGTCCAATACTCAGGCTGGGGATTTGCAAGGCAATGGGGGGGCATAAAGGGTTTGCAAATGAACAGACAGAAAGTGAGAGGAGAGAGCAAAGCAAAGCAGACGTCCTACATTGCACTCTAATCACTATGTAGTGTGTCCTAAAGTGCACTATATAGGGAATAGGGTGCCATTAGGGATGAATGTTTTTAGTAGATGGATGTCTATATACTGTATGGAGGAGAGGGAAGGAAAGGTATCACTCACTCTGGCTGTGGAGTCTCAGAGGGGACAGGGGAAGGAAAGGTATCACTCACTCTGGCTGTGGAGTCTCAGAGGGGACATGGGTAGGAAAGGTATCACCCACTCTGGCTGTGGAGTCTCAGAGGGGACAGGGGAAGGAAAGGTATCACTCACTCTGGCTGTGGAGTCTCAGAGGGGACAGGGGAAGGAAAGGTATCACTCACTCTAGCTGTGGAGTCTCAGAGGGGACAGGGGAAGGAAAGGTATCACTCACTCTGGCTGTGGAGTCTCAGAGGGGACAGGGGAAGGAAAGGTATCACTCACTCTGGCTGTGGAGTCTCAGAGGGGACAGGGGAAGGAAAGGTATCACTCACTCTGGCTGTGGAGTCTCAGAGGGGACATGGGTAGGAAAGGTATCACTCACTCTGGCTGTGGAGTCTCAGAGGGGACAGGGGAAGGAAAAGGTATCACTCACTCTGGCTGTGGAGTCTCAGAGGGGACATGGGTAGGAAAGGTATCACTCACTCTGTCTGTGGAGTGTCAGAGGGGACAGGGGAAGGAAAGGTATCACTCACTCTGGCTGTGGCGTCTCAGAGGGGACAGGGGAAGGAAAGGTATCACTCACTCTGGCTGTTGAGTGTCAGAGGGGACAGGGGAAGGAAAGGTATCACTCACTCTGTCTGCGGAGTGTCAAAGGGGACATGGGTAGGAAAGGTATCACTCACTCTGTCTGCGGAGTGTCAAAGGGGACAGGGGAAGGAAAGGTATCACTCACTCTGTCTGCGGAGTGTCAGAGGGGACAGGGGAAGGAAAGGTATCACTCACTCTGTCTGTGGAGTGTCAGAGGGGGACATGGGTAGGAAAGGTATCACTCACTCTGTCTGTGGAGTG
>CM072220.1:2866715-2896715 GCA_036851935.1 Coregonus suidteri
TTTTGGAGGGAGTTCAGCCCCTCTGTGGTTCTTCCTGCTATCCCACCTTGGTTTCTCCCTCAGCCAGTGACAGATCTAGGGTTGCTTGAGAGGGTAAGAGATGTTGAGGAAGGAGTAGATTCAGTTGTAAGTGAACATTTTAAGAACACAATACTATGCTTTCTTGAATATAATTCACTGATGGATCTAAGGACCCTAAAACAGGGAGGAAAGGAGCAGCTTTTAGTGTTCCTGAGTTTAAAAGGTGTCAGTGATGATAAAAAAAATCATTTATCTGCAAACGGGAGGATGCCCGTATTTATCTGGGTTTACACAACGGGAGTTGCTGCCAGTACTATTGGAGGAGGGTGCAGAGTGGGTGGAGGAGGTGTGGGCCAGACTGTGGAGTGGCCAGAGTGGGTGGAGGAGGTGTGGCCAGACTGGGTGGAGGAGGTGTGGCCAGAGTGGGTGGAGGAGGTGTGGCCAGAGTGGGTGGAGGAGGTGTGGCCAGACTGAGTAGTCATCTGCTCTGACTCCTGGACAGCACTGATGAGCTTACATTTCATTTGTATCTCAGTGAGGTTTTTGCCTGTTTTGTTTAGGGTGAGACGGGGGGGGGTACCAGCTCATGTGGGAGTGAGAAGGGGAATGATGAGGAAGGGTTAGGGTTTAGGGTTAGGGTTAGGTATTGTGAGGTTCCTCAGGGTACCAGTCATGAGGGGTATTGTGAGGTGAGACCAGGGGGAATGAGGGGAGGTGGATGTTATCGCCAAGTAGGCTCTTAAACATCCTAATGTTGAGATGGAATTGTCAAATCAGTAAAAGCAGAAGCCACGGAATTAATATGAACAGAGGTTGGAAATAAGTGGAAGAGTTGGGGAACAGGGAGTGTAAAGGGAAGACGCCTGTATAAGATCCAGGAACAGGTGGGGGGCAGGGAGGTCCTCAGGCCCAGAGAGAAGGGAGGACAGTGTAGTCAAGGCTGAGACTGGGGGACAGACAAGGCTCAATAGTACATAGAAATTGGCAGGGGAAACATCCGACTGGGAGGTGTGATCATTGTCAGGAGGAGATGGAGACAGTGGAACATGTTCTATTTCAGTGCCAGAAATATGTGAGAGAAAGGGAGCGATTGGTATTATATTTGAGGAGTGATGGGGTTGAAGAGCCAGGAGTAAGTGAACTGCTGGGGAAATCTTCAGGGGATGTAGTATTTAATTATGTATTTCGTTTCCTTAGGGAGACGAGATTATTGGGTAGGATTTAGACCTTCGCGGTCTCTGGTCCACACTCCAGTCCAGTTGGTGGCGGTAATGCACCTTAAAGTTGGTTGCCAACCGCTATTGAAAATCCACAGAAGAAGAAGACGAAGAATGGAGTCGCTTACTATTGACGTAACAGTTTATGCGACAGTTTAAGGTCGGAAGGCAACCTTCCAGATACACATGTTAAGCTACAGTAGTACTTTGATAAATCTCATTTTCCCGAGAACGGTATATATAAAAAAAAAAAAACAGATACGATGCTGATGTTAAGTCGAGCGGTGTTGTGGGGTACGAGGAGACACCGCTGTCGCTACTTTTCTACGGCACAAAACAACTGGAACGCCAGAAAAGTACGTTTCATAAAGGCTAGAAAACAAGCTACCTAGCCCTTGGTGACTCAGTGCCATTACACAGAGTTAAGTCATTGGACGAAGGCGTCTTCTGTATGGGCCAGCGGTCTAAACTGAAGATGATGATTAGTTGATTATTGGTGGCAGATGTGTTAGCTGGGGCTGTTTTGGAAAAGTGTGACACCAATCAGGCCCCAGAGGACTGGAGTTGGCCATCCCTTCTTTTTCGCTATGATCAGCCCCTCAAAAAATGTACAGATACAAACTTAAAACCACTGATCATGACAATTTAGGCCACGGGATGAAACTCCTGTACAGCAGTTGAGAGTAGCCTGATCGTCCATTCCATATTGTCCATTTTACTTTGACCTGTCCCGTTTTTAGGATATGTTAACATGTCAGCAAATGTTTTATTTGATTGGGCGCCATTTGGGTTAGGCTATTTGATCGGAGAAACCTGCATGATTGTAAAAAGTGTCGGTCTCATTACATTGTCATACATTTTATCTCCAGCCTGCAGGCTACAGAAAAGGCAACATACTCTTTCTACCATATCTTATATCTGCTACATGATTTATGTTGGAAGATTTTTTGTTGTTGACGGAATGTCACCTAAAAAGCCCATACGCCACTGGTTGAGGGAAATTGTCATTGTTTTGGGGCAGAATAATGTGATGTTTTATGTGTTGTTGTTGGAGGTGCGTCTTGGTCAGTTAGCTCAGAAAATTTTGCGGTAGGCAGCTGCCTAATGAGCGCGCCGGGCCCTGAGTCAGGCCATTCATAGTGAGTTTGTGTTTGTACAGAACCTGTTTGTACAGAACCTCACCTACCGTCAACCGATCACGTCAATGCGGAGATCTACGGAGCCCTCCACATTGTACAAATGTTTTAGAGGTTGACAGTGATGTGGTTCTGAGCTTGATTTGGCCTCTGCATGTTTCCGGAGGATCCGCGATTGCGTCACACTCTCCATTTGAAGCTTCCGACCACATTTTCAGATCAACATAAATTGGCTTTTAGTGTAACTCCGGAAGTGTAGTTTAGTAGGATGGAGGCTCCATAGCTGTATGGATCTGTAACTGCTACAGTGTAGTTTAGTAGGATGGAGGCCCCATAGCTGTATGGATCTGTAACTGCTACAGTGTAGTTTAGTAGGATGGAGGCACCATAGCTGTATGGATCTGTAACTGCTACAGTGTAGTTTAGTAGGATGGAGGCCCCGTGGCTGTATGGATCTGTAACTGCTACAGTGTAGTTTAGTAGGATGGAGGCACCATAGCTGTATGGATCTGTAACTGCTACAGTGTAGTTTAGTAGGATGGAGTCTCCATAGCTGTATGGATCTGTAACTGCTACAGTGTAGTTTAGTAGGATGGAGGCACCATAGCTGTATGGATCTGTAACGGCTACAGTGTAGTTTAGTAGGATGGAGGCACCATAGCTGTATGGATCTGTAACTGCTACAGTGTAGTTTAGTAGGATGGAGGCACCATAGCTGTATGGATCTGTAACTGCTACAGTGTAGTTTAGTAGGATGGAGGCCCCATAGCTGTATGGATCTGTAACTGCTACAGTGTAGTTTAGTAGGATGGAGGCACCATAGCTGTATGGATCTGTAACTGCTACAGTGTAGTTTAGTAGGATGGAGGAACCATAGCTGTATGGATCTGTAACTGCTACAGTGTAGTTTAGTAGGATGGAGGCCCCATAGCTGTATGGATCTGTAACTGCTACAGTGTAGTTTAGTAGGATGGAGGCTCCATAGCTGTATGGATCTGTAACTGCTACAGTGTAGTTTAGTAGGATGGAGGCGCCATAGCTGTATGGATCTGTAACGGCTACAGTGTAGTTTAGTAGGATGGAGGCCCCATAGCTGTATGGATCTGTAACTGCTACAGTGTAGTTTAGTAGGATGGAGGCACCATAGCTGTATGGATCTGTAACTGCTACAGTGTAGTTTAGTAGGATGGAGGCACCATAGCTGTATGGATCTGTAACTGCTACAGTGTAGTTTAGTAGGATGGAGGCACCATAGCTGTATGGATCTGTAACTGCTACAGTGTAGTTTAGTAGGATGGAGGCTCCATAGCTGTATGGATCTGTAACTGCTACAGTGTAGTTTAGTAGGATGGAGGCACCATAGCTGTATGGATCTGTAACTGCTACAGTGTAGTTTAGTAGGATGGAGGCACCATAGCTGTATGGATCTGTAACTGCTACAGTGTAGTTTAGTAGGATGGAGGCCCCATAGCTGTATGGATCTGTAACTGCTACAGTGTAGTTTAGTAGGATGGAGGCACCATAGCTGTATGGATCTGTAACTGCTACAGTGTAGTTTAGTAGGATGGAGGCCCCATAGCTGTATGGATCTGTAACTGCTACAGTGTAGTTTAGTAGGATGGAGGCTCCATAGCTGTATGGATCTGTAACTGCTACAGTGTAGTTTAGTAGGATGGAGGCCCCATAGCTGTATGGATCTGTAACTGCTACAGTGTAGTTTAGTAGGATGGAGGCTCCATAGCTGTATGGATCTGTAACTGCTACAGTGTAGTTTAGTAGGATGGAGGCCCCATAGCTGTATGGATCTGTAACTGCTACAGTGTAGTTTAGTAGGATGGAGGCACCATAGCTGTATGGATCTGTAACTGCTACAGTGTAGTTTAGTAGGATGGAGGCTCCATAGCTGTATGGATCTGTAACTGCTACAGTGTAGTTTAGTAGGATGGAGGCCCCATAGCTGTATGGATCTGTAACTGCTACAGTGTAGTTTAGTAGGATGGAGGCCCCATAGCTGTATGGATCTAATAACTGCTACGGTGTAGTTTAGTAGGATGGAGGCCCCGTAGCTGTATGGATCTGTAACTGCTACAGTGGAGTTTAGTAGGATGGAGGCACCATAGCTGTATGGATCTGTAACTGCTGTGTAGTTTAGTAGGATGGAGGCCCCATAGCTGTATGGATCTGTAACTACAGTGTAGTTTAGTAGGATGGAGGCCCCATAGCTGTATGGATCTGTAACTGCTACAGTGTAGTTTAGTAGGATGGAGGCCCCATAGCTGTATGGATCTGTAAATGCTACAGTGTAGTTTAGTAGGATGGAGGCCCCATAGCTGTATGGATCTGTAACTGCTACAGTGTAGTTTAGTAGGATGGAGGCACCATAGCTGTATGGATCTGTACCTGCTACAGTGTAGTTCAGTAGGATGGAGGCTCCATAGCTGTATGGATCTGTAACTGCTACAGTGTAGTTTAGTAGTAGGATGGAGGCACCATAGCTGTATGGATCTGTACCTGCTACAGTGTAGTTTAGTAGGATGGAGGCACCATAGCTGTATGGATCTGTAACTGCTACAGTGTAGTTTAGTAGGATGGAGGCCCCATAGCTGTATGGATCTGTAACTGCTACAGTGTAGTTTAGTAGGATGGAGAGGCCCCATAGCTGTATGGATCTGTAACTGCTACAGTGTAGTTTAGTAGGATGGAGGCCCCATAGCTGTATGGATCTGTAACTGCTACAGTGTAGTTTAGTAGGATGGAGGCACCATAGCTGTATGGATCTGTAACTGCTACAGTGTAGTTTAGTAGGATGGAGGCACCATAGCTGTATGGATCTGTAACTACAGTGTAGTTTAGTAGGATGGAGGCCCCATAGCTGTATGGATCTGTAACTGCTACAGTATAGTTTAGTAGGATGGAGGCACCATAGCTGTATGGATCTGTAACTGCTACAGTGTAGTTTAGTAGGATGGAGGCACCATAGCTGTATGGATCTGTAACTGCTACAGTGTAGTTTAGTAGGATGGAGGCACCATAGCTGTATGGATCTGTAACTGCTACAGTGTAGTTTAGTAGGATGGAGGCCCCATAGCTGTATGGATCTGTAACTGCTACAGTGTAGTTTAGTAGGATGGAGGCACCATAGCTGTATGGATCTGTAACTGCTACAGTGTAGTTTAGTAGGATGGAGGCCCCATAGCTGTATGGATCTGTAACTGCTACAGTGTAGTTTAGTAGGATGGAGGCCCATAGCTGTATGGATCTGTAACTGCTACAGTTGTAGTTTAGTAGGATGGAGGCCCCATAGCTGTATGGATCTGTAACTGCTACAGTGGGAGTAGTTTAGTAGGATGGAGGCCCCATAGCTGTATGGATCTGTAACTGCTACAGTGGAGTTTAGTAGGATGGAGGCACCATAGCTGTATGGATCTGTAACTGCTACAGTGTAGTTTAGTAGGATGGAGGCACCATAGCTGTTTGGATCTGTAACTGCTACAGTGTAGTTTAGTAGGATGGAGGCACCATAGCTGTATGGATCTGTAACTGCTACAGTGTAGTTTAGTAGGATGGAGGCCCCATAGCTGTATGGATCTGTAACTGCTACAGTGTAGTTTAGTAGGATGGAGGCACCATAGCTGTATGGATCTGTACCTGCTACAGTGTAGTTCAGTAGGATGGAGGCTCCATAGCTGTATGGATCTGTAACTGCTACAGTGTAGTTTAGTAGGATGGAGGCACCATAGCTGTATGGATCTGTACCTGCTACAGTGTAGTTTAGTAGGATGGAGGCCCCATAGCTGTATGGATCTGTAACTGCTACAGTGTAGTTTAGTAGGATGGAGGCCCCCATAGCTGTATGGATCTGTAACTGCTACAGTGTAGTTTAGTAGGATGGAGGCCCCATAGCTGTATGGATCTGTAACTGCTACAGTGTAGTTTAGTAGGATGGAGGCCCCATAGCTGTATGGATCTGTAACTGCTACAGTGTAGTTTAGTAGGATGGAGGCCCCATAGCTGTATGGATCTGTAACTGCTACAGTGTAGTTTAGTAGGATGGAGGCACCATAGCTGTATGGATCTGTAACTACAGTGTAGTTTAGTAGGATGGAGGCCCCATAGCTGTATGGATCTGTAACTGCTACAGTATAGTTTAGTAGGATGGAGGCACCATAGCTGTATGGATCTGTAACTGCTACAGTGTAGTTTAGTAGGATGGAGGCACCATAGCTGTATGGATCTGTAACTGCTACAGTGTAGTTTAGTAGGATGGAGGCCCCATAGCTGTATGGATCTGTAACTGCTACAGTGTAGTTTAGTAGGATGGAGGCCCCATAGCTGTATGGATCTGTAACTGCTACAGTGTAGTTTAGTAGGATGGAGGCACCATATCTGTATGGATCTGTAACTGCTACAGTGTAGTTTAGTAGGATGGAGGCCCCATAGCTGTATGGATCTGTAACTGCTACAGTGTAGTTTAGTAGGATGGAGGGCCCCCATAGCTGTATGGATCTGTAACTGCTACAGTGTAGTTTAGTAGGATGGAGGCCCCATAGCTGTATGGATCTGTAACTGCTACAGTGTAGTTTAGTAGGATGGAGGCCCCATAGCTGTATGGATCTGTAACTGCTACAGTTTAGTAGGATGGAGGCACCATAGCTGTATGGATCTGTAACTGCTACAGTGTAGTTTAGTAGGATGGAGGCCCCGTGGCTGTATGGATCTGTAACTGCTACAGTGGAGTTTAGTAGGATGGAGGCCCCATAGCTGTATGGATCTGTAACTGCTACAGTGTAGTTTAGTAGGATGGAGGCTCCATAGCTGTATGGATCTGTAACTGCTACAGTGTAGTTTAGTAGGATGGAGGCCCCCATAGCTGTATGGATCTGTAACTGCTACAGTGTAGTTTAGTAGGATGGAGGCACCATAGCTGTATGGATCTGTAACTGCTACAGTGTAGTTTAGTAGGATGGAGGCACCATAGCTGTATGGATCTGTAACTGCTACAGTGTAGTTTAGTAGGATGGAGGCCCCATAGCTGTATGGATCTGTAACTGCTACAGTGTAGTTTAGTAGGATGGAGGCCCCATAGCTGTATGGATCTGTAACTGCTACAGTGTAGTTTAGTAGGATGGAGGCACCATAGCTGTATGGATCTGTAACTGCTACAGTGTAGTTTAGTAGGATGGAGGCCCCATAGCTGTATGGATCTGTAACTGCTACAGTGTAGTTTAGTAGGATGGAGGCCCCATAGCTGTATGGATCTGTAACTGCTACAGTGTAGTTTAGTAGGATGGAGGCCCCATAGCTGTATGGATCTGTAACTGCTACAGTGTAGTTTAGTAGGATGGAGGCCCCATAGCTGTATGGATCTGTAACTGCTACAGTGTAGTTTAGTAGGATGGAGGCCCCGTAGCTGTATGGATCTGTAATGGCTACAGTAAATGTCTATTTTTTTATTTGAAGGATTCTTTCTAGCTGATGAAAGGGTTATATGTTTCGAAAGCCATATCGCAAGCGATGATTATTGTCGTTTCTAATTGTTAAAACACAGCGTCGATTGTAGTGCACATGAGCCAGTTGTGGGAGAAGCTAACCGCTGAGAACTGTAGGGAGAATGCAGAATGCCGCCTGGAGTTGTAGAGCTTGCTACCTAGTTAGCTAGTGGCACTGGGTTAATCCCAAAAAATGTCAAGGGGTGTGAGTACTTTCTGAAGGCACTGTAGCTAGCTAGCTTAGCTGGACCAGATCACTGGTGAAAGGGGAATAATAGCTAGCTAGCTACTGTCCTGACTCTGAGACACCTGTTAAAGAACAGGAAGCTAAAGGTAACACAATGACTAGTCATCTCCTATCTATAGTCCTGTGACTGTCATGTACAGCTAGCCACAGCCCTCTACTGTAGCCAGCTAGCTAGCTGTCTGTGTTGTTGCTGCTGGGCTGGAAGCCTTGGTAGTAGCCAGCCACAGCCCTCTACTGTAGCCAGCTAGCTAGCTGTCTGTGTTGTTGCTGCTGGGATGGAAGCCTTGGTAGTAGCTAGCGAGTGTGTTAACTGGTTGTGTGTGTGTGTGTGTGTCCACCCAGGGTCTGGTACTAGGAGTGTACGAGACGGAGAAGGAAGAGGACTCTCTCCATCTAACTGAAGCAGCAGCTGGGGTCGACAGAGTTCTGTCTGGTAAACTGACTGAGCTGCTAAAGATGTGAGTCTGTAAGAGTCCACCTCACACACAGACTATCTGTAAGAGTCCACCTCACACACAGACTATCTGTAAGAGTCCACCCCACACACAGACTATCTGTAAGAGTCCACCTCACACACAGACTATCTGTAAGAGTCCACCCCACACACACTATCTGTAAGAGTCCACCTCACACACAGACTATCTGTAAGAGTCCACCCACACACAGACTATCTGTAAGAGTCCACCCCACACACAGAGAGTCCACCCCACACACAGACTATCTGTAAGAGTCCACCTCACACACAGACTATCTGTAAGAGTCCACCCCACACACAGACTATCTGTAAGAGTCCACCCCACACACAGACTATCTGTAAGAGTCCACCTCACACACACAGACTATCTGTAAGAGTCCACCTCACACACACAGACTATCTGTTAGAGTCCACCCCACACACAGACTATCTGTAAGAGTCCACCTCACACAGACTATCTGTAAGAGTCCACCAGACTATCTGTTACACACACACACACTATCTGTAAGAGTCCACCCACACACACAGACTATCTGTAAGAGTCCACCCCACACACAGACTATCTGTAAGAGTCCACCCTCACACACAGACTATCTGTAAGAGTCCACCTCACACACAGACTGTACAGTCCACCCCACACACAGAGACTATCTGTAAGAGTCCACCCCACACACAGACTATCTGTAAGAGTCCACACCACACACACAGACTATCTGTAAGAGTCCACCCCACACACAGACTATCTGTAAGAGTCCACCTCACACAGACTATCTGTAAGAGTCCACCCCACACACAGACTATCTGTAAGAGTCCACCCCACACACACAGACTATCTGTAAGAGTCCACCTCACACACAGACTATCTGTAAGAGTCCACCCACACACTCACCACACACAGACTATCTGTAAGAGTCCACCTCACACACAGACTATCTGTAAGAGTCCACCTCACACACAGACTATCTGTAAGAGTCCACCTCACACACAGACTATCTGTAAGAGTCCACCTCACACACAGACTATCTGTAAGAGTGACTGGTGTAAATAACACCCTCCCTGGTAACTCCTCAGATCAGGACCAGGTCTGAAGAAAGGGAAGAACAGAATATTCTACGGTCTTCATGAGGTAACACATATATTAACTATATTAACAGAATATTCTACGGTCTTCATGAGGTAATATATATATATTTATATCACACACACAGTACCAGTCCAAAGTTTCCATTATTTTTACTATTTTCTACATTTAATTTTTAATAATAGTGAAGACATCAAAACTATGAAATAACACATGCAATAATTACCTGTGTGTGTGTGTGTGTGTGTGTGTGTGTGTGTGTGTGTGTGTGTGTGTGTGTGTGTGTGTGTGTGCGTATACAGGACTTCCCGTGTATAGCAGTAGTAGGTCTAGGGAGGAACTCTCTGGGTGTGTGTGGAACAGAATACTGGGACACCTGTAAGGAGAACATCAGAGCTGCTATAGCAGGTCAGTCTCTCTCTTTCCCTCTCAGAACATCAGAGCTGCCATAGCAGGTCAGTCTCTCTCTTTCCCTCTCAGAACATCAGAGCTGCTATAGCAGGTCAGTCTCTCTCTTTCCCTCTCAGAACATCAGAGCTGCTATAGCAGGTCAGTCTCTCTCTTTCCCTCTCAGAACATCAGAGCTGCTATAGCAGGTCAGTCTCTCTCTTTCCCTCTCAGAACATCAGAGCTGCTATAGCAGGTCAGTCTCTCTCTTTTCCCTCTCAGAACATCAGAGCTGCTATAGCAGGTCAGTCTCTCTCTCTTTCCCTCTCAGAACATCAGAGCTGCTATAGCAGGTCAGTCTCTCTCTTTCCCTCTCAGAACATCAGAGCTGCTATAGCAGGTCAGTCTCTCTCTCTTTCCCTCTCAGAACATCAGAGCTGCTATAGCAGGTCAGTCTCTCTCTTTCCCTCTCAGAACATCAGAGCTGCTATAGCAGGTCAGTCTCTCTCTTTCCCTCTCAGAACATCAGAGCTGCTATAGCAGGTCAGTCTCTCTCTTTCCCTCTCAGAACATCAGAGCTGCTATAGCAGGTCAGTCTCTCTCTTTCCCTCTCAGAACATCAGAGCTGCCATAGCAGGTCAGTCTCTCTCTTTCCCTCTCAGAACATCAGAGCTGCCATAGCAGGTCAGTCTCTCTCTTTCCCTCTCAGAACATCAGAGCTGCTATAGCAGGTCAGTCTCTCTCTTTCCCTCTCAGAACATCAGAGCTGCTATAGCAGGTCAGTCTCTCTCTTTCCCCTCTCAGAACATCAGAGCTGCTATAGCAGGTCAGTCTCTCTCTTTCCCCCTCTCAGAACATCAGAGCTGCTATAGCAGGTCAGTCTCTCTCTTTCCCTCTCAGAACATCAGAGCTGCCATAGCAGGTCAGTCTCTCTCTTTCCCTCTCAGAACATCAGAGCTGCCATATAGCAGGTCAGTCTCTCTCTTTCCCTCTCAGAACATCAGAGCTGCCATAGCAGGTCAGTCTCTCTCTTTCCCTCTCAGAACATCAGAGCTGCCATAGCAGGTCAGTCTCTCTCTTTCCCTCTCAGAACATCAGAGCTGCTATAGCAGGTCAGTCTCTCTCTTTCCCTCTCAGAACATCAGAGCTGCTATAGCAGGTTAGTCTCTCTCTTTCCCTCTCAGAACATCAGAGCTGCTATAGCAGGTCAGTCTCTCTCTTTCCCTCTCAGAACATCAGAGCTGCTATAGCAGGTCAGTCTCTCTCATTCCCTCTCAGAACATCAGAGCTGCCATAGCAGGTCAGTCTCTCTCTTTCCCTCTCAGAACATCAGAGCTGCCGTAGCAGGTCAGTCTCTCTCTTTCCCCCTCAGAACATCAGAGCTGCCGTAGCAGGTCAGTCTCTCTCTTTCCCCCTCAGAACATCAGAGCTGCTATAGCAGGTCAGTCTCTCTCTTTCCCTCTCAGAACATCAGAGCTGCTATAGCAGGTCAGTCTCTCTCTTTCCCTCTCAGAACATCAGAGCTGCCGTAGCAGGTCAGTCTCTCTCTTTCCCCCCTCAGAACATCAGAGCTGCTATAGCAGGTCAGTCTCTCTCTTTCCCTCTCAGAACATCAGAGCTGCTATAGCAGGTCAGTCTCTCTCTTTCCCTCTCAGAACATCAGAGCTGCTATAGCAGGTCAGTCTCTCTCTTTCCCTCTCAGAACATCAGAGCTGCTATAGCAGGTCAGTCTCTCTCTTTCCCCTCTCAGAACATCAGAGCTGCTATAGCAGGTCAGTCTCTCTCTTTCCCTCTCAGAACATCAGAGCTGCTATAGCAGGTCAGTCTCTCTCTTTCCCTCTCAGAACATCAGAGCTGCTATAGCAGGTCAGTCTCTCTCTTTCCCTCTCAGAACATCAGAGCTGCTATAGCAGGTCAGTCTCTCTCTTTCCCTCTCAGAACATCAGAGCTGCTATAGCAGGTCAGTCTCTCTCTTTCCCTCTCAGAACATCAGAGCTGCTATAGCAGGTCAGTCTCTCTCTTTCCCTCTCAGAACATCAGAGCTGCTATAGCAGGTCAGTCTCTCTCTCTTTCCCTCTCAGAACATCAGAGCTGCTATAGCAGGTCAGTCTCTCTCTTTCCCTCTCAGAACATCAGAGCTGCTATAGCAGGTCAGTCTCTCTCTTTCCCTCTCAGAACATCAGAGCTGCTATAGCAGGTCAGTCTCTCTCTTTCCCTCTCAGAACATCAGAGCTGCTATAGCAGGTCAGTCTCTCTCTTTCCCCTCTCAGAACATCAGAGCTGCTATAGCAGGTCAGTCTCTCTCTTTCCCTCTCAGAACATCAGAGCTGCTATAGCAGGTCAGTCTCTCTCTTTCCCTCTCAGAACATCAGAGCTGCCATAGCAGGTCAGTCTCTCTCTTTCCCTCTCAGAACATCAGAGCTGCTATAGCAGGTCAGTCTCTCTCTTTCCCCTCTCAGAACATCAGAGCTGCTATAGCAGGTCAGTCTCTCTCTTTCCCTCTCAGAACATCAGAGCTGCTATAGCAGGTCAGTCTCTCTCTTTCCCCTCTCAGAACATCAGAGCTGCTATAGCAGGTCAGTCTCTCTCTCTTTCCCTCTCAGAACATCAGAGCTGCTATAGCAGGTCAGTCTCTCTCTTTCCCTCTCAGAACATCAGAGCTGCCATAGCAGGTCAGTCTCTCTCTTTCCCTCTCAGAACATCAGAGCTGCCATAGCAGGTCAGTCTCTCTCTCTTTCCCTCTCAGAACATCAGAGCTGCTCATAGCAGGGTCAGTCTCTCTCTTTCCCTCTCAGAACATCAGAGCTGCTATAGCAGGTCAGTCTCTCTCTTTCCCCTCTCAGAACATCAGAGCTGCTATAGCAGGTCAGTCTCTCTCTTTCCCTCTCAGAACATCAGAGCTGCTATAGCAGGTCAGTCTCTCTCTTTCCCTCTCAGAACATCAGAGCTGCTATAGCAGGTCAGTCTCTCTCTTTCCCTCTCAGAACATCAGAGCTGCCATAGCAGGTCAGTCTCTCTCTTTCCCTCTCAGAACATCAGAGCTGCCGTAGCAGGTCAGTCTCTCTCTTTTCCCCCTCAGAACATCAGAGCTGCCGTAGCAGGTCAGTCTCTCTCTTTCCCCCTCAGAACATCAGAGCTGCTATAGCAGGTCAGTCTCTCTCTTCCCTCTCAGAACATCAGAGCTGCTATAGCAGGTCAGTCTCTCTCTTTCCCTCTCAGAACATCAGAGCTGCCGTAGCAGGTCAGTCTCTCTCTTTCCCCCTCAGAACATCAGAGCTGCTATAGCAGGTCAGTCTCTCTCTTTCCCTCTCAGAACATCAGAGCTGCTATAGCAGGTCAGTCTCTCTCTTTCCCTCTCAGAACATCAGAGCTGCTATAGCAGGTCAGTCTCTCTCTTTCCCTCTCAGAACATCAGAGCTGCTATAGCAGGTCAGTCTCTCTCTTTCCCTCTCAGAACATCAGAGCTGCTATAGCAGGTCAGTCTCTCTCTTTCCCTCTCAGAACATCAGAGCTGCTATAGCAGGTCAGTCTCTCTCTTTCCCTCTCAGAACATCAGAGCTGCTATAGCAGGTCAGTCTCTCTCTTTCCCTCTCAGAACATCAGAGCTGCTATAGCAGGTCAGTCTCTCTCTTTCCCTCTCAGAACATCAGAGCTGCTATAGCAGGTCAGTCTCTCTCTTTCCCTCTCAGAACATCAGAGCTGCTATAGCAGGTCAGTCTCTCTCTTTCCCCTCTCAGAACATCAGAGCTGCTATAGCAGGTCAGTCTCTCTCTTTCCCTCTCAGAACATCAGAGCTGCTATAGCAGGTCAGTCTCTCTCTTTCCCTCTCAGAACATCAGAGCTGCTATAGCAGGTCAGTCTCTCTCTTTCCCTCTCAGAACATCAGAGCTGCTATAGCAGGTCAGTCTCTCTCTTTCCCTCTCAGAACATCAGAGCTGCTATAGCAGGTCAGTCTCTCTCTTTCCCTCTCAGAACATCAGAGCTGCTATAGCAGGTCAGTCTCTCTCTTTCCCTCTCAGAACATCAGAGCTGCTATAGCAGGTCAGTCTCTCTCTTTCCCTCTCAGAACATCAGAGCTGCTATAGCAGGTCAGTCTCTCTCTCTTTCCCTCTCAGAACATCAGAGCTGCTATAGCAGGTCAGTCTCTCTCTTTCCCTCTCAGAACATCAGAGCTGCTATAGCAGGTCAGTCTCTCTCTTTCCCCTCTCAGAACATCAGAGCTGCTATAGCAGGTCAGTCTCTCTCTTTCCCTCTCAGAACATCAGAGCTGCTATAGCAGGTCAGTCTCTCTCTTTTCCCTCTCAGAACATCAGAGCTGCTATAGCAGGTCAGTCTCTCTCTTTCCCTCTCAGAACATCAGAGCTGCTATAGCAGGTCAGTCTCTCTCTTTCCCTCTCAGAACATCAGAGCTGCTATAGCAGGTCAGTCTCTCTCTTTCCCCTCTCAGAACATCAGAGCTGCTATAGCAGGTCAGTCTCTCTCTTTCCCTCTCAGAACATCAGAGCTGCTATAGCAGGTCAGTCTCTCTCTTTCCCTCTCAGAACATCAGAGCTGCTATAGCAGGTCAGTCTCTCTCTTTCCCTCTCAGAACATCAGAGCTGCTATAGCAGGTCAGTCTCTCTCTTTCCCCTCTCAGAACATCAGAGCTGCTATAGCAGGTCAGTCTCTCTCTTTCCCTCTCAGAACATCAGAGCTGCTATAGCAGGTCAGTCTCTCTCTTTCCCTCTCAGAACATCAGAGCTGCTATAGCAGGTCAGTCTCTCTCTTTCCCTCTCAGAACATCAGAGCTGCTATAGCAGGTCAGTCTCTCTCTTTCCCTCTCAGAACATCAGAGCTGCTATAGCAGGTCAGTCTCTCTCTTTCCCTCTCAGAACATCAGAGCTGCTATAGCAGGTCAGTCTCTCTCTTTCCCCCTCTCAGAACATCAGAGCTGCTATAGCAGGTCAGTCTCTCTCTTTCCCTCTCAGAACATCAGAGCTGCCGTAGCAGGTCAGTCTCTCTCTCTTTCCCTCTCAGAAACATCAGAGCTGCTATAGCAGGTCAGTCTCTCTCTTTCCCTCTCAGAACATCAGAGCTGCTATAGCAGGTCAGTCTCTCTCTTTCCCTCTCAGAACATCAGAGCTGCTATAGCAGGTCAGTCTCTCTCTTTTCCCTCTCAGAACATCAGAGCTGCTATAGCAGGTCAGTCTCTCTCTTTCCCTCTCAGAACATCAGAGCTGCTATAGCAGGTCAGTCTCTCTCTTTCCCTCTCAGAACATCAGAGCTGCTATAGCAGGTCAGTCTCTCTCTTTCCCTCTCAGAACATCAGAGCTGCTATAGCAGGTCAGTCTCTCTCTTTCCCTCTCAGAACATCAGAGCTGCTATAGCAGGTCAGTCTCTCTCTTTCCCTCTCAGAACATCAGAGCTGCTATAGCAGGTCAGTCTCTCTCTTTCCTCTCAGAACATCAGAGCTGCTATAGCAGGTCAGTCTCTCTCTTTCCCTCTCAGAACATCAGAGCTGCTATAGCAGGTCAGTCTCTCTCTTTCCCTCTCAGAACATCAGAGCTGCCGTAGCAGGTCAGTCTCTCTCTTTTCCCTCTCAGAACATCAGAGCTGCTATAGCAGGTCAGTCTCTCTCTTTCCCTCTCAGAACATCAGAGCTGCTATAGCAGGTCAGTCTCTCTCTTTCCCTCTCAGAACATCAGAGCTGCCATAGCAGGTCAGTCTCTCTCTTTCCCTCTCAGAACATCAGAGCTGCTATAGCAGGTCAGTCTCTCTCTTTCCCTCTCAGAACATCAGAGCTGCCGGTAGCAGGTCAGTCTCTCTCTTTCCCTCTCAGAACATCAGAGCTGCCTTTAGCAGGTCAGTCTCTCTCTTTCCCTCTCAGAACATCAGAGCTGCTGTAGCAGGTCAGTCTCTCTCTTTCCCTCTCAGAACATCAGAGCTGCTATAGCAGGTCAGTCTCTCTCTTTCCCTCTCAGAACATCAGAGCTGCTATAGCAGGTCAGTCTCTCTCTTTCCCTCTCAGAACATCAGAGCTGCTATAGCAGGTCAGTCTCTCTCTTTCCCTCTCAGAACATCAGAGCTGCTATAGCAGGTCAGTCTCTCTCTTTCCCTCTCAGAACATCAGAGCTGCTATAGCAGGTCAGTCTCTCTCTTTCCCTCTCAGAACATCAGAGCTGCTATAGCAGGTCAGTCTCTCTCTTTCCCTCTCAGAACATCAGAGCTGCCATAGCAGGTCAGTCTCTCTCTTTCCCTCTCAGAACATCAGAGCTGCTATAGCAGGTCAGTCTCTCTCTTTCCCCCTCAGAACATCAGAGCTGCCGTAGCAGGTCAGTCTCTCTCTTTCCCTCTCAGAACATCAGAGCTGCCGTATAGCAGGTCAGTCTCTCTCTTTCCCTCTCAGAACATCAGAGCTGCTATAGCAGGTCAGTCTCTCTCTTTCCCTCTCAGAACATCAGAGCTGCTATAGCAGGTCAGTCTCTCTCTTTCCCTCTCAGAACATCAGAGCTGCTATAGCAGGTCAGTCTCTCTCTTTCCCTCTCAGAACATCAGAGCTGCTATAGCAGGTCAGTCTCTCTCTTTCCCTCTCAGAACATCAGAGCTGCTATAGCAGGTCAGTCTCTCTCTTTCCCCTCTCAGAACATCAGAGCTGCTATAGCAGGTCAGTCTCTCTCTTTCCCTCTCAGAACATCAGAGCTGCTATAGCAGGTCAGTCTCTCTCTTTTCCCTCTCAGAACATCAGAGCTGCCATAGCAGGTCAGTCTCTCTCTTTTCCCTCTCAGAACATCAGAGCTGCTATAGCAGGTCAGTCTCTCTCTTTCCTCTCAGAACATCAGAGCTGCTATAGCAGGTCAGTCTCTCTCTTTCCCTCTCAGAACATCAGAGCTGCTATAGCAGGTCAGTCTCTCTCTTTTCCTCTCAGAACATCAGAGCTGCTATAGCAGGTCAGTCTCTCTCTTTCCCTCTCAGAACATCAGAGCTGCCATAGCAGGTCAGTCTCTCTCTTTTCCCTCTCAGAACATCAGAGCTGCCATAGCAGGTCAGTCTCTCTCTTTCCCTCTCAGAACATCAGAGCTGCCATAGCAGGTCAGTCTCTCTCTTTCCCTCTCAGAACATCAGAGCTGCCATAGCAGGTCAGTCTCTCTCTCTTTCCCTCTCAGAACATCAGAGCTGCCATAGCAGGTCAGTCTCTCTCTTTCCCTCTCAGAACATCAGAGCTGCTATAGCAGGTCAGTCTCTCTCTTTCCCTCTCAGAACATCAGAGCTGCTATAGCAGGTCAGTCTCTCTCTTTCCCTCTCAGAACATCAGAGCTGCTATAGCAGGTCAGTCTCTCTCTTTCCCTCTCAGAACATCAGAGCTGCTATAGCAGGTCAGTCTCTCTCTTTCCCTCTCAGAACATCAGAGCTGCCGTAGCAGGTCAGTCTCTCTCTTTCCCTCTCAGAACATCAGAGCTGCTGTAGCAGGTCAGTCTCTCTCTTTCCCTCTCAGAACATCAGAGCTGCTATAGCAGGTCAGTCTCTCTCTTTCCCTCTCAGAACATCAGAGCTGCTATAGCAGGTCAGTCTCTCTCTTTCCCTCTCAGAACATCAGAGCTGCTATAGCAGGTCAGTCTCTCTCTTTCCCTCTCAGAACATCAGAGCTGCTATAGCAGGTCATTCTCTCTCTTTCCCCTCTCAGAACATCAGAGCTGCTATAGCAGGTCAGTCTCTCTCTTTCCCTCTCAGAACATCAGAGCTGCTATAGCAGGTCAGTCTCTCTCTTTCCCTCTCAGAACATCAGAGCTGCTATAGCAGGTCAGTCTCTCTCTTTCCCTCTCAGAACATCAGAGCTGCTATAGCAGGTCAGTCTCTCTCTTTCCCTCTCAGAACATCAGAGCTGCTATAGCAGGTCAGTCTCTCTCTTTTCCCTCTCAGAACATCAGAGCTGCTATAGCAGGTCAGTCTCTCTCTTTCCCTCTCAGAACATCAGAGCTGCTATAGCAGGTCAGTCTCTCTCTTTCCCTCTCAGAACATCAGAGCTGCTATAGCAGGTCAGTCTCTCTCTCTTTCCCTCTCAGAACATCAGAGCTGCTATAGCAGGTCAGTCTCTCTCTTTCCCTCTCAGAACATCAGAGCTGCTATAGCAGGTCAGTCTCTCTCTTTCCCTCTCAGAACATCAGAGCTGCTATAGCAGGTCAGTCTCTCTCTTTCCCTCTCAGAACATCAGAGCTGCTATAGCAGGTCAGTCTCTCTCTTTTCCCTCTCAGAACATCAGAGCTGCTATAGCAGGTCAGTCTCTCTCTTTCCCTCTCAGAACATCAGAGCTGCTATAGCAGGTCAGTCTCTCTCTTTCCCTCTCAGAACATCAGAGCTGCTATAGCAGGTCAGTCTCTCTCTTTCCCTCTCAGAACATCAGAGCTGCTATAGCAGGTCAGTCTCTCTCTTTCCCTCTCAGAACATCAGAGCTGCTATAGCAGGTCAGTCTCTCTCTTTCCCTCTCAGAACATCAGAGCTGCTATAGCAGGTCAGTCTCTCTCTTTCCCTCTCAGAACATCAGAGCTGCTATAGCAGGTCAGTCTCTCTCTTTCCCTCTCAGAACATCAGAGCTGCTATAGCAGGTCAGTCTCTCTCTTTCCCTCTCAGAACATCAGAGCTGCTATAGCAGGTCAGTCTCTCTCTTTCCCTCTCAGAACATCAGAGCTGCTATAGCAGGTCAGTCTCTCTCTTTCCCTCATATTTGTTCTTACTGATCTACACAACCCGCTTCACATTTTTATAAGTCAAAATAAAAAGTCTAGAATATTTAGTATATTTATAAGACATAAAAAAACGAAGATGTGTTGATTGGTGGAAGCGCCTTGGGCAGCCAATACAGCTGGACATCATTTAGAATCAGATTCTACCAACTCTTAGTGGCAACATCAATATTTTGTTTGTTGAAATTGCTCAAGCACAGTAGATTTTATTGGGAATCATTGATGGACAGCGATATTCAACCCATATAGAGGTGGATGGGTGTAATGACCAGCTAGTCTGTGATAGGAGGCTGCAGGGGGCTCCAGGACCACGCGTTGACCCATATAGAGGTGGATGGGTGTAATGACCAGCTAGTCTGTGTGATAGGAGGCTGCAGGGGGCTCCAGGACCACGCGTTGACCCATATAGAGGTGGATGGGTGTAATGACAGCCAGTCGGCAGCAGAGGGCGCTGTTCTGGGGCTGTTTACATACGATGACCTGAAAACCAAGAAGAAGACCAGAGTCACCACACAGCTACACGGCAGGTACACACACACACACACACACACACACACACACACACACACACACACACACACACACACACACACGTACACCCTCTCAATCACACTGACACACACACACACACATCCACTCTCTCTCTCTCTAACCTGTGTGTGTGTCCAGTGGGTGTGTATCTGGCTGGGAGAAGGGTGTGTTGTACGGAGAAGGTCAGAACCTGGCCCGTTACCTGATGGAAGCTCCAGCCAATCACGTCACTCCGTCGGTCTTCGCTGACACCATCACACACAGATTGGCTCCCTACGCCGACCACGTCACCATCCATAAGAGGTACGCAGGAGGAGGGGGAGGAGGAGGGGGAGGAGGGAGGAGGAGGAGGAGGAGGGAGGAGGAGGAGGAGGAGGAGGAGGAGGAGAGGGGGGAGGAGGAGGAGGAGGAGAGGAGGAGGAGGGGGAGGAGGGGGAGGAGGAGGGGGAGGAGGAGGAGGAGGAGGAGGGAGGAGGAGGAGGAGGAGGAGGGGAGGAGGAGGAGGAGGGGGAGGAGGAGGAGGGGGAGGAGGAGGGAGGGAGGAGGAGGAGGAGGAGGGAGGAGGGGGAGGAGGGGGAGGGGGAGGAGGAGGGGGGGGAGGAGGGGAGGGGGGGAGGAGGGAGGGGAGGGGGGGAGGGAGGAGGAGGGAGGAGGGGGGAGGAGGGAGGATGTAATGGATGGAACTATTCTTGACAAAACAGTTTCATTTCGGATGTTATTGTTAACGTGTGTGTGTGTGTGTGTGTGTGTGTGTGTGTGTGTGTGTGTGCAGGTCTCAAGAGTGGATAGAGGAGCAGCAGATGGGGGCGTTCCTCAGTGTTTCTAAAGGTGATAGATGGGGGCGTTCCTCAGTGTGTCTAAAGGTGATAGATGGGAGCGTTCCTAAAGGTGATAGATGGGAGCGTTCCTCAGTGTTTCTAAAGGTGATAGATGGGAGCGTTCCTCAGTGTTTCTAAAGGTGATAGATGGGAGCGTTCCTCAGTGTTTCTAAAGGTGATAGATGGGAGCGTTCCTCAGTGTTTCTAAAGGTGATAGATGGGAGCGTTCCTCAGTGTTTCTAAAGGTGATAGATGGGAGCGTTCCTAAAGGTGATAGATGGGAGCGTTCCTCTGTGTTTCTAAAGGTGATAGATGGGAGCGTTCCTCTGTGTTTCTAAAGGTGATAGATGGGAGCGTTCCTCTGTGTTTCTAAAGGTGATAGATGGGAGCGTTCCTAAAGGTGATAGATGGGAGCGTTCCTCTGTGTTTCTAAAGGTGATAGATGGGAGCGTTCCTAAAGGTGATAGATGGGAGCGTTCCTCAGTGTTTCTAAAGGTGATAGATGGGAGCGTTCCTCTGTGTTTCTAAAGGTGATAGATGGGAGCGTTCCTCAGTGTTCCTAAAGGTGATAGATGGGAGCGTTCCTCTGTGTTTCTAAAGGTGATAGATGGGAGCGTTCCTCTGTGTTTCTAAAGGTGATAGATGGGAGCGTTCCTAAAGGTGATAGATGGGAGCGTTCCTCAGTGTTTCTAAAGGTGATAGATGGGAGCGTTCCTCTGTGTTTCTAAAGGTGATAGATGGGAGCGTTCCTAAAGGTGATAGATGGGAGCGTTCCTCAGTGTGTCTAAAGGTGATAGATGGGAGCGTTCCTCTGTGTTTCTAAAGGTGATAGATGGGAGCGTTCCTCTGTGTTTCTAAAGGTGATAGATGGGAGCGTTCCTCAGTGTTTCTAAAGGTGATAGATGGGAGCGTTCCTCAGTGTTTCTAAAGGTGATAGATGGGAGCGTTCCTCTGTGTTTCTAAAGGTGATAGATGGGAGCGTTCCTAAAGGTGATAGATGGGAGCGTTCCTCAGTGTTCCTAAAGGTGATAGATGGGAGCGTTCCTCTGTGTTTCTAAAGGTGATAGATGGGAGCGTTCCTCCGTGTTTCTAAAGGTGATAGATGGGAGCGTTCCTCAGTGTTTCTAAAGGTGATAGATGGGAGCGTTCCTCTGTGTTTCTAAAGGTGATAGATGGGAGCGTTCCTCAGTGTTTCTAAAGGTGATAGATGGGAGCGTTCCTAAAGGTGATAGATAGGAGCGTTCCTCTGTGTTTCTAAAGGTGATAGATGGGAGCGTTCCTAAAGGTGATAGATAGGAGCGTTCCTCAGTGTTTCTAAAGGTGATAGATGGGAGCGTTCCTCTGTGTTTCTAAAGGTGATAGATGGGAGCGTTCCTAAAGGTGATAGATGGGAGCGTTCCTCTGTGTTTCTAAAGGTGATAGATGGGAGCGTTCCTCAGTGTTTCTAAAGGTGATAGATGGGAGCGTTCCTCAGTGTTTCTAAAGGTGATAGATGGGAGCGTTCCTAAAGGTGATAGATGGGAGCGTTCCTCTGTGTTTCTAAAGGTGATAGATGGGAGCGTTCCTCAGTGTTCCTAAAGGTGATAGATGGGAGCGTTCCTAAAGGTGATAGATGGGAGCGTTCCTAAAGGTGATAGATGGGAGCGTTCCTAAAGGTGATAGATGGGAGCGTTCCTCAGTGTGTCTAAAGGTGATAGATGGGAGCGTTCCTCTGTGTTTCTAAAGGTGATAGATGGGAGCGTTCCTCTGTGTTTCTAAAGGTGATAGATGGGAGCGTTCCTCTGTGTTTCTAAAGGTGATAGATGGGAGCGTTCCTCTGTGTTTCTAAAGGTGATAGATGGGAGCGTTCCTCAGTGTGTCTAAAGGTGATAGATGGGAGCGTTCCTAAAGGTGATAGATGGGAGCGTTCCTAAAGGTGATAGATGGGAGCGTTCCTCTGTGTGTCTAAAGGTGATAGATGGGAGCGTTCCTAAAGGTGATAGATGGGAGCGTTCCTCAGTGTTTCTAAAGGTGATAGCAGCAGATGGGAGCGTTCCTCAGTGTTTCTAAAGGTGATAGATGGGAGCGTTCCTCAGTGTTTCTAAAGGTGATAGCAGCAGATGGGAGCGTTCCTCAGTGTTTCTAAAGGTGATAGATGGGAGCGTTCCTAAAGGTGATAGATGGGAGCGTTCCTCTGTGTTTCTAAAGGTGATAGATGGGAGCGTTCCTCAGTGTTTCTAAAGGTGATAGATGGGAGCGTTCCTCTGTGTTTCTAAAGGTGATAGATGGGAGCGTTCCTCTGTGTTTCTAAAGGTGATAGATGGGAGCGTTCCTCAGTGTTTCTAAAGGTGATAGATGGGAGCGTTCCTAAAGGTGATAGATGGGAGCGTTCCTAAAGGTGATAGATGGGGGCGTTCCTCAGTGTTCCTAAAGGTGATAGATGGGAGCGTTCCTCCGTGTGTCTAAAGGTGATAGATGGGAGCGTTCCTAAAGGTGATAGATGGGAGCGTTCCTCAGTGTTTCTAAAGGTGATAGCAGCAGATGGGAGCGTTCCTCAGTGTTCCTAAAGGTGATAGATGGGAGCGTTCCTCTGTGTTTCTAAAGGTGATAGATGGGAGCGTTCCTCAGTGTTCCTAAAGGTGATAGATGGGAGCGTTCCTAAAGGTGATAGATGGGAGCGTTCCTAAAGGTGATAGATGGGAGCGTTCCTAAAGGTGATAGATGGGAGCGTTCCTCAGTGTGTCTAAAGGTGATAGATGGGAGCGTTCCTCTGTGTTTCTAAAGGTGATAGATGGGAGCGTTCCTCTGTGTTTCTAAAGGTGATAGATGGGAGCGTTCCTCTGTGTTTCTAAAGGTGATAGATGGGAGCGTTCCTCTGTGTTTCTAAAGGTGATAGATGGGAGCGTTCCTAAAGGTGATAGATGGGAGCGTTCCTCAGTGTTTCTAAAGGTGATAGATGGGAGCGTTCCTCTGTGTTTCTAAAGGTGATAGATGGGAGCGTTCCTCTGTGTTTCTAAAGGTGATAGATGGGAGCGTTCCTCTGTGTTTCTAAAGGTGATAGATGGGAGCGTTCCTCCGTGTTTCTAAAGGTGATAGATGGGAGTGTTCCTAAAGGTGATAGATGGGAGCGTTCCTCTGTGTTTCTAAAGGTGATAGATGGGAGTGTTCCTAAAGGTGATAGATGGGAGCGTTCCTAAAGGTGATAGATGGGAGCGTTCCTAAAGGTGATAGATGGGAGCGTTCCTCAGTGTTTCTAAAGGTGATAGATGAGAGCGTTCCTCTGTGTTTCTAAAGGTGATAGATTGGAGCGTTCCTAAAGGTGATAGATTGGAGCGTTCCTAAAGGTGATAGATGAGAGCGTTCCTCCGTGTTTCTAAAGGTGATAGATGGGAGCGTTCCTAAAGGTGATAGATTGGAGCGTTCCTAAAGGTGATAGATGAGAGCGTTCCTCCATGTTCCTAAAGGTGATAGATGGGAGCGTTCCTAAAGGTGATAGATGGGAGCGTTCCTAAAGGTGATAGATGGGAGCGTTCCTCAGTGTTTCTAAAGGTGATAGATGAGAGCGTTCCTCTGTGTTTCTAAAGGTGATAGATTGGAGCGTTCCTAAAGGTGATAGATGAGAGCGTTCCTCCGTGTTTCTAAAGGTGATAGCAGCAGATGGTTCATTCTGTTGTTGTTTTAGGCTCAGAGGAACCCCCTGTCTTCCTGGAGCTGCACTACAACGGTTGCCCTGACAACACACACTCTCCTCTACTGCTGGTGGGCAAGGGCATCACCTTCGACAGGTACACACACCACATCACACACCGCCCATCACTGCTGTCCAACCAGGGTGCTCTGTTCACTGTGTTGGACACCACCCATCACTCCTGTCCAACCAGGGTGCTCTGTTCACTGTGTTGGACGCCGCCCATCACTGCTGTCCAACCAGGGTGCTCTGTTCACTGTGTTGGACACCGCCCATCACTGCTGTCCAACCAGGGTGCTCTGTTCACTGTGTTGGACGCCGCCCATCACTGCTGTCCAACCAGGGTGCTCTGTTCACTGTGTTGGACGCCGCCCATCACTGCTGTCCAACCAGGGTGCTCTGTTCACTGTGTTGGACGCCGCCCATCACTGCTGTCCAACCAGGGTGCTCTGTTCACTGTGTTGGACGCCGCCCATCACTGCTGTCCAACCAGGGTGCTCTGTTCACTGTGTTGGACGCCGCCCATCACTGCTGTCCAACCAGGGTGCTCTGTTCACTGTGTTGGACACCGCCCATCACTGCTGTCCAACCAGGGTGCTCTGTTCACTGTGTTGGACACCACCCATCACTGCTGTCCAACCAGGGTGCTCTGTTCACTGTGTTGGACACCGCCCATCACTGCTGTCCAACCACCAGGTGCTCTGTTCACTGTGTTGGACACCACCCACCACTGCTGTCCAACCAGGGTGCTCTGTTCACTGTGTTGGACACCGCCCATCACTGCTGTCCAACCAGGGTGCTCTGTTCACTGTGTTGGACACCGCCCCATCACTGCTGTCCAACCAGGGTGCTCTGTTCACTGTGTTGGACGCCGCCCCCCCTCACTGCTGTCCAACCAGGGTGCTCTGTTCACTGTGTTGGACGCCGCCCCATCACTGCTGTCCAACCAGGGTGCTCTGTTCACTGTGTTGGACGCCGCCCCATCACTGCTGTCCAACCAGGGTGCTCTGTTCACTGTGTTGGACACCGCCCCATCACTGCTGTCCAACCAGGATGCTCTGTTCACTGTGTTGTTAAAGCATCAGATCTTGTCTCATCGCTGCATCTCCCCAACGGTCTCGGGAAGTGAAGGTCGAGTCATGCGTCCTCCGAAACATGACCCGCCAAACCGCTCTTCTTAAAACACCCGCCCGCTTAACCCGGAAGCCAGCCGCACCAATGTGTCGGAGGAAACACAGTTCAACTGACGACCGAGGTCAGCCTGCAGGCGCCCGGCCCGCCACAAGGAGTCGCTAGAGCGCGATGAGCCAAGTAAAGCCTCCCCCCCTCCCTCGGCCAAACCCTCCCCTAACCCGGACGACGCTGGGCCAATTGTGACTCCCAATCACGGCCGGTTGTGATACAGCCCGGGAATCGAACCCGGGTCTGTAGTGTCGCCTTTAGCACTGCGATGCAGTGCCTTAGACCGCTGCGCCACTCGGGAGACCAGCTGGCCTGTTTTCTAAACATTACTAGTGTCATTTTAATTGATACAAGTGTTAACTATGTTCCTTACCCTCCCTCTCTCTCTCTCTAGCGGTGGGATCAGTCTAAAGCCTCCATCGGGTATGGATGCTATGAGGGCTGATATGGGAGGAGCCGCCACCGTGTGTTCCGCCATCGTCACGGCAGCAGCCCTCAACCTGCCAATCAACATCATAGGTGAGCTTGCGGCGTGACGCGCTAGCCAATCGGTGTCTAGAGCAGGGCTCTCCGACCCTGTTCCTGAAGAACTACTGTCCTGTAGGTTTTTTCGATCCGACCCCAATCTAGTGCATCTGATTCTAATAATTAGCTGGTTGAGAAGCTGAACCAGGACAGTTACAACTGGATTTGGAGTTAAAACCTACAGGAGGGTGTCTCTCTAGGAACAGGGTTGGAGTTTAAACCTACAGGAGGGAATCTCTCCAGGAACAGGGTTGGAGTTTAAACCTACAGGAGGGTATCTCTCCAGGACAGGGTTGGAGAGGGCCTAAAAATGGCAGTCCTACAGGATGGGCAGCCCCGCAATATTGTAACTCGTTGTAAAATACAGGATCGCCATTTGCGTGTTGTATTTCTGATTGCGTTCTTTGCGTCCAGGATAAATTAAGCAGGGTTGGAGTTTATTGACATATTGAGGAGGTAATTCATTATAATAATATCTATTATAGCCATTTGATGCAGGAAGAATATAACTTATAAATGCCTCATGACCTTAGTGGTAAAAATGGCCCAGTCCTGCAAGATGTGCAGCCCCGCCAATATGTAACTCGTTGTAAAATACAGGATCGCCATTTTTGCGTGTTGTATTTCAGCTGATTGCGTTCTTGCGTTGTGCACGTAGTAAGATATAAATTAAGCAATCTGCGATTGGTACATCCCTTTATTGACATATTGAGGATATTAAAGTAATTCATTATGTCTGAGTAATATATTATTATAGCCATTTGCTCTGTGCTTGAAGAATATCCATTATAAATGCCTCATGACTTAGTCCAACTGTGGTTGATACCCATCAGAACTCAGAATATAAATAGCTGTTCTGAGTGGTTGATATCCAATAGTCTGGTGAGTGGTTGATATCCATCCATAGCTCTGTCTGTAAACATCCATCCATAGCTCTGTCTGAGTGGTTGATATCCATCCATAGCTCTGAGTGGTTGATATCCATCCATAGCTCTGTCTGGGTGGTTGATATCCATCCATAGCTCTGTCTGAGTGGTTGGTTGATATCCATCCATAGCTCTGTCTGAGTGGTTGATATCCATCCATAGCTCTGTCTGGGTGGTTGATATCCATCCATAGCTCTGTCTGGGTGGTTGATATCCATCCATAGCTCTGTCTGAGTGGTTGATATCCATCCATAGCTCTGTCTGGGTGGTTGATATATCCATAGCTCCATATCCTCTGTCTGAGTGGTGATATCCATCCATAGCTCTGTCTGGGTGGTTGATATCCATCCATAGCTCTGTCTGAGTGGTTGATATCCATCCATAGCTCTGTCTGGGTGGTTGATATCCATCCATAGCTCTGTCTGAGTGGTGATATCCATCCATAGCTCTGTCTGGTTGTTGATATCCATCCATAGCTCTGTCTGAGTGGTTGATATCCATCCATAGCTCTCTGAGTGGTTGATATCCATCCATAGCTCTGTCTGAGTGGTTGATATCCATCCATAGCTCTGTCTGAGTGGTTGATATCCATCCAGCTCTCTGAGTGGTTGATATCCATCCATAGCTCTGTCTGAGTGGTTGATATCCATCCATAGCTCTGTCTGAGTGGTTGATATCCATCCATAGCTCTGTCTGAGTGGTTGATATCCATCCATAGCTCTGTCTGGGTGGTTGATATCCATCCATAGCTCTGTCTGAGTGGTTGATATCCATCCATAGCTCTCTTGTCTGAGTGGTTGATATCCATCCATAGCTCTGAGTGTGGTTGATATCCATCCATAGCTCTGTCTGGGTGGTTGATATCCATCCATAGCTCTGTCTGGGTGGTTGATATCCATCCATAGCTCTGTCTGGGTGGTTGATATCCATCCATAGCTCTGTCTGGGTGGTTGATATCCATCCATAGCTCTGTCTGGGTGGTTTGATATCCATCCATAGCTCTGTCTGGGTGGTTGATATCCATCCATAGCTCTGTCTGGGTGGTTGATATCCATCCATAGCTCTGTCTGGGTGGTTGATATCCATCCATAGCTCTGTCTGGGTGGTTGATATCCATCCAATGGGGTGGGGGGGCAGTGCAAATAGTCCGGGTAGCCATGATTAGCTGTTCAGGAGTCTTATGGCTTGGGGGGTAGAAGCTGTTGAGAAGTCTTTTGGACCTAGACTTGGCACTCCGGTACCGCTTGCCGTGCGGTAGCAGAGAGAACAGTCTATGACTAGGGTGACTGGAGTCTTTGACAATTTTGAGGGCCTTCCTCTGACCACCGCCTGGTATAGAGGTCCTGGATGGCAGGGAGCTTTGCCCCAGTGATGTACTGGGGCGTACGCACTACCCTCTGTAGTGCCTTGCGGTCAGAGGCCAAGCAGTTGCCATACCAGGCGGTGATGCAACCAGTCAGGATGCTCTCGATGGTGCAGCTGTAACCAGAATTTTTGAGGATCTGAGGACCCCATGCCAAATCTTTTAGTCTCCTGAGGGGGAATAGGCTTTGTCGTGCCCTCTTCACGACTGTCTTGGTGTGTTTGGACCATGATAGTTCATGGTGATGTGGACACCAAGGAACTTGAAGCTCTCAACCTGTTCCACTACAGCCCCGTCGATGAGAATGGGGGCGTGCTCAGTCCTCTTTTTTTTTCCTGTAGTCCACAATCATCTCCTTTGTCTTGGTCACGTTGAGGGAGAGGTTGTTGTCCTGGCACCACACGGCCAGATCTCTGACCTCCTCCCTATAGGCTGTCTCATCGTTGTCGGTGATCAGGCCTACCACTGTGTGTGTCGTCGGCAAAACTTAATGATGGTGTTTGGAGTCGTGCCTGGCCATGCAGTCATGGGTGAACAGAGAGTACAGGAGGGGACTGAGCACGCACCCCCTGAGGGGCCCCCGTGTTGAGGATCAGTGTGGCAGATGTGTTGTTACCTACCCTTACCACCTGGGGGCGGCCCGTCAGGAAAGTCCAGGATCCAGTTGCAGAGGGAGGTGTTTATTCCAGGATCCTTAGCTTATGATGAGCTTTGCGGGGAGGGCACTATGGTGTTGAATGCTGAGCTGTAGTCAATGAATAGCATTCTCACGTAGGTGTTCCTCTTGTCCAGGTGGGAAAGGGCAGTGTGGAGTGCGATAGAGATTGCATCATCTGTGGATCTGTTGGGGCGGTATGCAAATTGAGTGGGTCTAGGGTTTCTGGGATTATGCTGTTGATGTGAGCCATGACCAGTCTTTCAAAGCACTTCATGGCTACAGACGTCAGTTGCCACGGGTCGGTAGTCATTTAGGCAGGTTATCTTAGCGTTCTTGGGCACGGGGACTATGGTGGTCTGCTTGAAACATGTTGGTATTACAGACTCAGTCAGGGACATGTTGAAAATGTCAGTGAAGACACTTGCCAGTTGGTCAGCACATGCTCGGAGTACACGTCCTGGTAATCCGTCTGGCCCTGCGGCCTTGTGAATGTTGACCTGCTTAAAAGTCTTACTCACATCGGCTACGGAGAGCGTGATCACATAGTCGTCCGGAACAGCTGGTGCTCTCATGCATGCTTCAGTGTTGCTTGCCTCGAAGCGAGCATAGAAGTGGTTTAGCTCGTCTGGTAGGCTTGTGTCACTGGGCAGCTCGCGGCTGTGCTTCCCTTTGTAGTCTGTAATAGTTTTCAAGCCCTGCCACATCCGACGAGCGTCAGAGCCAGTGTAGTATGATTCAATCTTAGACCTGTATTGACTCTTTGCCTGTTTGATGGTTTGTCGGAGGTCATAGCGGGATTCTTATAAGCGTCCGGGTTAGAGTCCCGTTCCTTGAAAGCGGCAGCTCTACCCTTTAGCTCAGTGCGGATGTTTCCTGTAAATCCATGGCTTCTGGTTGGGGTATGTACGTACGGTCACTGTGGGGACGACATCATCGATGCACTTATTGATGAAGCCAGTGACTGATGTGGTGTACTCCTCAATGCTGTCTGAAGAATCCCGAAACATATTCCAGTCTGTGCTAGCAAAACAGTCCTGTAGCTTAGCATCTGCGTCATCTGACCACTTTTTTTATTAGCCGAATCACTGGTGCTTCCTGCTTCAGTTTTTGCTTATAAGCAGGAATCAGGAGGATAGAGTTATGGTCAGATTTGCCAAATGGAGGGCGAGGGAGAGCTTTGTAGTGCGTCTCTGTGTGTGGAGTAAAGGTGGTCTAGAGTTTTTTCCCCTCTGGTCGCACATTTAACATGCTGGTAGAAATGAGGTAGAAACGGATTTTTCATTAGTTTCCCTGCATTAAGTCCCCTGCTACTAGAGCGCTGCATCTGGATGAGCGTTTTCCTGTTTATATGGCCTTGTACAACTCATTCAGTGCAATCTTAATGCCAGCATTGGTTTGTGGTGGTAAATAGACAGCTATGAAAAGTATAGAATGAAAACTCTCTTGTAAATAGTGTGGTCTACAGCTTATCATAAGATACTCTACCTCAGGCGAGCAAAACCTTGAGACTTCCTTAGTATTTGATTTTGTGCACCAGCTGTTGTTTACAAAAATACAGAG
>CM072220.1:2899215-2901310 GCA_036851935.1 Coregonus suidteri
GCTCTCTGTCTGTCTGTCTCTCTGGCTGTCTGTCTGACTCTCTGTCTGGCTCTCTGTCGGACTCTCTGTCTGTCTGGCTCTCTGGCTGTCTGTCTGACTCTCTGTCTGGCTCTCTGTCTGACTCTCTGTCTGTCTGGCTCTCGGTCTGTCTGTCTGACTCTGTCTGTCTGACTCTGTCTGGACTGTCTGTCTGTCTGGCTGTCTGTCTGTCTGGCTGTCCGTCTGTCTGACTCTCTGTCTGTCTGGCTCTCAGGAGCGATGGATGTTGCTCTGGGTTCAGCAGCAACAGGAGTCTTCACCAACTCTGACTGGCTCTGGGAACAGCTTCACAAGGTAACACACACAGAGTACTGAAACATCACTACTTTGGAGAAAAAACGGTCCTGTATTAGAATTGGGTACTTTGGGTTCTTCTATCAAATGTCTCACGTTTGGAAATCAACTAAATGTATTGAACTTGTTATAAAAAAATTTAAAAAATTGCCCAATATTATCATAAGACAAGAACAGAAAATATCTGTGATTTCCTGAAGAGGTAACACAAGGAAATGCCTGTCTGTCTGGTGTGTGTACAGTGTCTTCAGAAAGTATTCACACCCCTTGAATTATTCCACATTTAGTTGTGTTACAGCCTGAATTCAAAATGGAGTAAATCGATGTTTTTCTCCTGAAAAACTCTCCAGTCCTTAATGATTACAAGCATACCCATAACATGATGCAGCCACCACTATGCTTGAACATATGGAGAGTGATACTCAGTAATGTGTTGTATTGGATTTTCCCCAAACATAAACACTTTGTATTCAGGACAAAAAGTGAATTGCTTTGCCACATTTTCTGCAGTATTACTTTAGTACCTTGTTGCAAACAGGATGCATGTTTTGGAATATTTTATTCTGTACAGGCTTCCTTCTTTTCACTCTGTCATTTAGGTTAGTATTGTGGAGTCACTACAATGTTGTTGATCCATCCTCAGTTTTCTCCTATCACAGCCATTAAACTCTGTAACCGTTTTAACGTCACCATTGGCCTCATGGTGAAATCCCTGAGCAGTTTCCTTCCTCTCCGGCAACTGAGTTAGGAAGGACACCTGAATCTTTGTAGTGACTGGGTGTATTGATACACCATCCAAAGTGTAATTAATAACTTAAGCATGCTCAAAGAGATATTCAATGTCTGCTTTTTTATCTACCAATAGATGCCCTTCTCTTGAATCTGTGTTTGAAATTCACTGTTGACTAAGGGACCTTACAGATAATTGTATGTGTGGGGTACAGAGATGAGGTAGTCATCCATAAATCATGTTAAATACTATTATTACACACAGTGTCCATGCACATTTTTACTCCTGAACTTATTAAGACTTGCCATAACAAAGGGGTTGAATACTTATTGACTCAAGACATTTCCATTTATTTGTTAAAATTTTGAAAAACATAATTCTACTTTTAAATTATGGTGTATTGTGTGTAGGCCAGTGAGACAATATCTAAATGTACTCCATTTTAAATTCAGGCTGAAACACAACGACATGTGGAAAAGTCAAGGGGTGTGAATACTTTCTGAAGGCGCTGCATGTCTACACTCTGTAACCGTTAGCGATGCTAATGATACGGATGCTAATGATACGGATGCTAACGATATGGATGCTAATGATACGGATGCTAATGATACGGATGCTTCATAACATTCTTCAGGTAGATGGAAAGGCTTTTCCCAAAAACCATCCCAATTAAGAGTTCACTACAAAGTAGCCAATGCATATTTGCATCAAACCAGTGGGCACATGTTTTTGCTAACTCCGTTACATGTGCGCTACAGAAACGTCCTTAAGATATATTTTTTTCCCGACCTCAAGTGGTCTCCTGATGTGGAGTTAGAACATCGAATGTCATTGTTTTTCTATTAAATAGTGTGATTTTTGAGAGTGGAAACCTGGAAGAATCTGTCCTTGTCCCTGTATCGTTTTGGTATTGAGTATCGAAGGCATAATTCTGGTGTCGTGACAACACTAACACACTGTGGTGCGTCGTGACAACACTAACACACTTGCCGGCGGCGTCGTGGTAACACACTGCGTCGTGACAGCACTAAC
>CM072220.1:2906810-2909310 GCA_036851935.1 Coregonus suidteri
GGAGACTCAAAAGATTCGGCATTGGTCTTCAGATCGTCAAAAAGTTATACAGCTGCACCATCGAGAGCATCCTGACTGGTTGCATCACCGCCTGGTATGGCAACTGCTCGGCCTCCGACCGCAAGGCACTACAGAGGGTAGTGCGTACGGCCCAGTACATCACTGAGGCCAAGCTTCCTGCCATCCAGGACCTCTATACCAGGCGGTGTCAGAGGAAGGCCCTAAAAATTGTCAAAGACTCCAGCCACCCAAGTCATAGACTGTTCTCTCTGCTACCACATGGCAAGCGGTACCAGAGCGCCAAGTCTAGGTCCAAAAGGCTTCTTAACAGCTTCTACCCCCAAGCCATAAGACTCCTGAACAGCTTATCATGTATCGTCTACCCGGACTATTTGCATTGTCCCCCCCACCCCTCTTTTACGCTGCTGCTACTCTCTGTTTATTATCTATGCATAATCACTTTAATAACTCTACCTACATGTACATATTACCTCAATTACCTCGACTAGCCGGTGCCCCAGCACATTGACTCTGTCCCGGTACCCCTGTATATAGCCTCTCTACTGTTATTTCACATTGACTCTGTACCGGTACCCTCTGTATATAGCCTCCCTACTGTTATTTCCCATTGACTCTGTACCGGTACCCCCCTGTATATAGCCTCCTGATACTGTTATTTCCCATTGACTCTGTACCGGTACCCCCCTGTATATAGCCTCCCTACTGTTATTTCCCATTGACTCTGTACCGGTACCCCCTGTATATAGCCTCCCTACTGTTATTTCCCATTGACTCTGTACCGGTACCTCCCTGTATATAGCCTCCCTACTGTTATTTCCCATTGACTCTGTACCGGTACCCCCTGTATATAGCCTCCCTACTGTTATTTTATTTTACTTATCTATTGTTTACTTAACACTTATTTTTCTTAAAACTGCATTGTTGGTTAAGGGCTTGTCAGTAAGCTTTTCACTGTAAGGTCTACACCTGTTGTATTCGGCGCATGTGGCAAATAACATTTGATTTGATTCACCGTCAGACCATTTTATTGGTAAACTACAAGGTCATGTAAAAGTTGTATTATGTAGTGATCCAATATGTAATATAGTACACTTATCATAATTTGGTTGTAATCCAGAGAGGTTAGAAAACGTATCTAGATCCTCTATGAGGCTGTGGAGGGATCCAAATTGTTGATTTAAAAGAAAATATTAATCATCAGCGTACAATGACACCTTTGGTTTTTAAGCCCTGGATTTCTGGCCCCTTGATATTATTGTTGTATCTGATTTTAATAGCTAACATCTCGATGGCCATAATAAATAGATATGCAGATAGTAGAGAACCCTGGGGTTCCTATATATCACTTTAACACATTTTATAAGAGATTCTACAAAATTGTAATATTCCAGGCATTTATGTATAAATTCCAGTCGTTCTTTATCAAAAGCCATTTCAAAGTCTGCTATCAATCAATCAATTTTATTTTATATAGCCCTTCGTACATCAGCTAATGACTCGAAGTGCTGTACAGAAACCCAGCCTAAAACCCCAAACAGCTAGTAATGCAGGTGTAGAAGCACGGTGGCTAGGAAAAACTCCCTAGAAAGGCCAAAACCTAGGAAGAAACCTAGAGAGGAACCAGGCTATGAGGGGTGGCCATATGAATAGCAGGCCTGGTTTCCCAGATTTTTCATAGTGTTCTATTGTTTCCAGTACTTGCCTTATATTATCTCCAATGTATCGTCCATGTAAAAAACCTGCCTGATTAGAATGAATAATGTCCGACAATAACTGTAAGTCGCTCTGGATAAGAGCGTCTGCTAAATGACTGTCACAATCGTTGAAAACACAGTAGACCAATGCGCAGCGTGATGAGTGAACATA
Organism: Coregonus suidteri; assembly: GCA_036851935.1. NCBI lineage: Eukaryota > Metazoa > Chordata > Actinopteri > Salmoniformes > Salmonidae > Coregonus > Coregonus suidteri. The sequence goes on from CM072220.1 coordinate 2,908,698, forward strand.
CTTTTAATTTGATTCACCACACGAAACAAAACAACAAAACGATACGTGAAGTCCTAGGTAACAGACACAAACCATACACGGAACAAGATCCCACAACACACTGTGGAAAACAGGCTGCCTAAGTATGGTTCCCAATCAGAGACAACAAGCAACAGCTGACACACGTTGCCTCTGATTGAGAACCACACCGGCCAACATAGAAACACATGAACTAGATAATCACCCTAGCACACAAAACACATAGAAACAACATACCCTGGCTCAACATAACAGATTCCCAGAGCCAGGGCGTGACAATGACTAAAATGTAAATGTATTTTTTTGTGATCCAATATGTAATATAGTACACTTATCATAATTCAGTTGTGATCCAGAGGTTAGAATAATTATCTAGATCCTCTATGAGGCTGTGCAGGGATCCAAATTGTGGATTTAAAAGAAAACATGAATCATCAGCGTACAATGACACCTTTGTTTTTAAGCCCTGGATTTCTAATCCCCTGATATTATAATTGGATCTGATTTTAATAGCTAACATCTCGATGGCCATAATAAATAGATATGCCGATAGTGGACAACACTGGAGTGCAAGGGGCCTCCAATTTTTTTTTAA
>CM072220.1:2914310-2929310 GCA_036851935.1 Coregonus suidteri
GTTGCCGTAGACGATGCGGTCCAGGTCAGGGAAGTTCCTGTTCAGGTCAACCCCCTGTGCGTTACTACGACCTACGAACCAATCCTTCAGCTCCCCCGACTGACACACACACACACAGAGAAGAGAGATGTTACCTAGTCTGGTCTGAACCAATCCTTCAGCTCCCCCGACTGACACAAACACACAGAGGGAAGAGAGATGTTACCTAGTCTGGTCTGAACCAATCCTTCAGCTCCCCCGACTGACACAAACACACACAGAGAGACGAGAGATGTTACCTAGTCTGGTCTGAACCAATCCTTCAGCTCCCCCGACTGACACAAACACACAGAGGGAAGAGAGATGTTACCTAGTCTGGTCTGAACCAATCCTTCAGCTCCCCCGACTGACACAAACACACACACAGAGAGAAGAGAGATGTTACCTAGTCTGGTCTGAACCAATCCTTCAGCTCCCCCGACTGACACACACCCACAGAGGGAAGAGAGATGTTACCTAGTCTGGTCTGAACCAATCCTTCAGCTCCCCCAACTGACACAACACACAGAGGGAAGAGAGATGTTACCTAGTCTGGTCTGAACCAATCCTTCAGCTCCCCCGACTGACCCACACAGAGGGAAGAGAGATGTTACCTAGTCTGGTCCTGAACCAATCCTTCAGCTCCCCCTACTGACACAGTCTGGTCCACAGAGGGAAGAGAGATGTTACCTAGTCTGGTCTGAACCAATCCTTCAGCTCCCCCGACTGACCACAAGACAACACAGCGGGAAGAGAGATGTTACCTAGTCTGGTCTGAACCAATCCTTCAGCTCCCCCGACTGACACACACCCACGGGGAAGAGAGATGTTACCTAGTCTGGTCCACAAGACAAAACCTATCAACCAGTCTGTCCACAAGACAAAACCTATCAACCAGTCAGTGTGTGTGTTAGTTGTGATGTGTGTGTTAGTTGTGATGTGTGTGTTAGTTGTGATGTGTGTGTGTGTAGTTGTGATGTGTGTGTTAGTTGTGATGTGTGTGTTAGTTGTGATGTGTGTGTTAGTTGTGATGTGTGTGTTAGTTGTGATGTGTGTGTTAGTTGTGATGTGTGTGTTAGTTGTGATGTGTGTGTTAGTTGTGATGTGTGTGTTAGTTGTGATGTGTGTGTTAGTTGTGACGTGTGTGTTAGTTGTGATGTGTGTGTTAGTTGTGATGTGTGTTAGTTGTGATGTGTGTGTTAGTTGTGATGTGTGTGTTAGTTGTGATGTGTGTGTTAGTTGTGATGTGTGTGTTAGTTGTGATGTGTGTGTTAGTTGTGATGTGTGTGTTAGTTGTGATGTGTGTGTTAGTTGTGATGTGTGTGTGTGTTAGTTGTGATGTGTGTGTGTGTTAGTTGTGATGTGTGTGTTAGTTGTGATGTGTGTGTTAGTTGTGATGTGTGTGTTAGTTGTGATGTGTGTGTTAGTTGTGATGTGTGTGTGTTAGTTGTGATGTGTGTGTTAGTTGTGATGTGTGTGTTAGTTGTGATGTGTGTGTTTGTTGTGATGTGTGTGTTAGCTGTGATGTGTGTGTTAGTTGTGATGTGTGTGTTAGTTGTGATGTGTGTGTGTGTTAGTTGTGATGTGTGTGTTAGTTGTGATGTGTGTGTTTTGTTGTGTGTGTGTGTTAGTTGTGATGTGTGTGTTAGTGGTGTGTGTGTGTGTGTTAGTTGTGATGTGTGTGTTAGTTGTGATGTGTGTGTTAGTTGTGATGTGTGTGTGTAGTTGTGATGTTTGGTGTTGTTGGTGTGTGTGTGTAGTTGTTGTGATGTGTGTGTGTTAGTTGTGATGTGTGTGTTAGTTGTGATGTGTGTGTTAGTTGTGATGTGTTGTGTGTTAGTTGTGATGTGTGTGTTAGTTGTGATGTTGTGTGTTTAGTTGTGATGTGTGTGTTAGTTGTGATGTGTGTGTTAGTTGTGATGTGTGTGTTAGTTGTGATGTGTGTGTGTGTTAGTTGTGATGTGTGTGTTAGTTGTGATGTGTGTGTTAGTTGTGATGTGTGTGTTAGTTGTGATGTGTGTGTTAGTTGTGATGTGTGTGTGTGTTAGTTGTGATGTGTGTGTTAGTTGTGATGTGTGTGTTAGTTGTGATGTGTTGTGTTAGTTGTGATGTGTGTGTGTGTTAGTTGTGATGTGTGTGTGTGTGTTAGTTGTGATGTGTGTGTTTAGTTGTGATGTGTGTGTTAGTTGTTGATGTGTGTGTTAGTTGTGATGTTGTGGTTAGTGTGTGATGTGTGGGTGTGTTGGTTGTGATGTGTGTGTTAGTTGTGATGTGGTGTGTTAGTTGTGATGTGTGTGTGTGTTGTGTGGTGTGTGTTGTTAGGTGTGTGTGGTGTGTGTGTTAGTTGTGATGTGTGTGTTATTTGTGATGTGTGTGTTAGTTTGTTGTGTGTGTTTAGTTGTGATGTGTGTGTTAGTTGTGACGTGTGTGTTAGTTTGTGACGTGTTGTGTTAGTTGTGACTTGTGTGTTAGTTGTGATGTGGTGTGTTGTTGTGATGTGTGTGTTGTTGTGGTTTGTGTGTTTAGTTTGTGATGTGTGTGTTAGTTTGTGATGTGTGTGTTGTTTGTGTGTTTGTTAGTTGTGATGTGTTGTGTTTAGTTGTGATGTGTGTGTTAGTTGTGATGTGTGTGTGTGTGTTTAGTGTGATGTGTTGTTATGGTTGTGATGTGTGTGTGTAGTTGTGATGTGTGTGTTAGTTGTGATGTGTGTGTTTTAGTTGTGATGTGTGTGTTAGTTGTGATGTGTGTGTTAGTTGTGATGTGTGTGTTAGTTGTGATGTGTGTGTTGTTACTGATGTGTGTGTTGGTTGTGATGTGTGTGTTAGTTGTGTGTGTTAGTTGTGATGTGTGTGTTAGTTGTGATGTGTGTTGTTAGTTGTGATGTGTGTGTTAGTTGTGATGTGTGTGTTAGTTGTGATGTGTGTGTGTGTGTAGTTGTGTGTGTGTGTTTTGTGTGTGTGATGTGTGTGTGTTTGGATGTGTGATGTGTGTGTTTTATTTGTGATGTGTGTGTTATTTGTGATGTGTGTGTTAGTTGTGATGTGTAGTTGTTTGTGTTGATGTGTGTGTTAGTTGTGATGTGTGTGTTAGTTGTGATGTGTGTGTTAGTTGTGATGTGTGTGTTAGTTGTGATGTGTGTGTGTGTTGTGATAGTTGTGATGTGTGTGTTAGTTGTGATGTGTGTGTTAGTTGTGATGTGTGTGGTACTGTGATGTGTGTGTTTATTTTGTGATGTGTGTGTTAGTTGTGATTGTGTGTGTTAGTTGTGATGTGTGTGTTGGTTATGTGATGTGTGTGTTAGTGTGTTATGTGTGTGTTGGTGTGTGTGTGTGTTAGTTGTGATGTGTGTTGATTACTGTGATGTGTGTGTGTGTTGTGTTGTGTTAGTTGTGGTGTGTGTGTTAATGTGTTGTTGGTTACAGATTTGTGTGTGTGTTGTTGTGATAGTTGTGGTTATGTGTGTGTTGGTTGTGTGTGTGTGTGTGTTGGGTTGTGATGTGTGTTTTAGGTGTGTTGTTGGTGTGTTAGTTTGTGTGTGTGTGTTGTTGTGATGTGTGTGTTAGTTGTGATGTGTGTGTTTTGTGATGTGTTGTGTTGTTGTGATGTGTGTGTGTGTTAGCTGTGATGTGTTTGTTAGTGTGTTGATGTGTGTACTTGTTTTGATGTGTGTGTTAGTTTTGGGCCTGATGTGTGTGTTAGTTTTGTTTGTGTACTGGGTTGTGTGTGTTTGTGTGTGTTTAGTTGTGATGTGTGTTTTTTTTGTGTTGTGTGTGTTAGTTGTGTTGTTTGTGTTTACTGTGTGTGGTGTTGTTTTGTTGGTTGTGTTTTGTGTGTGTTTGTTGTGATTGTGTTGTTACGTTTGGTGTGTGTGTTAGTTGTGATGTGGTGTTAGTTGTGTTGTGTGTGTGGTGTGTTGTGTTGTTTTATGTGTGTGTTTGGTTGTGATGTAGTGTGTTTTGTTGTGTGTGTTTGTTAGTTATGTGTGTGGTGTTATTTGTGATGTTGTGTGTTTGTTTTTTGGTGTGTGTGTTTTTAGTGTGATGTGTGTTGTTAGTTGTGATGTGTGTGTTAGTTTTTGATGTTGTATGTGTTTACAGAGGTACTGGGTGTTAGTTGTGTGTGTGTGTGTTGTTGTGTGTGTGTGTGTGTGTTTTTACTGTGTGTTTGGTTAGTGTGTTTTGATGTTGTGTTAGTTGTGATGTGTGTGTTAGTTGTTGTATGTGTGTGTTAGTTGTGATGTGTGTTGTAGTTTGTGGGTTGTGTGTTTTGTGATGTTAGTGTGGTGTTGTGTGTGTGTGTTTGTATTTGTGTTGTTTGGTTGTGGTACTGTGTGTTGTTTAGTTGTGTACTGTGTGTTAGTTGTGATGTGTGTGTGTTTGATGTGTACTGTGTGTGAGGTTGTGTGTGTGTGTGTTACCTTAGTGTGTGTGTGTGGTAGTTGTGATGTGTGTGTTAGTTGTGATTGTGTGTTAGTTGTGTGATGTGTGTTACAGTGATGTGTGTGTTAGTTGTGTTGGTGTGGTTTAGTTGTGTACTGGTGTGTGTTAGGTTGTGTGATGTGTGTGTTAGTTGTGATGTGTGTGTTAGTTGTGATGTGTGTGTTAGTTGTGATGTGTGTGTTAGTTGTGATGTTGGTACTTAGTTGTGTGAGTACTGGGTTGTGGTTGTGATGTGGTGTGTTAGTTGTGATGTTGTGTGGTTTATTTGTGATGTGTGTGTTAGTTGTGATGTGTGTGTTAGTTGTTGGTTGTGTGTGTTGTTGTATGTGTTAGTGTTAGTTGTGATGTGTGTGTTAGTTGTGATGTGTGTGTTAGTTGTGATTGTGTGTTCGTTGTGATGTGTGTGTTAGTTGTGATGTGTGTGTTAGTTTGATGTGTGTTAGTTGTGGTGTGTGTGTTAGTTGTGATGTGTGTGTTAGTTGTGATGTGTGTGTTACTTGTTATGTGTGTGTTAGTTGTGATGTGTGTGTTAGGTTTATGTGTTGTGTGTTAGTTTGTGATGTGGTTGTTAGTTGTGATGTGTGTGTTAGTTGTGATGTGTGTGTTAGTTGTGATGTGTGTGTTAGTTGTGATGTGTGTGTTAGTTTTTATGTGTGTGTGTGTTAGTGTGATGTGTGTGTTACCTGTTGGTGTGTGTGTTAGAGGTTGTGTTTATGTGTGTGTTTGGTTGTGATGTGTGTGTTAGTTGTGATGTGTGTGTGTGTTAGTTGTGATGTGTGTGTTAGTTGTGATGTGTGTGTTAGTTGTGATGTGTGTGTTAGTTGTGATGTGTGTGTTTAGTTGTGATGTGTGTGTTTGTTGTGATGTGTGTGTGTTAGTTGTGATGTGTGTGTTAGTTGTGACAACTGTGTACAGTTGTGATGTGGTGTGTGTTAGTTGTGATGTGTGTGTGTGTTAGTTGTGATGTGTGGTTACTTGTGATGTGTGTGTTATTGTGATGTTGGTGTGTACTTGTGTGTACAGTGTTACTTGTGATGTGTGTGTTGGTGTGATGGTGTGTGGTAGTGTGATGTACCTGTGGTACTGGTTGTGATACTGTGTGTTATATTACCTGTTGTGATGTTACAGAGGTACTAGGTTATGATGTGTGTGTTACCTGAGAGGCAGCCTTCTCAAAGCCATCAGGGTTCATGGAGGGCCAGGTGAATACGTACTGTTGTGTGGTTCACAGGTCGAGGATCGACTACTACGGTTGCCCTGTGACATATTACCATGTTAACTCTGTTACAGATGGGCGTCTAGTAGTCCTGTTATAATTCAACAACATATTAACTCTTGTTACAACACAACAACATATTAACTCTGTGATCGTCTAGTTGCCCTGTGACAACACAACAACATATTAACTCTGTGATCGTCTAGTTGCCCCATAATATAATATAATACAACAACTGGTTACAGAGGTACTGGGCCAGGTTATATTACCTGTTGGTACTACTGGTTACAGAGGTACTGGGCCAGGTTATATTACCTGTTGGTACTGGTTACAGAGGTACTGGGCCAGGTTATATTACCTGTTGGTACTACTGGTTACAGAGGTACTGGGCCAGGTTATATTACCTGTTGGTACTGGTTACAGAGGTACTGGGCCCAGGTTATATTACCTGTTGGTACTACTGTTACAGAGGTACTGGGCCAGGTTATATTACCTGTTGGTACTACTGGTTACAGAGGTACTGGGCCAGGTTATATTACCTGTTGGTACTACTGGTTACAGAGGTACTGGGCCAGGTTATATTACCTGTTGGTACTGGTTTACAGAGGTACTGGGCCAGGTTATATTACCTGTTGGTACTGGTTACAGAGGTACTGGGCCAGGTTATATTACCTGTTGGTACTACTGGTTACAGAGGTACTGGCCAGGTTATATTACCTGTTGGTACTGGTTACAGAGGTACTGGGCCAGGTTATATTACCTGTTGGTACTGGTTACAGAGGTACTGGGCCAGGTTATATTACCTGTTGGTACTGGTTACAGAGGTACTGGGCCAGGTTATATTACCTGTTGGTACTGGTTACAGAGGTACTGGGCCAGGTTATATTACCTGTTGGTACTGGTTACAGAGGTACTGGGCCAGGTTATATTACCTGTTGGTACTACTGGTTACAGAGGTACTGGGCCAGGTTATATTACCTGTTGGTACTACTGGTTACAGAGGTACTGGGCCAGGTTATATTACCTGTTGGTACTACTGGTTACAGAGGTACTGGGCCAGGTTATATTACCTGTTGGTACTACTGGTTACAGAGGTACTGGGCCAGGTTATATTACCTGTTGGTACTGGTTACAGAGGTACTGGGCCAGGTTATATTACCTGTTGGTACTGGTTACAGAGGTACTGGGCCAGGTTATATTACCTGTTGGTACTACTGGTTACAGAGGTACTGGGCCAGGTTATATTACCTGTTGGTACTACTGGTTACAGAGGTACTGGGCCAGGTTATATTACCTGTTGGTACTACTGGTTACAGAGGTACTGGGCCAGGTTATATTACCTGTTGGTACTACTGGTTACAGAGGTACTGGGGCCAGGTTATATTACCTGTTGGTACTGGTTACAGAGGTACTGGGCCAGGTTATATTACCTGTTGGTACTGGTTACAGAGGTACTGGGCCAGGTTATATTACCTGTTGGTACTACTGGTTACAGAGGTACTGGGCCAGGTTATATTACCTGTTGGTACTGGTTACAGAGGTACTGGGCCAGGTTATATTACCTGTTGGTACTACTGGTTACAGAGGTACTGGGCCAGGTTATATTACCTGTTGGTACTGGTTACAGAGGTACTGGGCCAGGTTATATTACCTGTTGGTACTACTGGTTACAGAGGTACTGGGCCAGGTTATATTACCTGTTGGTACTGGTTACAGAGGTACTGGGCCAGGAAGACGATCAGTTCCCGTCCTACCGCCTCGTTGCCGTGCATGTTTCCAATGTACTTAAACTCTGGCTCACCTGGGGACAGAGACACACAGGTTAGATCAACACAGGTTAGATCAACACAGGTTAGATCAACACACACAGGTTAGATCAACACACACAGGTTAGATCAACACAGGTTAGATCAACACAGGTTATGTCAACACAGGTTAGATCACACAGGTACAGGTTATCAACAAACAGATCACACAGGGTTTTTTTGTCAGTTAGATCAACACCAGGTTATATCAACACAGGTCCAGAGGTTGGACGGAGATGTTTGTCCAGCGAATAACACATGACATCACTTTCTTGCAACTGGTCTGAAAATAGTTTACCTGAGATATATTGATGGATAAAAACGGACAAATATGGTTTCTTCTGGGTTCTATGTGTGGCAGTAGTCTCTGGTCCCTTTCTGTCTCTTTCTGTTGTAGCTGGTAAGAAGGTCACATCTCTCTCTCTCTCTCTCTCTCTCTATCCTCTCTCTCTCTCTCTCTCTCTCTCTCTCTCTCTCTCTCTCTCTCTCTCTCTCTCTCTCTCTCTCTACTCTCTCTCTCTCTCTCTCTCTCTCTCTGTCTCTCTCTCTCTCTGTCTCTCTCTGTCTCTCTCTCTCTCTCTGTCTCTCTCTCTCTCTCTCTCTCTCTCTCTCTCTCTCTCTCTCTCTCTCTCTCTGTCTCTGTCTCTCTCTCTCTCTCTGTCTCTCTCTCTCTCTCTCTCTCTGTCTCTCTCTCTCCTCTCTCTCTCTCTCCTCTCCTCTCTCTCTCTCTGTCTCTCTCTCTCTCTCTCTCTCTCTCTCTCTCTCTCTCTCTCTCTCTCTCTCTCTCTCTCTCTCTCTCTGTCAGTCTCAATCTCTCTCTCTCTCTCTCTCTCTCTCTCTCTCTCTCAATTTCTCTTCTCTCAATTTAAGGTGTTTATTGTTAACATTGTCTAACATTGCAAGTGAGGTAGATAGTAAACAAAAGTGAAATAAACAATAAATATTAACAGTAAACATACTGAGAAGTTTCAAAAGTCTCTCTCTCTCTCTCTCTCTCTCTCTCTCTCTCTCTCTCTCTCTCTCTCTCTCTCTCTCTCTCTCTCTCTCTCTCTCTCTCTCTCTCTCTCTCTCATAGCTGTGATTCAGGTATTACTGAGAGGGTAGGTACACACACACACACATTGGAGACACACTGAGAGGGTAGGTACACACACACACACACACACACACACACCTACCTCAAGGTGAGGTCTGGAGAATTATCACCCTGACAAATATCATGAAGGCGCTTGTCAGACTGTCTCAGTTGAGTTAGTAGAGAACCAGACAGAACAGCTGAACTTCCTCTCCTCACCACCAGAGGGCAGACTCTATTCACCACACATAACAACCACAGACAGAACTCTCTCCTCACCACAGAGGGCATCCCTTCACCACACATAACAGCCAATAACAGAACTCCCCTCTCACCACCAGAGGGCAACTCCCTATCACCACACACATAACAACCACATAACAGAACTTCCTCTCCTCACCACCAGAGGGCAGACTCTATTCACTACACACACAACCACATAACAGAACTTCCACATAAGAGGGCAGACTCTACACTACACATAACAACCACATCAGAACTCCTCTCCACCAGGGGGCAGACCAGAGGGCAGACTCTATTCACCACACATAACAACCACATAACAGAACTTCCTCTCCTCACCACCAGAGGGCAGACTCCCTTCACCACACATAACAACCACATAACAGAACTTCCTCTCCTCACCACCAGAGGGCAGACTCTATTCACCACACATAACAACCACATAACAGAACCTCCTCACCACCAGAGGGCAGACTCTATTCACTACACATAACAACCACATAACAGAACTTCCTCTCCTCACCACCAGAGGGCAGACTCCCTTCACCACACATAACAGCCACATAACAGAACTTCCTCTCCTCACCACCAGAGGGCAGACTCCCTTCACCACACATAACAGCCACATAACAGAACTTCCTTTCCTCACCACCAGAGGGCAGACTCCCTTCACCACACATAACAGCCACATAACAGAACTTCCTCTCCTCACCACCAGAGGGCAGACTCCCTTCACCACACATAACAGCCACATAACAGAACTTCCTCTCCTCACCACCAGAGGGCAGACTCCCTTCACCACACATAACAGCCACATAACAGAACTTCCTCTGTTTGTGCCCAGTAAACTACAGTCAGTGGAAGACTTCAACAACATTTTAGAAGTACTCCTGGTGGAATAACACAGACACACGAATCTCTCCCTCTCTCTCCTCTCTCCCCTCTCCGTCTCCTTTCTCCCTCTCTCTCTCTCTCTCTCTCTCTTTCTCTCTCTCTCTCCTCTCTCTCTCCTCTCTCTCTCCTCTCTCCTCTCTCCTCCTCTCCTTCTCTCTCTCTCTCTCTCTCTCTCCTCTCTCTCTCCCTCTCTCTCTCTCTCTCTCCCTCTCCGTCTCCTTTCTCCCTCTCTCTCCTCTCTCTCCTCTCTCTCCTCTCCTCTCTCCCTCTCTTTCCTCTCTCTCTCCTCACTCTCTCTCCCTCTCTCTCTCCCTCTCTCTCCTCTCTCCCTCCCTCCCTCCATCTCTCCCTCCTCTCTCTCTACCTCTCTCCTCTCTCCCTCCCCTCTCTCTCCCCCTCTCCTCTCTCCATGTATCTCCCTCTCTCTAATGTCTCCTCTCTGTGATAAACTCTCTCTCCTGTCTCCATCTCTACCTCTCCTCCCTGTGATAGAACTGTCCATCTCTCCCTCCCCCTCATCTCTACCTCCTCCTGTCCACCTCTCTCTCCCCTCATCTCTCCATCTCTCTGCTGATGTAATCATGACCTTTCAACCTACTGTGATGTCTCCTGTCGGGATAGAACTGTGATGTCTCCTGTCGTGATAGAACTGTGATGTCTCCTGTGTGATGTCTCCTGTCGGTGATAGAACTGTGATGTCTCCTGTCGGTGATAGAACTGTGATGTCTCCTGTCTGTGATAGAACTGTGATGTCTCCTGTCTGTGATGTCTCCTGTCGGGATAGAACTGTGATGTCTCCTGTCTGTGATAGAACTGTGATGTCTCCTGTCGGGATAGAACTGTGATGTCTCCTGTCTGTGATAGAACTGTGATGTCTCCTGTCTGTGATAGAACTGTGATGTCTCCTGTCGGTGATAGAACTGTGATGTCTCCTGTCTGTGATAGAACTGTGATGTCTCCTGTCGGTGATAGAACTGTGATGTCTCCTGTCTGTGATGTCTCCTGTCGGTGATAGAACTGTGATGTCTCCTGTCTGTGATAGAACTGTGATGTCTCCTGTCGGTGATGTCTCCTGTCTATGATAGAACTGTGATGTCTCCTGTCGGTGATAGAACTGTGATGTCTCCTGTCTGTGATAGAACTGTGATGTCTCCTGTCGGGATAGAACTGTGATGTCTCCTGTCTGTGATAGAACTGTGATGTCTCCTGTCTGTGATAGAACTGTGATGTCTCCTGTCGTGATAGAACTGTGATGTCTCCTGTCTCCTGTAGAACTGTGATGTCTCCTGTCGTGATAGAACTGTGATGTCTCCTGTCGGGATAGAACTGTGATGTCTCCTGTCTGTGATAGAGCTGTGATGTCTCCTGTCTGTGATAGATACTGTGATGTCTCCTGTCTGTGATAGAACTGTGATGTCTCCTGTCTGTGATAGAACTGTGATGTCTCCTGTCGGTGATGTCTCCTGTCGGAGAACTGTGACTGTCTCCTGTCGGTGATAGAGAACTGTGATGTCTCCTGTCGGGATAGAACTGTGATGTCTCCTGTCGGTGATAGAACTGTGATGTCTCCTGTGATAGAACTGTGATGTCTCCTGTCGTGATAGAACTGTGATGTCTCCTGTCGGGATAGAACTGTGATGTCTCCTGTCGGGATAGAACTGTGATGTCTCCTGTCTGTGATAGAACTGTGATGTCTCCTGTCTTGTGATAGAACTGTGTGATGTCTCCTGTCTGTGATGTAGTCTCCTGATGATAGAACTGTGATGTCTCCTGTCGTGATAGAACTGTGATGTCTCCTGTCTGTGATGATAGAACTGTGATGTCTCCTGTCTGTGATAGAACTGTGATGTCTCCTGTCGGTGATAGAACTGTGATGTCTCCTGTCTGTGATGTCTCCTGTCGGTGATAGAACTGTGATGTCTCCTGTCTGTGATAGAACTGTGATGTCTCCTGTCGTGTGAACTGTCTCCTGTCCTATGATAGAACTGTGATGTCTCCTGTCGGTGATAGAACTGTGATGTCTCCTGTCTGTGATAGAACTGTGATGTCTCCTAGTCGGGATGAACTGTGATGATAGCTGTCTTAATGATGGTGTCGTAGTAGTAGTGGTAATGTCTGGTGTCCTGTGTCTGTAGAACTGTGATGTAATGATGGTGTCGTGATAGAACTGTGATGTCTCCTGGGTGATATAGACTGTGATGTCTCCTGTCGTGATAGAACTGTGATGTCTCCTCAGGTATGATAGCACTGTGAATGTCTGGTGTCTGTATAGAGCTGTGGTAGTAGGTCTCCTGTAGCAGGATAGAACTGTGATGTCTCCCTGTCGTGGTAGTACTGTGATGTCTAATGTAGTGTTTAATGATGGTGGTAGTCTCCTGTCGTAATGATAGAAACAGTGATGTCTACTGTCGGATATAGTTTAATGTGATGTGGTCTAGTGTAGTAATGATAGAACTGTGGGTGTGGTAATGATAGCAGTTTAATGATGGTGGTGGTAGTAGTAGTGATGATACGCATATGATAGCAGTTTAATGATGGTGTTAGTAGATGATTAGTACGGTGATGGTAATGACAAACACAGGAGACAAGTAGGATGGGACAAGTAGGGTGTGATGACTTTATGATGTTGGTCTTAGTCTCTCCTGGTAGTAGTGTAATTCTAATGATGGTGGTTGTAGTAGTAGTAATAGGGGTGATGGTAATGATAGCAGTTTAATGATGGTGGTGGTAGTAGTAGTAGTAATGATGATGGTAGTAGGGGTGATGGTAATGATATCAGTTTAATGATGGTGGTGGTAGTAGTAGTAGTAATGATGATGGTAGTAGGGGTGATGGTAATGATAGCAGTTTAATGATGGTGGTGGTAGTAGTAGTAGTAATGATGATGGTAGTAGGGGTGATGGTAATGATATCAGTTTAATGATGGTGGTAGTAGTAGTAGTAGTAATGATGATGGTAGTAGGGGTGATGGTAATGATATCAGTTTAATGATGGTGGTGGTAGTAGTAGTAGTAATGATGATGGTAGTAGGGGTGATGGTAATGATTTAATGATGCAGTTTAATGATGATGGTGGTAGGGTGATGTAATGTAGTAGTAAAATGATGGTGGTAGTAGTAGTAATGGTGATGGTAAGGGGTGATGATAGCAGTTTAATGATGGTGGTGGTGTAGTAGTAGTAGTAATGATGATGGTAGTAGGGGTGATGGTAATGATATCAGTTTAATGATGGTGGTGGTAGTAGTAGTAATGATGATGGTAGTAGGGGTGATGGTAATGATATCAGTTTAATGATGGTGGTGGTAGTAGTAGTAGTAATGATGATGGTAGTAGGGGTGATGGTAATGATAGCAGTTTAATGATGGTGGTGGTAGTAGTAGTAGTAATGATGATGGTAGTAGGGGTGATGGTAATGATAGCAGTTTATGATGGTGGTGGTAGTAGTAGTAGTATGATGATGGTAGTAGGGGTGATGGTAATGATAGCAGTTTAATGATGGTGGTGGTAGTAGTAGTAGTAATGATGATGGTAGTAGGGGGTGATGGTAATGATAGCAGTTTAATGATGGTGGTGGTAAGTAGTAGTAGTAATGATGATGGTAGTAGGGGTGATGGTATGATAGCAGTTTAATGATGGTGGTGGTAGTAGTAGGTAGTAATGATGATGGTAGTAGGGGTGATGGTAATGATAGCAGTTTAATGATGGTGGTGGTAGTAGTAGTAGTAATGATGATGGTAGTAGGGGTGATGGTAATGATAGCAGTTTAATGATGGTGGTGGTAGTAGTAGTAGTAATGATGATGGTAGTAGGGGTGATGGTAATGATAGCAGTTTAATGATGGTGGTGGTAGTAGTAGTAGTAATGATGATGGTAGTAGGGGTGATGGTAATGATAGCAGTTTAATGATGGTGGTGGTAGTAGTAGTAGTAGTAATGATGATGGTAGTAGGGGTGATGGTAATGATAGCAGTTTAATGATGGTGGTAGTAGTAGTAGTGTAATGATGATGGTAGTAGGGGTGATGGTAATGATAGCAGTTTAATGATGGTGGTGGTAGTAGTAGTAGTAATGATGATGGTAGTAGGGGTGATGGTAATGATAGCAGTTTAATGATGGTGGTGGTAGTAGTAGTAGGTAATGATGATGGTAGTAGGGGTGATGGTAATGATAGCAGTTTAATGATGGTGGTGGTAGTAGTAGTAGTAATGATGATGGTAGTAGGGGTGATGGTAATGATATCAGTTTAATGATGGTGGTGGTAGTAGTAGTAGTAATGATGATGGTAGTAGGTGTGATTGGTAATGATAGCAGTTTAATGATGGTGGTGGTAGTAGTAGTAGTAATGATGATGGTAGTAGGGGTGATGGTAATGGTATCAGTTTAATGATGGTGGTGGTAGTAGTAGTAGTAATGATGATGGTAGTAGGGGTGATGGTAATGATAGCAGTTTAATGATGGTGGTGGTAGTAGTAGTAGTATGATGGTAGTAATGATGATAGCAGTTTATGATGTAGTAGGGGTGATGGTAGTAGGGGTGATGGTAATGATAGCAGTTTAATGATGGTGGTAGTAGTAGTTGTGATGTAATGGTGAGGATGACAGTTAGTTATAAATTAGTTATAGATTAATTTACCATGTTTATCCTTTTATATGTATTATATTTCTACTATTGACTGTTACCATTTTATTGTTGTTATTTATTTATTTGTATTATTATTTACTACCATTTATATTATTATTAGTCATTATTTTATTACAATGTATATCGGATACATTGTTGCTTTGGCAATATTGGTGCAATGTTTTTCATGCCAATAACCCAGCTTAAATTTGAGAGAGAGAGAGAGAGAGACAGAGAGAGAGAGGGAGAGAGAGAGAGAGAGAGAGAGAGAGAGAGAGAGAGAGAGAGAGAGAGAGAGAGAGAGAGAGAGAGAGAGAGAGAGAGAGACAGAGAGAGAGAGGAGAGGGACAGAGAGAGAGAGAGAGAGAGAGAGAGAGAGAGAGAGAGAGAGAGGAGAGAGAGAGAGAGAGAGAGAGAGAGAGAGAGAGAGAGAGAGAGAGAGAGAGAGAGAGAGAGAGAGAGAGGAGAGAGAGAGAGAGAGAGGAGAGAGAAAGAGAGAGAGAGAGGAGAGAGAGAGAGAGAGAGAGAGAGAGAGAGAGAGAGAGAGAGAGAGAGAGAGTAGAGAGAGAGAGAGAGAGAGAGAGAGAGAGAGAGAGAGAGAGAGAGAGAGACAGAGAGAGAGGGAGAGGGACAGAGAGAGAGAGAGAGGAGAGAGAGAGAGAGAGAGAGAGAGAGAGAGAGAGAGAGAGAG
>CM072220.1:2931810-2976204 GCA_036851935.1 Coregonus suidteri
ACTGTGATCCGGCACCGTCAGACTATTGGAGATGTTTTGAGAGGAACCCAATTGTGATCCGGGCACCGTCAGAACCCAATTTTGACCCAATGACTGTGATCCGGGCACCGTCAGACTATTGGAGATGTTTTGAGAGGAACCCAATGACTGTGATCCGGGCACCGTCAGACTATTGGAGATGTTTTGAGAGGAACCCAATGACTGTGATCCGGGGCACCGTCCAGAGACTATTGGAGATGTTTTGAGAGGAACCCAATGACTGTGATCCGGGCACCGTCAGACTATTGGAGATGTTTTGAGAGGAACCCAATGACTGTGATCCGGGCACCGTCAGACTATTCAAGATGTTTTGAGAGGAACCCCAATGACTGTGATCCGGGCACCGTCAGACTATTCAAGATGTTTTGAGAGGAACCCAATGACTGTGATCCGGGCACCGTCAGACTATTCAAGATGTTTTTGAGAGGAACCCAATGACTGTGATCCGGGCACCGTCAGACTATTCAAGATGTTTTGAGAGGAACCCAATGACTGTGATCCGGGCACCGTCAGACTATTCAAGATGTTTTTGAGAGGAACCCAATGACTGTGATCCGGGCACCGTCAGACTATTCAAGATGTTTTTGAGAGGAACCCAATGACTGTGATCCGGGCACCGTCAGACTATTCAAGATGTTTTGAGAGGAACCCAATGACTGTGATCCGGGGCACCGTCAGACTATTCAAGATGTTTTGAGAGGAACCCAATGACTGTGATCCGGGCAACCGTCAGACTATTCAAGATGTTTTGAGAGGAACCCAATGACTGTGATCCGGGCACCGTCAGACTATTCAAGATGTTTTGAGAGGAACCCAATGACTGTGATCCGGGCACCGTCAGACTATTCAAGATGTTTTGAGAGGAACCCAATGACTGTGATCCAGGCACCGTCAGACTATTCAAGATGTTTTGAGAGGAAACCCAATGACTGTGATCCAGGCACCGTCAGACTATTCAAGATGTTTTGAGAGGAACCCAATGACTGTGATCCGGGGCAACCGTCAGAGATCTATTCAAGAACCCATTTTGAGAGGGCAGAGACTATTCAAGATGTTTTGAGAGGAACCAACTGTGATCCGGGCACCGTCAGACTATTCAAGATGTTTTGAGAGGAACCCAATGACTGTGATCCGGGCACCGTCAGACTATTCAAGATGTTTTGAGAGGAACCCAATGACTGTGATCCGGGCACCGTCAGACTATTCAAGATGTTTTTTGAGAGGAACCCAATGACTGTGATCCGGGCACCGTCAGACTATTCAAGATGTTTTGAGAGGAACCCAATGACTGTGATCCCGGGCACCGTCAGACTATTCAAGATGTTTTGAGAGGAACCCAATGACTGTGATCCGGGGCACCCATCAGACTATTCAGATGTTTTGAGAGGAACCCAATGACTGTGATCCGGGCACCGTCAGACTATTCAAGATGTTTTGAGAGGAACCCAATGACTGTGATCCGGGCACCGTCAGACTATTCAAGATGTTTTGAGAGGAACCCAATGATCATGCACAAAAAGGGGTGTTACTGGAAATATTGCTTATGTACACAAAATCATTACATATTTCTATATAATAATATGATCATTCATAAACAGACGTCTGATTTCACTTCGTCATTATGGGGTATTGCGTGTAGATTGATGAGGGGGATTTCTTTTTTTTAATCCATTTTAGTATAAGGCTGTAACGTAACAGAATGTGGAAAAAGGTCAAGGGGTCTGAATACTTTCCGAATGCACTGTATAAATGGTGTGTATGCTTAGGAGACAATTGTACATTTCTGTATATAAAGAAATGACTGGCCTAGTTTCAAGAGGTCTCTGAGCAAAAGAGTAAAATACCAAATGGTTCCATCTGCCCCCAGACTCCCCTACTTCAGACCCTATATAGTTCCATCTGCCCCCAGACTCCCCTACCATCAGACCTAACCATCTGCCCCCAGACTCCCCTACTTCAGACCCTATAGTTTCCATCTGCCCCCAGACTCCCCTACTTCAGACCCTATAGTTCCATCTGCCCCCAGACTCCCCTACATCAGACCCTATAGTTCCAGATCCCCTGGCTCAGACTTCAGACTCCCCCAGGAACTTCACTACATCAGGACCCTATAGTTCCATCTGCCCCCAGACTCCCCTACTTCAGACCCTATAGTTTGATACAGGGCCTTTTCAGGGGCTATTACGGGCTTAAAGATATACAGCCTTTTATTTTGAGACTATTACAACTTTTCAGGATGCCCCGACTTAAGGGCTATAAAAGGACTAAACCCCGGAATGTTACGGGGCTATAAGGACTAACAGGGGGGTTAGATATACGGACTATTAAGGACTATACGGCTGTAAATGATACACAGACTATAAAAAGGGGCATTCAGGCGTTACATGAATTACTACAGGACTATACAGCTTTTGGATATAAGGACATTACAAAAATATTAAAAAACTGTTACATGACTACACAGGCTATTACAGGACTTTTAAGGCGTTAATTGACTATACAGGGCAACAGGGTGTTTGGGACTGTACAGGACTATTTTCAGGATACACAGGGAATCAGACTATTTCAGGGGTTTAAGGACTGTTTTCGACTAAACAGGAATACGGACTTTTTTATATTACAAAGGGCTTTACAGGGGCTATACAGGACTATTTTAGGACTTTTAGGACTTTAAAAACTGTTTTAAAAGGCTATTAAGGATATCAGACGTTAGATGACTATACGGACTGTTAAGGATTAAAGACTTTACTGCTATCAGGATTTACAGACTAACAGGCTGTTACAGGATGTTACAAAATTTTCAGGACTTTACAGCTACGGGTTTAAGGACTTACGGACCGGGGGATACTTTATTACTATTCAAGACTTTCAGGACTTCCGGGTATCAAAGGTATTAAGGACTATTTAGGGACTATTAAGGCGTTAATCTATTCAGGGCATCACAGGATTTCAGGACTTTAAAAAAACTTTACATGCTATAAGATTTACAGGACTTTACAGACTACAGGACTATTTACAACTGTACATGTCCGGCTTTTACCGGTTTCAGGACTTACATGACACTACAGATCGTTACCTAACTACACGGGGTTTAACAGGAATTACAGACATACAGGCTGTTACTCTACCCGGGCTGACCGGGGCTTACCCTGACATTAAGGGGGCTGTACAGGACAGTTACATGACATAAGGACTGACAGGATGTTTCATGCTCATGGCTTTAAGGAAATTACATGACATTACAGGACTACTACAACTGTTACAGGGACTACACAACTGTTACCGACTCTTCAGGACTGTTACAGGACTAAAATTACAGGAAATGTTACATGACTTTAAAGGGCTAATACAGGACGACAGACTATTACAGGCTACCAGGCCCCGTACTGACATTACAGGACGTTAAGGCACACCCTTTAACAGTGTTGCTTCCGCCCTTTTTCCCCCCAACCTGGGGGTTGAACCCGGGGACCCTGAACAAAATTGACAAAAATGCAGCCCCGAACTCGTACCCATCGCTCCCAAAATGGGCTTGAAACCCGGGGGCCCCTCTAAACTTGACAAAGTCGCCAGAAGCATCGTTACTACGCTCCACAACCCGGGTTAACCCGGACATTGAAAAAATTTACAAATTCAGCCAGAAGCACGTTTCCATCGCCCAAACCTGGGTTTAACCAGGGGGCCTCTAACACATTGGGCAACTGTCAGCCCAAGCATTTACCCACGTCCCCAAAAACCCGGGGGTTGAACCCGGGACCCCCTGAACAATGACAACTGTCACCCCCAAGCAGTTCCCCATCGCTCCCAACCCGGGCTTGAACCCGGGGCCTCTGAAACCCTTTACAACTGCCCATGAAGCACGTTTCCCATCGCTCCACAAACCCGGGGTTGAACCCGGGACCCTTGAAAAATTGACAAATTCAGCCCGAAGCATGTTACCATCGTCCACAAAAATGGCTTGAACCCGGGAACCCCCTTACCATTACAACTGTCAGCCCGAAGCATCTTACCCTGCTCCCCAAAAGCCCCGGCCCTTTTTTTTTTTAGATCAAGTAAACAAAAACTTAAGGTTTCAGAGCGAGTTCGCACCCATTGAAACGTGTAACGCGCACCGTAAAAGAGCCTTCACACACCTCTGAAAGCTGTACATTATACGTTCAGAGACAGGCAGACAGACAGGCAGACAGAGACAGGCAGACAGAGACAGCAGCAGGACAGAAGACAGCAAGACCGACAGGCAGACAGACAGAGACAGGCAGACAGAGACCGGCAGACAGACAGACAGACAGACAGACAGTTTCAGACAGACAGACAGGACAGACAGACAGACAGACAGACGCCTAGACAGGACAGACAGAACAGACAGACAGACAGACAGACAGACAGACAGGCGGCAGACAGAGAAAGGGCAGACAGAGACGGCAGACAGACAGAAAGATTAAGACAGACAGCTGAGACATGGGCAGAACAGACAGATAGACAGGCAGACATGAGACAGGCTAGACAGAGACAGCCAGGCAGTCAGACAGCAGATCAGAGTTTTGAACAGACAGACAGACAGACAGACAGAAAAAGCAGACAGAGAGTGACCGAAACATGCAGACAGCACAACAGCACTATCACTGCATTGTCATGGTGATTGAAATACATCGACTTGAACTTCTAGGGGGTTAGTAATGTAGACATATATTTACTTCCTTCCTTCATTCCTTTCGTAGGCTTATTGACTTCAAAACAGCTGTTCTCAATTGTAAAGTTATGTAGTTCATAGCGTTTAATAAGACGGCTAAGAATGTCGCTATATTGGTCGTGAATTGAAGGATAAGATGATGAAGGATGTATTAATCTAACGTCGGCTTCCATTTGCAGTGACATGTCTGATCAGAGCCAGAGCGATCACGGGGTGCTCCCGGAGCACCTAGATCGTGATTCCCTTCTACTCCTGTAAAATGGCGGCGATGACCGCTTTCATCAACCATCCAACACCCCCTCAAACAACACACACACACACACACCAAACACACCACACACTGCGGTCCTCATTAACAACGAAACGAACACACCTGCGCAGCAGCATCATCGTCATTTTTTTTGTATGTCTTAAAACCCCGCTACTAGGCTACCCAGCCGTGGCATTACAGCCTGCCCCCACTCCCTTACATCACTTAAAACAAGACGGTTGACATTTACTCTCTCTATACCACACACACAGAACAGCCAGGATAGCCTTTTCATTCTGCGCCCAAAAAACAGGTATTATAATCAGGGACCAGGCTTCGTCGCAGCAGCTGCTTAACCGTGTGGTGCGTGCGTGTAAGTAACGTTGTGTTTAGCGGAGGTACGCTAGGGTAGCAAAAGCTATATACTGTCTTATAAATAGGTTTCAAAACTGTTTTAATAAAAAGAGAGACCAGGACCGTGGAGGGGGGTGTCATGACCAAGCCTCGAGCGTTCCCGGGTTGTCGACATCTCCAGGACCAGCAGCTCGCGGCACCTCAAAGCTCTCCACACCGTGTAGATGCGCGTGATGGATGGACACTGACAGCAATACCGATTACGAGAGCCTTCCGTAGCCTCCTCATAACGTTGATACTCGAACGGGAATCTCCCCCCTCCGCAAGCCCCGCTAACGGACCCGGTTATCGGACAGGACCGCCAGGGTCCACAGCAACACCAACGACACGAAACAGCGGTCATTGTTTTCTCTCGGTCCGCTCTCTCTATCTCTGTCTTTCGGTTCTGTCTGCAGGTCAGTTCGAGCCTTATCTCTCTAGTGCAGCCTCGAGTCCTGAGCTATAAAAATACTCTCTCTCTTTTCTTCGTTGATGCGCGAGGTTACCTGAGCAATCTCTCTCTCTCTCTCTCCTCTCCTCTTCTGTCTCTCTGTCTCTAGCTCTCTCTCCTCTCTCTCTCAGTACTCCTCTCTCTCTCTCTCTCCCTCCCTCTCTAGGACACGCGACTGGGTGGGGAGTGCCTTTGGGTTTGTTTCACACTGACAGCAGAGATGCAGTTAGGTAAACCACCACCAGTTGTGTATGTTAGTGTGTGTGTGTATGTGTGTGTGTGTGTGTGTGTGTTAGTGTGTGTGGTAGTGTGTGTGTAGTGTGTGTGATTCACAAATGTCATTCTAATCAAATTCTCTCTCCCTGTAAATTCCATTTAATTGAATTCAAATTCCAAGTCAGTCTTTGAATTCAGAGACAATTCAATTCCTCTCAATTCCAAGTGTTAGGCAAATTCCAATGATTAAATTCCCAATTAAATATATTCTCAACAATTCCACAAATTCCAATTTGTAATGTCATTCCCTTCCCTTTTTAATGCGGATGATGATTGTCACTGTTCAGACAGCCCAGCTATACTGGAAATATAGAAATACACAAGATGGCACCAACAGAGAAGGGCGACATCTTAGGAGTTCCAAACCAACAGAGAAGGGCGACCATCTTAGGAGTTCCCCAAACCAATCAGAGAAGAGAAGGGCGACCATCTTAGGAGTTCCAACCCAACAGAGAAGGGCGACCATCTTAGGAGTTCCAACCCAACAGAGAAGGGCGACCATCTTAGGAGTTCCAACCCAACAGAGAAGGGCGACCATCTTAGGAGTTCCAACCCAACAGAGAAGGGCGACCATCTTAGGAGTTCCAACAGAGAAGGGCCAGGAGTTCAGAGAAGGGCGACCATCTTAGGAGTTCCAACCAAACAGAGAAGGGAAGGCGACCATCTTAGGAGTTCCAACCCAACAGAGAAGGGCGACATCTTAGGAGTTCCAACCCAACAGAGAAGGGCGACCATCTTAGGAGTTCCAACCCAACAGAGAAGGGCGACCATCTTAGGAGTTCCAACCAAACAGAGAAGGGCGACCATCTTAGGAGTTCCAACCCAAACAGAGAAGGGCGACCATCTTAGGAGTTCCAACCCAACGACCATCTTAGAGAGTTCCAGGGCGACCAACTTAGGAGTTCAAACCCAACAGAGAAGGGCGACCATCTTAGGAGTTCCAACCAAACAGAGAAGGGCGAGGAGTTCCAACCTTAGGAGTTCCAACCCAACAGACAAGGGCGACCATCTTAGGAGTTCCAAACCCAACAGAGAAGGGCGACATCTTAGGAGTTCCAACCCAACTTCGCTATTTAGTGACTTTTTTTCATGTTTATCTTAACTTTTTTTGTACAGAAAGTCCATACTATTCTCACATATGACCGCCAAGCACCTCTGGATATCAGATCGACAGTTACTAGACGAGTCCGGTTGAAATTGAGGCGAAGAGAAAACAGAACGGCGCTCCGCTCCATTCTATTGGTAAATGTCAACAAACTGTATGGGGCCATTTACAAATAATAAACCTCTCACCCAGAGGTAGCGTTTCTGGTGGGCGGAGACTTTAACGCGGGGAGACTTAAAACTGTCCTACCTCACTTCTAACAACACGTCACCTGCACCAATAGGGGCGCTAAAACGCCAGACCACTTTTATTCTACCCACAGAAACGCATACAAGGCCCTCCCTCGTTCTCCCTTCGGCAAATCTGACCAGGACTCCATTCTCCTGCTTCCTGTTTGCAAATAAAAGCTCAAACAGGAAGTGCCAGTGATGCGCTCAATACAGAAGTGGTCGGATGAAGCAGAAGCGAGGCTACAAGACGGTTTTGCTGGCACAGACTGGGATATGTTCCGGGATTCATCCGACAGCATTGGGGGGTCAGCTGATTTGTAGGGGTCCAGATTTTTCAGCTCTTTCAGAACATCAGCTGTCTGAATTTGTGTGAAGGAGAAGCGGGGGGGGGGGGGGGCATGGGCAAGTTGCAGCGGAGGGTGCAGAGCTGATGGCCGGGGTAGGGGTAGCCAGGTGGAAAGCATGGCCAGACGTAGCAAAATGCTTGTTGAAATTCTCGATTATTGTAGATTTATCGGTGGTGACAGTGTTTCCTAGCCTCAGTGCAGTGGGCAGCTGGGAGGAGGTGCTCTTATTCTCCATGGACTTTACAGTGTCCCAAAACTTTTTGGAGTTAGTGCTACAGGATGCACATTTCTGTTTGAAAAAGCTAGCCTTTGCTTTCCTAACTGATTGTGTATATTGGTTCCTGACTTCCCTGAAAAGTTGCATATCGCGGGGGCTGTTTTGATGCTAATGCAGTACGCCACATGATGTTTTTGTGCTGGTCAAGGGCAGTCATGTCTGAGGAGAACCAGGGGCTATATCTGTTCTTAGTTCTGAATTTTTTGAATGGGGCATGCTTATTTAAGATTGAGAGGAAAGCACTTTTAAAAGAACAACCAGGCATCCTCTACTGACGGAATGAGGTCAATATCCATCCAGGATACCCGGGCCAGGTCAATTAGAAAGGCCTGCTCGCTAAAGTGTTTTAGGGAGCGTTTGACAGTGATGAGGGGTGGTCGTTTGACCGCGGCCCCATTACGAACGCAGGCAATAAGGCAGTGATCGCTGAGATCCTGGTTGAAGACAGCGGAGGTGTATTTAGAGGGTAAGTTAGTCAGGATGATATCTATGAGGGTGCCCATGTTTACAGATTTAGGGTTGTACCTGGTAGGTTCGTTGATAATTTGTGTGAGATTGAGGGCATCTAGTTTAGATTGTAGGTTGGCCGGGGTGTTAAGCATATCCCAGTTTAGGTCACCAAGCAGTACGAACTCTGAGGATAAATAGGGGGCAATCAGTTCACATATGGTGTCCAGGGCACAGCTCAGGGCTGAGGGGGGTCTGTAGCAAGCGGCAACAGTGAGAGACTTATTTCTGGAAAGGTGGATTTTTAGAAGTAGAAGCTCAAACTGTTTGGGCACAGACCTGGATAGTATGATAGAGCTCTGCAGGCTATCTCTACAGTAGATTGCAACTCCACCCCCTTTGGCAGTTCTATCAAGATGGAAAATGTTGTAGTTGGGGATGGACATTTCTGAATTTTTGGTGGCCTTCCTAAGCCAGGATTCAGACACTGCTAGAACATCAGGGTTGGCGGAGTGTGCTAACGCAGTGAATAACTCAAACTTAGGGAGGAGGCTTCGGATGTTAACGTGCAAGAAACCAAGGCTTTTACGGTTACAGAAGTCAACAAATGATAACGCCTGGGGAGTAGGAGTGATACTGGGGGCTACAGGGCCTGGGTTAACCTCTACATCACCAGAGGAACAGAGGAGGAGTAGAATAAGGATACGGCTAAAGGCTTTAAGTACTGGTCTTCTAGTGCGTTGGGTACATAGAATAAAGGGGCAGATTTCCGGGCGTTGTAGAATAGATTCAGGGCATTACGTACAGACAAGGACATGGAAGGATATGAGTACAGTGGAGGTAAACCTAAGCGTTGGGTAACGATGAAAGAGATAGCATCACTGGAGGCACCAATTGAGTCGGTCTCCGCGTGTATGGGGGGGGGGGACAAAGGAGCCATCTAAGGCAGGTTTAGCTGGGCTGGGGGATCTACAGTGAAATAGTACAATAAGAAATAACCGAAACAGCAATAAGCAAGGCATATTGACATGGGAGAGAGGCATAAAGCAATCACAGGTGTTATTCGAGAGAGCTAAGACAACAGCTGGTAATGGCGACACAGTTTGGGCTGAAGCTAAACATAAACAGGATGTGGTACCGTATAAAGGAACAGTCCAGCAGGCATCAGCTGTATAGCTGAGTTATCATAAGGTCCGGTGAACAGCAATAGGAGAGTTCGGAGGTAGTTCGGGGGCTGCTACAGCACTGGCGAGCAAGAGGCCACGGCTTGCGTGTGCTAGCGGGCCGGGGCTAGCAGATGGATCTTCGTGGTCGACGTCGTTACGGGAAGCCTGTTGAAACCACATCAGACGATTTCGTCGGCAGACCAGTCGTGTTGGATCGGCGGGGCTCCGTGTCAACACTAGGAGGTCCCAACCAGTTGACAGAGAGGTAGATAGCCGGGAGATGGGCCTGGCTCGAGGCTAGCTCAAGGCTTATTAGCCAACAACAACATCCATTTGGTTGCAGCTAGCTAGTTGCGCTGATCCGGTGTTAAAGGTCCAGTGATTCAGTGATTCCGGCAGAAAAACCGATATGTTCTGGGTCGATAACGCGCTGTGCAGACAGTGCAGACTGGCCGATAATAGTCCAGGCTAGAGCTGGCTGGTAGGTAGTGCAGGCCACGGACAATGGTGAAAAAAACGCTAACGGTGGCTAATAGCAAGTAGCTAGTTAGCTGGCTACTCCCGTCCGGTAGACAGAGAGGTAGATAGCCGGGATATGGGCCTGGCTCGAGGCTAGCTCAAGGCTAACTGGTGCTTGCTTCTGGGGCAGTGGTGATTAGCCAACAGCAACATCCATTCGGTTGCGGCTAGCTAGTTGCGATCCGGTGTTAATGTCCAGTGATTCAGTTATTCCGGCAGAAAATCCGATGTTCTGGGTGAAAACCGCTAACGGTGGCTAATAGCAAGTAGCTAGTTAGCTGGCTAGCTAGTTTCAACTGGAGATTCTAGATGAAAGGTAAGTCAATAATAGAATCTGTTCCACATTGAGTGAGACGGGTTGCAGGAAAGTAAAGTATATTTAGTAGAAGGATGAAAAGTGTGAAAGGGAAATATGTACGAAAAAGACAAAAAAATACACAAAAAAAACTGGCTATTTACACGGACACACAACAAAGAACACGACCGCACTGCTACGCCACCCAGTACAACAGGGTTTCACCCCTAATGATTTCAAACAAATCCAACCAGTACAACAGGGTTTCACCCCTAATGATTTAAAACAAATCCAACCAGTACAACAGGGTTTCACCCCTAATGATTTAAAACAAATCCAACCAGAACAACATGGTTTCACCCCTAATGATTTCAAACAAATCCAACCAGTACAACAGGGTTTCACCCCCTAATGATTTAAAACAAATCCAACCAGTACAACAGGGTTTCACCCCTAATGATTTCAAACAAATCCAACTAGAACAACATGGTTTCACCCCTAATGATTTAAAACAAATCCAACCAGTACAACAGGGTTTCACCCCTAATGATTTAAAACAAATCCAACCAGAACAACAGGGTTTCACCGCTAATGATTTAAAACAAATCCAACCAGTACAACATGGTTTCACCGCTAATGATTTAAAACAAATCCAACCAGTACAACATGGTTTCACCCCTAATGATTTAAAACAAATCCAACCAGTACAACATGGTTTCACCCCTAACGATTTCAAACAAATCCAACCAGTACAAGATTAAAACAAATCCAACCAGTACAAGATTTAAAACAAATCCAACCAGTACAACATGGTTCCACCCATAATGATTTAAAACAAATCCAACCAGTACAAGATTTAAAACAAATCCAACCAGTACAACATGGTTTCACCCCTAATGATTTAAAACAAATCCAACCAGTACAACAGGGTTTCACCCCTAATGATTTAAAACAAATACAACCAGTACACCATGGTTTCACCCCCTGATGATTTAAAACAAATCCAACCAGTACAAAATGGTTTCACCCCTGATGATTTAAAACAAATCCAACCAGTACAACATGGTTTCACCCCTAATGATTTAAAACAAATCCAACCAGTACAACAGGGTTTCACCCCTAATGATTTAAAACAAATCCAACCAGTACAACAGGGTTTCACCCCTAATGATTTAAAACAAATCCAACCAGTACAACAGGGTTTTCACCCCTAATGATTTCAAACAAATACAACCAGTACAACAGGGTTTCACCCCTAATGATTTAAAACAAATCCAACCAGAACAACATGGTTTCACCCCTAATGATTTAAAACAAATCCAACCAGTACAACAGGGTTTCACCCCTA
Organism: Coregonus suidteri; assembly: GCA_036851935.1. NCBI lineage: Eukaryota > Metazoa > Chordata > Actinopteri > Salmoniformes > Salmonidae > Coregonus > Coregonus suidteri. The sequence goes on from CM072220.1 coordinate 2,943,644, forward strand.
ATGATTTAAAACAAATCCAACCAGTACAACAGGGTTTCACCCCTAATGATTTAAAACAAATCCAACCAGAACAACATGGTTTCACCCCTAATGATTTCAAACAAATCCAACCAGTACAACAGGGTTTCACCCCTAATGATTTAAAACAAATCCAACCAGAAACAACAGGGTTTCACCGCTAATGATTTAAAACAAATCCAACCAGTACAACATGGTTTCACCGCTAATGATTTAAAACAAATCCAACCAGTACAACATGGTTTCACCCCTAACGATTTCAAACAAATCCAACCAGTACAAGATTAAAACAAATCCAACCAGTACAAGATTAAAACAAATCCAACCAGTACAAGACTTAAAAACAAATCCAACCAGTACAACATGGTTCCACCCATAATGATTTAAAAAACAATCCAACCAGTACAAGATTTAAAACAAATCCAACCAGTACAACATGGTTTCACCCCTAATGATTTAAAACAAATCCAACCAGTACAACAGGGTTTCACCCCTAATGATTTAAAACAAATACAACCAGTACAACATGGTTTCACCCCTAATGATTTAAAACAAATCCAACCAGTACAAAATGGTTTCACCCCTGATGATTTAAAACAAATCCAACCAGTACAACATGGTTTCACCCCTAATGATTTAAAACAAATCCAACCAGTACAACAGGGTTTCACCCCTAATGATTTCAAACAAATCCAACCAGAACAACAGGGTTTCACCCCTAATGATTTAAAACAAATCCAACCAGTACAACATGGTTTCACCCCTAATGATTTAAAACAAATCCAACCAGTACAACATGGTTTCACCCCTAATGATTTAAAACAAATCCAACCAGTACAAGATTTAAAACAAATCCAACCAGTACAACATGGTTCCACCCCTAATGATTTAAAACAAATCCAACCAGTAACAGGGTTTCACCCCTAATGATTTAAAACAAATCCAACCAGTACAACATGGTTTCACCCCTAATGATTTAAAACAAATCCAACCAGTACAATATGGTTTCACCCCTAATGATTTAAAACAAATCCAACCAGTACAACAGGGTTTCACCCCTGATGATTTAAAACAAATCCAACCAGTACAACAGGGTTTCACCCCTAACGATTTAAAACAAATCCAACCAGTACAACATGGTTTCACCCCTAATGATTTAAAACAAATCCAACCAGTACAACATGGTTTCACCCCTAATGATTTAAAACAAATCCAACCAGTACAACATGGTTTCACCCCTAATGATTTAAAACAAATCCAACCAGTACAAACATGGTTTCACCCCTAATGATTTAAAACAAATCCAACCAGTACAACAGGGTTTCACCCCTAATGATTTAAAACAAATCCAACCAGTACAACAGGGTTTCACCCCTAACGATTTTAAAAACAAATCCAACCAGTACAACAGGGTTTCACCCCTAATGATTTAAAACAAATCCAACCAGTACAACATGATTTCACCCCTAATGATTTAAACAAAATCCAACCAGTACAACAGGGTTTCACCCCTAATGATTTAAAACAAATCCAACCAGTACAACAGGGTTTCACCCCTAATGATTTAAAACAAATCCAACCAGTACAACAGGGTTTCACCCCTAATGATTTAAAACAAATCCAACCAGTACAACATGGTTTCACCCCTAATGATTTAAAACAAATCCAACCAGTACAAGATTTAAAACAAATCCAACCAGTACAACATGGTTTCACCCCTAATGATTTAAAACAAATCCAACCAGTACAACATGGTTTCACCCCTAATGATTTAAAACAAATCCAACCAGTACAACAGGGTTTCACCCCTAATGATTTAAAACAAATCCAACCAGTACAACATGGTTTCACCCCTAATGATTTAAAACAAATCCAACCAGTTCAACATGGTTTCACCCCTAATGATTTAAAACAAATCCTATTTATTTCCAATTCAATTCTAACTATATTCTTTACAATTCCAATTAACACTGTCTAATTCCAATTCAATTCCAATTCCATAACTTCAAGATTGTTGAAATTCGAAAATAGAATTCAACATAAATTCTCCACTTTATGAGTGAATTCAAGAATTGAATTGGAAATTCAATTTAAATTGGAATTAACCCCAACCCTGGTGTGTGTCCAACCCGAGATTGGAACCGGAGGTCTGAAACACAACAACAACAACAACAACAACAACAACAACAACCCCTGTGTCACACCAGCCTTGGCTTTGGCTCCCCCTCCTGTCCATCTCAGGCGTTGGGCGTCGCCGGCCTTCTAGCTGCTGCCGAACCTGCTGCTGGCAAACGCCCTTCACTCATCAACCCCGGCCTTCTAGCTGCTGCCGAACCTGCTGCTGGCAAACGCCCTTCACTCATCAACCCCCGGCCTTCTAGCTGCTGCCGAACCTGCTGCTGGCAAACGCCCTTCACTCATCAACCCCGGCCTTCTAGCTGCTGCCGAACCTACTGCTGGCAAACGCCCTTCACTCATCAACCCCGGCCTTCTAGCTGCTGCCGAACCTGCTGCTGGCAAACGCCCTTCACTCATCAACCCCGGCCTTCTAGCTGCTGCCGAACCTGCTGCTGGCAAACGCCCTTCACTCATCAACCCCGGCCTTCTAGCTGCTGCCGAACCTGCTGCTGGCAAACGCCCTTCACTCATCAACCCCGGCCTTCTAGCTGCTGCCGAACCTGCTGCTGGCAAACGCCCTTCACTCATCAACCCCCCCGGACTCGTCTCATCATCATTACACACACCTGGTTCCAATCCCCACTCTATCACTCTATATAGACTCCCTCTGTCATTTGTCTTTGTCGGTCATTGTAAATGTTGCTTGTTTTTTTCCTGAGAGGAATCTCTCCTACTATTTCCTGAGTGCGTTATATTTTGCACTGTGGGTTTCGTCCCGCTTTAAGCGATGGCGCTTTAATAAATTCAGTAGTTCTAAACCTGCGAGACTGCCTCCTGCCTCCTGCCTCCTCCCTCCTCCTCTCTACCCTGGTGACACCCTGTCTATATAGTCCAGGCCTTTATTAGTCCAGCCAGGACATTACAGCTACAGGACGATCAGAACATTCATGCACAGGCGCAGTACTCAATCAGTATCAATGCTCTAGGTTCCACAGTTACAACATAAAGTAGTGCCTAGTATAAATGCTATAGAATGGTATCACATTATATCATACATAACACCTTACAGATACACCACATTACCACAAGTATGTGGACACCTGCTCGTCGAACATCTCATTCCAAAATCATGGGCATTAACATGGAGTTGGTCCCCCCTTTGCTGCTATAACAGCCTCCACTCTTCTGGGAAGGCTTTCCACTAGATGTTGGAACATTGCTGCAGGGGACTTGCTTCCATTCAGCCACGAGAGCATTAGTGAGGTCGCGGGAACTGATGTTGGGCGATTAGGCCTGGCTCACAGTCGGCGTTCCAATTCATCCCAAAGGTGTTCGATGGGGTTAAGGTCAGGGCTCTGTGCAGGCCAGTCAAGTTCTTCCACACCGATCTCGACAAACCATTTCTGTATGGACCTCGCTTTGTGCGCGGGGGGCATTGTCATGCTGAAACAGGAAAGGGCCTTCCCCAAACTGTTGCCACAAAGTTGGAAGCACAGAATCGTCTAGAATTTCTAGAATGTCATTGTACGCTGTAGTGTTAAGATTTCCCTTCACTGGAACTAAGGGGCCTAGCCTGAACCATGAAAAAAACAGCCCCAGATTGCAACCGAACCGAGGACAGACTATTTTTATGCGATACACGCTTCAGCACTCAGCGGTACCGTTCTGTGAGCTTGTGTGGCCTACCACTTCGCAGCTGAGCCGTTGTTGCTCCTAGACGTTTCCACTTCACAATAACAGCACTTACAGTTGACCGGGGCAGCTCTAGCAGGGCAGAAATGTGACGAACTGACTTGTTGGAAAGGTGGCATCCTATGATAGGTGCCACGTTGAAAGTCACTCAGCTCTTCAGTAAGGCCATTCTACTGCCAATGTCTGTCTATGGAGATTGCATGGCTGTGTGCTTGATTTCTATACACCTGTCAGCAACGGGTGTGGCGGAAAATAGTCAAATCCACTAACATGAGGAATGATTCAATGAATGAATTAATGAATGAAACATTCTGTTGATAATATATCTAATAATTCTGTCACACTACGAGATCAGAACATTCTTCTTCTAAAACTTGACGTTTTGTTGATGAAGTATAGAAATATGTTTTGTTCTATAAGAGTTGAAGGTGTGTTATAGGCCTATAGACTGAATGGGTGTATATTATCTATATACAGTTTGAATTTGGAAGTTTACATACACTTAGGTTGGCATTAAAACTCGTTTTTCAACCACTCCACAAGTTTATTGTTAACAAACTATAGTTTGGCAAGTCGGTTAGGACATCTACTTTGTGCATGACACAAGTGATTTTTCCAACAATTGTTTACAGACAGATTATTTCACTTATAATTCACTGTATCACAATTCCAGTGGGTCAGAAGTTTACATACACTAAGTTGACTGTGCGTTTAAACAGCTTGGAAAATTCCAGAAAATGATGTCATTGCTTTAGAAGCTTCTGATAGGCTAATTGACATAAGAGTCAATTGGAGGTGTACCTGTGGATGTATTTCAAGGCCTACCTTCAAACTCAGTGCCTCTTTGCTTGACATCATGCCCTACCCTATGCTTTGACTTTCTCCCCTCTCTCTCCAGATAAAATCATGCGACTTGTGACGGCAGGCCGCCCAACAACCTGCCCGCTTGACCCTATCCCCTCCTCTCTTCTCCAGACCATCTCCGGTGACCTTCTCCCCTACCTCACCTCGCTGATCAACTCATCCTTGACCGCTGGCTATGTTTCCGTCTTCAAGAGAGCGAGAGTTGCTCCCCTTCTCAAAAACCAACACTCGATCCCTCTGATGTCAACAACTACAGACCAGTATCCCTTCTTTCTTTCTCTCCAAAACTATTGAGCGTGCCGTCTTTAGCCAACTCTCTTGCTATCTCTCTCAGAATGACCTTCTTGATCCAAACCAGTCAGGTTTCAGGACTGGTCATTCAACTGAGACTGCTCTTCTCTGTGTCACGGAGGCTCTCCGTACTGCTAAAGCTAACTCTCTCTCCTCTGCTCTTGTCCTTCTAGACCTGTCTGCTGCCTTTGTACTGTGAACCATCAGAACCTCCTCTCCACCCTCTCCGAGCTGGGCATCTCCGGCGCGGCTCACTCCTGGATTGCGTCCTACCTGACCGGTCGCTCCTACCAAGTGGCGTGGCGAGAAGCTGTCTCCGCACCACGTGCTCTCACCACTGGTGTCCCCCAGGGCTCAGTTCTAGGCCCTCTCCATTCTCGCTATACACCAAGTCACTTGGCTCTGTCATATCCTCACATGGCCTCTCCTATCATTGCTTATACGACACACAACTAAATCTTCTCCTTTCCCCCTTCTGATAACCAGGTGGCGAATCGCATCTCTGCATGTCTGGCAGACATATCAGTATGGATGACGGATCACCACCTCAAGCTGAACCTTGGCAAGACGGAGCTGCTCTTCCTCCCGGGGAAGGACTGCCCGTTCCATGATCTCGCCATCACGGTGGACAACTCCGTTGTGTCCTCCTCCCAGAGTGCGAAGAGCCTTGGCGTGACCCTGGACAACACCCTGTCGTTCTCTGCTAACATCAGGCGGTACCCGATCCTGTAGGTTCATGCTCTACAACATTCGGAGAGTACGACCCTGCCTTACACAGGAAGCGGCACAGGTCCTAATCCAGGCACTTGTCATCTGCCGTCTGGATTACTGCAACTCGGTTGGCTGGGCTCCCTGCCTGTGCCATTAAACCCTACAAACTCATCCAGAATGCCGCAGCCCGCCTGGTGTTCAACCTTCCCAAGTGTCACCCCGCTCCTCCGCACACTCCACTGGCTTCCAGTTGAAGCTCGCATCTGTTTACAATACCATGGTGCTTGCCTTGGAGCTGTGAGGGGAACGGCACCTCCGTACCTTCAGGCTCTGATCAGTCCCTACACCCAAACGAGGGCATTGCGTTCATCCACCTCTGGCCTGCTTGCTTCCCTTCCTCTGCGGAAGCATAGTTCCCGCTGATCCAGTCAAAACTGTTCGCTGCTGTCTGGCACCCCAATGGTGGAACAAGCTCCCTCACGAGCGGACAGCGGAGTCACTCACCACCTTCCGGAGACATTTTGAAACCCCACCTCTTTAAGGAATACCTGGGATAGGATAAAGTAATCCTTCTACCCCCCCCTTACCCCAACCCACCCCCACCTAAAAAATAAAAATAAAAAAAAACATTGTAAAGTGGTTGTACTACTACAAGGTGAAGGCACCTATTTGTAAGTCGCTCTGGATAAGAGCGTCTGCTAAATGACGTAATGTAAAATGTAAATGTAAAATCAAAATAAACTCTTTTTTCTAAGAGTGTAGAACCGTAAAGGACTGATATTCTAGAACCGTACTGGACGATCTAGAACCGCACTGAACTGATCTAGAACCATAAAATGGAAGTAAAGTGCTTCAATGAATCCAACTTGTAAAAAAAGGTTTAATTACAATGAACAGTGAAGAAAAATACATGATTAATAATAATCTCACCAGAATAATGTTTTTATTCAGGAACAACGGCCTGATGCTATTGGTCAAGAGTCAATACCAGACAATAAATCAATCAAATATATTTATAAAGCATCAGCAGATGTCCCAAAGTGCTTATACAGAAACTCAGCCTCAATCCCCAAAGATGCCTAATGTTATCAGGGTTGGGGTCAATTTAAATTCCAGTCAATTCAAAAAGTGAACCAAACTCCAATTCAAATTCTAAATGTTCCTAATTGAAAAGAATTGAAGAGAATTGGAATTGGAATGTTTGTGTACTTCCTGAATTGACTGGAATTTAAATGGAATTGACCCCAACCCTGAATGTTATTGGTCAAGAACAGACAAGGGCTGATGTTATTGGTCAAGACCAAACAAGGGCTGATGTTATTGGTCAAGACTGTTCTACTCTATTTTAGTGTGTTCTTTTCCCACAAGGCACTGCACACTCAGGAGTCCAGTTCTGACACTTCATGAAGTGTGTGTAAGCGTGCATTCATAAGTGCACGTGTTTGTGTGTGTGTGTGTCTGTCTGTCTGCGTGAGCGTCTGTATGCCTGCGTCCGTGTGTGTGTGTGTCTGTCTGCGTGAGCGTCCGTCTGTCTGCGTCCGTGTGTGTGTGTGTGTGTCTCTGTGTGCGTGAGCGTCCGTCTGTCTGCGTCTGCGTCGTGTGTGTGTGTCTGTCTGCGTGAGCGTCCGTTCTGTCTGCGTCCGTCGTGTGTGTGTGTGTGTCTGTCTGCGTGAGCGTCCGTCTGTCTGCGTCCGTGTGTGTGTGTGTGTGTGTCTGCGTGAGCGTCCGTCTGTCTGCGTCCGTCCGTGTGTGTGTGTGTCTGTCTGCGCGTGAGCGTCCGTCTGTCTGCGTCCGTGTGTGTGTGTGTGTGTCTGTCTGCGTGAGCGTCTGTATGCCTGCGTCCGTGTGTGTTTACTGCTCCTTCTTGCTCATCAGGTGTCTGTTGTACTGGGAGTCCGTGTGGAGTATCTTGTCCCACCAGGTAAAGGTTGAGGCGTAGTTCCCTACAAAGTTCATATGGTGGAAGTCATGGAAACGAGCTCCGGCATAGAACGGGATCAGGTGGAGAGGGTTGAGAGGGATGTCATACCCACTGGAGAGAGGAGGAGAGGAGAGAGGAGGGGAGGGAGGGAGGAGAGAGAAGGAGAGGGGAGGAGAGAGGAGGAGAGGAAGGAGGGGAGGGAGGGAGAAGAGAGGAGAGGAGGAGGGGAGGGAGGAGAGAGAGAGAGAGAGAGAGAGAGAGAGAGAGAGAGAGAGAGAGAGAGAGAGGGAGAGAGGGAGGGAGGGAGGAGGGAGGGAGGGGAGGGGAGGGAGGAGGAGGAGAGGAGAGGAGGAGGGAGGAGGGGAGGGAGGGGAGGGGGGAGAGAGAAGGAGAGGGGAGGAGAGAGGAGGAAGGAGGGGAGGGAGGGGAGAAAGAGAGAGGAGAGGAGGAGGGAGGGGAGGGAGGGAGGGAGGGAGGGAGGGAGGAGGAGAGAGGGAGGGAGGGAGGGAGGGAGGGAGGGAGAGGAGGGAGGGAGGGAGGGAGGGGGAGGGGAGGGAGGAGGAGAGAGAGGGAGGGAGGGAGGAGAGGAGAGAGGGAGGGAGAGAGGATGAGAGAGGAGGGAGGAGGAGAGGAGAGAGGGTGAGAGAGGAAGAGAGAAAGGAACTTTGTTAATTTAACATTTGAATATGAATACACATAACCTACACATAAGGTAGTATGTGGTGGTCAGACCAGAGAACAACATGGTAGATCTGGAGCCCCCTGGTGGTCAGACCAGAGAACAACATGGTAGATATGGAGCCCCCTGGTGGTCAGACCAGAGAACAACATGGTAGATCTGGAGCCCCCTGGTGGTCAGACCAGAGAACAACATGGTAGATCTGGAGCCCCCTGGTGGTCAGACCAGAGAACAACATGGTAGATATGGAGCCCCCTGGTGGTCAGACCAGAGAACAACATGGTAGATCTGGAGCCCCCTGGTGGTCAGACCAGAGAACAACATGGTAGATCTGGAGATCTTTACGTGCATTTACCCTCCACTCAGTGGCGGTTTTACACGGAGGCCGGGGAAATGTCCCTGGCCACCCCTGTGGCCCCCCCCGTGCTGACCAAATAAAAAATTATGAATTTATAACTATTTTACACGCGGTGCGCCGCCAAAAGCGGAACTAATGCAACGCTCTACACACGGCAACGTTCTACACGGGTAAATTAGAGTGGCGCACCCGAAGGTCGAAGGTAAGCAAAACGATTTAATATCATAAGTGACTTGTTGTTCTTGCACATAGCCTACATGTTCCTTTTGTTCCTCACACATAAATCAAATCAAGTTTTTAAATGTCTGGTCTCGATTTGTTTAGAAATGTAATAATATCTAAGCAAACTCATCGAAGCAGAAGCAAATATCCAAATGTTAGTAGGCTATCCTTGCTAGGTCTACACAATGTTGTGATGTTAACCACGTAACTTCATCCGTCTTGGCTGTTGCATCGCGATAACAAATACATTTTTAGTAAAGTAATCAACAGGTTATCTGCCAGTGTTAAAGTAGGGAGGGATGGTTAGGTAACAAAATGTAATGCATGCCCCTACGTTTTTTCTTCTTCTAATAGTTATCATGAAACGAGGAAGGGACATAAAGTCATTTTTGCCCCAGCAAACAAAAAAGTTAGATAGAGTTTATGATTTTATTCTTTTGAATTTATCTCTGCCAAACATCTATGTACTACAAATCTTCAAGCTCCACAGATGTTTTATGGCATCCACTAAACCTCTTTAGATATTTGTAAATTATACAGTGTGATACCTTTCAACGAAAGTTTATTTTATTTTTTACCAACTATGATTTTTCCTTTTGAAAACAAGCAAAGCAAGAAAAAAAAGAAACAAAATCACTCCAATCATTGCACACTTGTGTCGTTCAGACTTTGCAGGTCCAGCTTTGACATGATGATCTAACTAACACTAATATTGTAACTAATATTGTAACTGAAATATGTATGATCCTATGATGAGCGATTGCTTACTTCCCTTTCACTCTTAAAAAAATTACTGAAAAAAAATGTGTATAAAAAGGTATATGTAGTATATGTTTGTTTAGTGAGCATTCATGCTGTCATTTTTTCCTAATGTGAACTATGGTGGAAATGTGCTGTCCTAAATGGACTTGCCCATATATGTTGTAAAGCCTTTTTTTTGTACACCTGCTCATCAACTGACAGTGAAGTACACAAAGACACAGACACACACACACACACACACACACACCTGTAATATTCTTGTTTTCATGTTGTTGCTGATATCCATCAGTGTTGTTCATATTGCTACATTGTTTTGACATGATTGTTGCTTTTAAACGAATGTTAACTTAATGTTTATTGTCTGCATCCTATTGGACTACTGGATGTTAATGTGTAACACGTTTCCCTGTTTATGTGCTTTAGCAATACTGTATGTCAATATGGTCATGCTAGTAAAGCCTCTTTGAATTGAATTTTCTTTTTCTGATTTGGTTTATTTTACCTAAATGGATACAGGGTAGTGTGTTTTGTTTATAAATCACTCAGAAAGTTTTCTTTCTTAAAACAAAATGTGGAATCAACTGTCCACAGTAGTGGGGCTTCCATAAATAGGAAATGGCACATTGTTTGTACCCTTTGTTGTATCCTGGAGGTTTTGTTCACATTGAATATGAACCCTGTATTTGTACCCTGTACTTTTTATTTTATTTTTATTTTTTTTTCATTTTTTCATTTTTATGGCACTATCTCTCTTGCATCTGCACTCTTGTACAAAATACGTGTTATAATAAATGTCATATGATTTTAAAGTAAAATAAAGTTTATAATCTTTGAATATCATGTGTTGCCAGTTTTTTTATGTGTGCCCCCCTGATTAAACACTGGCCCCTCCTTGGCCCCCCTAGTAAAATGTGTCTAGAACCGCCACTGCCTCCACTACACCACTTCCTACAGTCTCTAGGAGTGTGTGTGTGTGTGTGTGTGTGTGTGTGTGTGTGTGTGTGTGTGTGTGTGTGTGTGTGTGTGTGTGTGTGTGCGTGCATGCGTGTGTACCTGTGTACGTCGATGGTCTCCAGCAGACGGAAGGCGACCCATGCCCACAGTAACGTGACGTGGTTACAGAACACCATGATGCCGATGAAGAACCCAGACCCCAGGATCACTGTCTCAGCTGGGTGGGCGTACTCTGCCTGCATGCCAAATGGAGACTACACAGAGAGAGAGAGAATTGAAATTGAATTGAGAGAGAGAGAGAGAGAGAGAGAGAGAGAGAGAGAGAGAGAGAGAGAGAGAGAGAGAGAGAGAGAGAGAGAGAGGACATACAGACACACAGGCATATACACACACACAAAGAGAGATAGGTTATAGCAAGTTTGTTTCACATTTTAGTCATTTAGCAGATGCTCTTATCCAGAGCGACTTATAGGAGCAATTAGGGTTAAGTGCCTTGCTCAAGGGCACATTGACAGATTTTTAACCTAGTCGGCTCGGGGATTCGAACCAGCAACCTTTCGGTTACTGGCCCAACACCCTTAACCGCTACATACATTTGCATTTGTGCGTACGTTTGTGCCTGCCTGTCTGCGTGTGTGTGTGTATGTGTGTGTGTGTGTGTGTGCCTGCGTGTGTGTGTGTGTGTGTGTGCCTGCGTGTGTGTGTGTGCCTGCGTGTGTGTGTGTGTGTGTGTGTGTTGTTTCTGCCTGCCTGCGTGTGTGTGTGTGTGTGTGTGTGTGTGTGTGTGTGTGTGTGTGTGTGTGTGTGTGTGTGTGTGTGCTCACAGTGAACTCGTGGTGCACTTTGTGGATGTACTTGTAGATGCTGCGGTGATGCAGCAGGCGATGGAGGAAATAGTGCCAGGTGTCCTCTATCACAGCACAGCCTAGACACTGAGCTAGCAGGTAGGGCCTGGGGAGGGGAGAGAGAGACAGAACAGCCTTAATACTGAGTTAACAGGTAGGGCCTGGGGAGGGGAGAGAGAGACAGAACAGCCTAGACACTGAGTTAACAGGTAGGGCCTGGGGAGGGGAGAGAGAGACAGAACAGCCTTAATACTGAGTTAACAGGTAGGGCCTGGGGAGGGGAGAGAGAGACAGAACAGCCTAGACACTGAGCTAACAGGTAGGGCCTGGGGAGGGGAGGGGAGAGAGAGACAGAACAGCCTTAATACTGAGTTAACAGGTAGGGCCTGGGGAGGGGAGAGAGAGAGAGACAGAACAGCCTTAATACTGAGTTAACAGGTAGGGCCCTGGGGAGGGGAGAGAGAGACAGAACAGCCTAGACACTGAGCTAACAGGTAGGGCCTGGGGGAGGGGAGAGAGAGACAGAACAGCCTTAATACTGAGTTAACAGGTAGGGGGGGGAGGGGAGAGAGAGACAGAACAGCCTTAATACTGAGTTAACAGGTAGGGCCTGGGGAGGGGAGAGAGAGAGACAGAACAGCCTTAATACTGAGTTAACAGGTAGGGCCTGGGGAGGGGAGAGAGAGACAGAACAGCCTTTATACTGAGTTAACAGGTAGGGCCTGGGGAGGGGAGAGAGAGACAGAACAGCCTTTATACTGAGTAACAGGTAGGGCCTGGGGAGGGGAGAGAGAGACAGAACAGCCTTAATACTGAGTTAACAGGTAGGGCCTGGGGAGGGGAGAGAGAGACAGAACAGCCTTAATACTGAGTTAACAGGTAGGGCCTGGGGAGGGGAGAGAGAGACAGAACAGCCTTAATACTGAGTTAACAGGTAGGGCCTGGGGAGGGGAGAGAGAGACAGAACAGCCTTAATACTGAGTTAACAGGTAGGGGCCTGGGGAGGGGAGAGAGAGACAGAACAGCCTTAATACTGAGTTAACAGGTAGGGCCTGGGGAGGGGAGAGAGAGACAGAACAGCCTAGATACTGAGTTAACAGGTAGGGCCTGGGGAGGGGAGAGAGAGACAGAACAGCCTAGACACTGAGCTAGCAGGTAGGGCCCTGGGGGGGGGAGAGAGAGAGACAGAACAGCCTTAAGACACTGAGCTAGTTAACAGGTAGGGCCTGGGGAGGGGAGAGAGAGAGACAGAACAGCCTTAATACTGAGTTAACAGGTAGGGCCTGGGGAGGGGAGAGAGAGACAGAACAGCCTTAATACTGAGTTAACAGGTAGGGCCTGGGGAGGGGAGAGAGAGACAGAACAGCCTAGACACTGAGCTAGCAGGTAGGGCCTGGGGAGGGGAGAGAGAGACAGAACAGCCTTAATACTGAGTTAACAGGTAGGGCCTGGGGAGGGGAGAGAGAGACAGAACAGCCTTTTATACTGAGCTAACAGGTAGGGCCTGGGGAGGGGAGAGAGAGACAGAACAGCCTAGACACTGAGCTAGCAGGTAGGGCCTGGGGGAGGGGAGAGAGAGAGACAGAACAGCCTTAATACTGAGTTAACAGGTAGGGCCTGGGGAGGGGAGAGAGAGACAGAACAGCCTAGACACTGAGCTAGCAGGTAGGGCCTGGGGAGGGGAGAGAGAGACAGAACAGCCTAGACACTGAGCTAGCAGGTAGGGCCTGGGGAGGGGAGAGAGAGACAGAACAGCCTAGACACTGAGTTAACAGGTAGGGCCTGGGGAGGGGAGAGAGAGACAGAACAGCCTTAGATACTGAGCTAGCAGGTAGGGCCTGGGGAGGGGAGAGAGAGACAGAACAGCCTTAATACTGAGTTAACAGGTAGGGCCTGGGAGGGGAGAGAGAGAGAGAGACAGAACAGCCTTAATACTGAGTTAACAGGTAGGGCCTGGCCTGGGGGGAGGAGAGAGACAGAACAGCCTTTATACTGAGTTAACAGGTAGGGCCTGGGGAGGGGAGAGAGAGACAGAACAGCCTAGACACACTGAGCTAGCAGGTAGGGCCTGGGGAGGGGAGAGAGAGAGACAGAACAGCCTAGACACTGAGCTAACAGGTAGGGCCTGGGGAGGGGAGAGATAGACAGAACAGCCTTTTTGGCATGCTGTCGTAGGGGAGGTTGTGTATGTGTTGGGCTGTACCATCGTGGCATGCTGTCCCAGTCGTAGGGGATGCTGAAGAACTCAGTGAAGTGGTACGTCCCACAGATCATGGGCAGCTGAATACAGAAGTGATTGAACAGAAGCATCTTGAAACACTTCCACTGTTTCTCCCACGTCTCTGGCTTGTCCTGCACTGCACACACACACACACAACACAACACCACACAGAGAGGATGAGAGAGAGCATTAAAAAAATTCCACTGCTTCTTCTATAAAAAAAAACTACCTGTTGGATCTAACCCCCCCCCCCCCCCCCCCCCCCCCCCCTACTTGGATCTAACACACACCACCTACCGGTTGGATCTTGTACTTCTGCATGAAGGGAAGGAACTGAAACAGGAAACCAGGTAGACAAAACAGGAAGTAGATGGCCTCATGGACGATGAGAGAACCCCAGGTGGCGATCTGGAATTTAGTGTAGTTCTCATTCACATACCTGGTGGACAGAGATCAACAGACATCAATCAATTAATCAAATGATATGTCCATCAGTCTGTCTGTCTGCCTGGAACTGGGTGTGGTCAGCCATTCAGTCAGCCATTCAGCCATTCAGTCAGCCAGTCAGCCAGTCAGTCATTCAGTCAGCCATTCAGTCAGCCAGTCAGCCATTCAGTCAGCCATTCAGCCATTCAGTCAGCCATTCAGTCAGCCAGTCAGTCAGCCCGTCAGCCATTCAGTCAGCCAGTCAGTCAGTCAGTCAGTCATTCAGTCAGCCATTCAGTCAGCCATTCAGTCAGTCAGTCAGCCATTCAGTCAGCCATTCAGTCAGCCATTCAGCCAGTCAGTCAGTCATTCAGTCAGCCATTCAGCCATCAGCCATTCAGCCAGTCAGTCAGTCATTCAGTCAGCCATTCAGTCAGCCATTCAGCCAGTCAGTCAGTCAGCCATTCAGTCAGCCATTCAGTCAGCAGTCAGCCATTCAGTCAGCCATTCAGCCAGTCAGTCAGTCATTCAGTCAGTCATTCATTCAGCCATTCAGTCAGTCATTCAGCCAGTCAGTCAGTTCAGTCAGTCAGCCATTCAGTCAGTCAGTCATTTCAGCCAGTCAGTCAGTCATTCATTCATTCAGCCATTCAGCCAGTCAGTCAGTCTTTCAGTCAGTCATTCAGTCATTCAGCCATTCAGTCAGTCATTCAGTCAGTCAGTCATTCAGTCAGCCATTTAGTCATTCAGTCAGTCAGTCAGCCAGTCATTTAGCCATTCATTCAGTCAGTCAGTCAGTCAATCAGTCATTCAATCAGTCATTCAATCAGTCATTCATTACCCCCAGGCATGCTGTAGTGAGGGCTGGAGGTTGTCAGGTAAAACTGTAGTAGTATAGTAGTAGTATGGTAGTAGTAGTAGTAGTATAGAAGTAGTAGTATAGTAGCAATAGTAGTATAGTAGTGTATTAGTAGTAGTATAATGGTCGTAGCATTGTAGTAGTATAGCAATAGTAGTAGTAGTTTAGTAGCAGTAGTATAGTAGTATTATAGTCATAATGTAGTATTAGTAGTAGTAGTAGTAGTAGTAGTAGTAGCAGTATAGTAGTATAGTAGTTTAGTAGTAGTACAGTAGTATATGGGTAGAAGTCGTAGTAGTAGTAGTAGTATAGTAGTAGTAACAGTAGTATATTAGTATTATAGTAGTAGTACAGAAGATTAGTAGTAGTATAGTAGTATTATAGTAATACAGTAGTTTAGTAGTAGTATTATAGTAATAGTATAGTAGTAGTACAGTAGTATTATATTAGTAGTACAGTAGTACAGTAGTAGTATATAAGTTTAGTAGTAGTATAGTAGTAGTATACTAGTATAGCAATTGTATAGAAGTAGTATATTAGTTGTAGTATAGTATTAGTATATAAGTTTTGTAGTAGCATAGTAGTAGTAGTACAGTAGTTTAGTAGCAGTATATTAGTAGTAGTACAGTAGTTTAGTAGTAGTAGTAGTAGTAGTAGTAGTGGTATAGTAGTAGTATAGTCCTATTACCCCCAGGCGTATTGTAGTGAAGGCTGTAGAGGGTTTTCAGGTAAGACAGCGTCAACATATTCCACGGCCAGGAAGGCAGAGGACAAGATGGTGGCCGTGCTGTTCATCTCCATTCTGATTGGCTTGTGGGGATGGGCTGGGAGGAGACTGGAAAACACAGAGAACACACACACACACACACACACACACACACACACACACACACACAGACACAGACACAGACACACACACAGACACACACAGACACAGACACACAGATGAATATTGATTGTCTCTGACCAGGGAGAGGACTGGGCAAACACAATACTGTTTAATATATTAATAACCAGACTAGTCAACCACACACACTGCATAGCCATGGACATAGTCATGAATCAAATAACTACCATATTGTTTGTTTTTAAATGACTAGAAATAAATGCTGCACAAAATAAATAAGATGGTAAAAGACCTCTGGATTGAAATATACAGGGAAAACCTCTGGACTAACCAGGACATATAACAGAAATATACAGGGAAAACCTCTGGACTAACCAGGACATATAACAGAAATATACAGGGAAAACCTCTGGACTAACCAGGACATATAACAGAAATATACAGGGGAAACCCCTAGACTAACCAGGACATATAACAGAAATATACAGGGAAAACCCCTGGACTAACCAGGACATATAGAAATATATACAGGGGAAAACCTCTGGACTAACCAGGACATATAACAGAAATATACAGGGGAAAACCTCTGGACTAACCAGGACATATAACAGAAATATACAGGGAAAACCTCTGGACTAACCAGGACATATAACAGAAATATACAGGGAAAAACCTCTGGACTAACCAGGACATATAACAGAAATATACAGGGGAAAACTTCTGGACTAACCAGGACATATAGAAATATACAGGGGAAACCTCTGGACTAACCAGGACATATAACAGAAATATACAGGGGAAACCTCTGGACTAACCAGGACATATAGAAATATACAGGGAAAACCCCTAGACTAACCAGGACATATAAAATACATATACAGGGAAAAGGGTTAATGTATAGAGACAGTGACAGGACAGAACCTATAACCAGGACATATAAAATACATATACAGGGGAAAGGGTTAATGTATAGAGACTGTGACAGGACAGAACCTATAACCAGGACATATAAAATACATATACAGGGGAAAGGGTTAATGTATAGAGACAGTGACAGGACAGAACCTATAACCAGGACATATAAAATACATATACAGGGAAAAGGGTTAATGTATAGAGACAGTGACAGGACAGAACCTATAAAACCAGGACATATACAATACATATACAGGGAAAAGGGTTAATGTATAGAGACAGTGACAGGACAGAACCTATAACCAGGACATATAAAATACATATACAGGGAAAAGGGTTAATGTATAGAGACTGTGACAGGACAGAACCTATAACCAGGACATATAAAATACATATACAGGGAAAAGGGTTAATGTATAGAGACAGTGACAGGACAGAACCTATAACCAGGACATATAAAATACATATACAGGGAAAAGGGTTAATGTATAGAGACTGTGACAGGACAGAACCTAGAATGATCAGTGGTCACCAAACAGTCTGAAAGGCTGCATAGCAGAAGAGATTTTATAACATACTGCAAAAATGACAAGAAATATAGAAGATAACAGATAATTATACAGGGGAAAGGATTCATGTGTACAAATTAAATATTATTATTATTACTACAGATTGACAATGAGAAAGCCTATATAAGGACAAGTGATCATCAGTATGGAATATGACCGCTTGCATAACTACAGGACAATGATACTGAGTTGAGATCCATATTGGACCAGACCAATTCATATGTTATCGAGATGTTACACACTCACAGTTCTTATGTCCGATAATAGTCTGATTAACAGATTATACGATTATTAGTATAAAATGTCAGTAAACGTTTACAATCCTGACTAGACGTTATAGAAACATCAACTTGCAACTTTACAGGAGACCTTAACTCAGTTAAATAATATAGCCTAAAACAATATAGTTCTACAATAATTGGTAACAACACAGTTATAAGACTTTCGACACATTCCCCGGGTCCCTTGGGCAGGCTAGCAATGTTTCAGAACTGCGTCGGTTTGATACGCAGACTCCTCTCCGCATCGAGTTTCTCTTACCTAGTGCATTTATCTGATCGTTGGCTACATTATCCCGTTATTTTGTCCGGTCAACAACACCTATACATTTATAAAGCTTTACAGTACAGTGCCATACATCTGACCCATATAACCTAACCGTCGGTATTACGCCCTATAGCCTCTCTAGTCTGCATTAGACCGCAAACGTTCCTGCTGCGTTAGAATATAAAGTAAATGTCGTTTTGATATTGATTAGATTTAAGAACATTAGTATAATATCTTTAATATATTACCTCGGTGCAGCCGTGGGTCCGTCTACCTGAGCCAGAGGCTGCGGTGCGACGTCAAGTACATGTATTATCTACGAGCCTGATTGGACGAGGGGGAGAGGAGACTGACGTCAAGGGGCCGAGCGGGCGCTCTGATTGGCACTGGGAATGGAGTGATGATAGTGAGACGCGGAGTTCCTAAAGCAACGACCAATCGGCGAGCAGCAGGGCTTTCATAACCTCAGAGCGCTATACAGAGAGTAGGAGGAGGGAGAGGATGGGGTGGTGGGTGGGTGTAGGAGAGTGTGTGTGTGTGTAGGAGAGTGTGTGTGTGTGTGTGTGTGTGTGTGTGTGTAGGAGAGTGTGTGTGTGTGTGTGTGTGTAGGAGGAGAGTGTGTGTGTGTGTGTGTGTGTGTGCGTGTGTAGGAGTGTGTGTGTGTGTGTGTGTGTGTGTGTGTGTGTAGGAGAGTGTGTGTGTGTGTGTGTGTGGTGTGTGTGTAGGAGAGTGTGTGTGTGTGTGTGTGTGTGTGTGTGTGTGTGTAGGAGAGTGTGTGTGTGTGTGTGGTGTGTGTGTAGGAGAGTGTGTGTGTGTGTGTTCTGTAATCAGCGATCTTTACAGAGTAACAGAGGTGTGTCCATAGGTCTCACTCTCCCTCCCGAGTACACAGAATTTACAGGAGGTTTGTACCTGTTGTTCAGTCCAGACCCCCAGGGGTGCACATGTTGGTTCTAACCCTGCAGTAACATACCTGATGCAGCACACGTTGGTTCTAACCCTGCAGTAACATACCTGATGCAGCACACGTTGGTTCTAACCCTGCAGTAACATACCTGATGCAGCACACGTTGGTTCTAACCCTGCAGTAACATACCTGATGTCACATAAACCAATTCTAAACCAGTCAAAACCAATCATAAACCAGTCAAACCCGTTGACTACTAACCACTGCAGCCAACAGGTGAATCATTCCCAGGCCCAGTTCAAACCCACCTGACTACTAACCACTGAGCCAAAAGGTGAATCATTCCCAGGCCCAGTCAAACCCACCTGACTACTAACACACTGAGTCAACAGGTGAATCATTCCCAGGCCGTCAAACCCACCTGACTACTAACCACTGAGTCAACAGGTGAATCATTCCCAGGCCCAGTCAAACCCACCTGACACCTGACTACTAACCACTGAGCCAACAGGTGAAATCATTCCCAGGCCCAGTCAAACCCACCTGACTACTAACCACTGAGCCAACAGGTGAATCATTCCCAGGCCGTCAAACCCACCTGACTACTAACCACTGAGTCAACAGGTGAATCATTCCCAGGATGCAGTCAAACCCACCTGACACCTGACTACTAACCACTGAGCCAACAGGTGAATCATTCCCAGGCCCAGTCAAACCCACCTGACTACTAACCACTGAGCCAACAGGTGAATCATTCCCAGGCCCAGTCAAATACCCACCTGACTACTAACCACTGAGCCAACAGGTGAATCATTCCCAGGCCCAGTCAAACCCACCTGACTACTAACCACTGAGTCAACAGGTGAATCATTCCCAGGCCCAGTCAAAACCCACCTGACTACTAACCACTGAGCCAACAGGTGAATCATTCCCAGGCCCAGTCAAAACCACCTGAACGACTAACCACTGAGCCAACAGGTGAATCATTCCCAGGCCCAGTCAAACCCACCTGACTACTAACCACTGAGCCAACAGGTGAAATCATTCCCAGGCCCAGTCAAACCCACCTGACTACTAACCACTGAGCCAACAGGTGAATCATTCCCAGGCCCAGTCAAACCCATTTTTACTGACACCTAACGACTAACCACTGAGTCAACAGGTGAATCATTCCCAGGCCCAGTCAAACCCACCTGACTACTAACCACTGAGCCAACAGGTGAATCATTCCCAGGCCCAGTCAAACCCACCTGACTTACTAACCACTGAGCCAACAGGTGAATCATTCCCAGGCTCAGTCAAACCACCTGACACCTAACGACTAACCACTGAGCCAACAGGTGAATAATTCCCAGGCCCAGTCAAACCCACCTGACACCTAACGACTAACCACTGAGCCAACAGGTGAATCATTCCCAGGCCCAGTCAAACCCACCTGACTACTAATTTTATTTATTTTATTTTTGGTCATTTAGCAGACGCTCTTATCCAGAGCGACTTACAGGAGCAATTAGGGTTAAGTGCCTTGCTCAATTCCACTCCCATGCACATCGACAGATTTTTTCACCTAGTCGGCTCGGGGATTAGAACCAGCGACCTTTCGGTTACTGGCACAACGCTCTCCTACCCTGGACTAAGCTACCTGCCTCAGACTAACCACTGAGCCAAACAGGTGAATCATTCCCAGGCCCAGTCAAACCCACCTGACACCTAACGACTAACCACTGAGCCAACAGGTGAATCATTCCCAGGCCCAGTCAAACCCACCTGACTACTAACCACTGAGCCAACAGGTGAATCATTCCCAGGCCCAGTCAAACCCCCGGGGTGACTACTAACCACTGAGCCAACATCGTGAATCATTCCCAGGCTCAGTCAAACCCACCTGACACCTAACGACTAACCACTGAGCCAACAGGTGAATAATTCCCAGGCCGTCAAACCCACCTGACTACTAACCACTGAGTCAACAGGTGAATCATTCCCAGGCCCAGTCAAACCCACCTGACACCTAACGACTAACCACTGAGCCAACAGGTGAATCATTCCCAGGCTCAGTCAAACCCACCTGACACCTAACGACTAACCACTGAGCCAACAGGTGAATCATTCCCAGGCTCAGTCAAACCCACCTGACACCTAACGACTAACCACTGAGCCAACAGGTGAATCATTCCCAGGCCGTCAAACCCACCTGACTACTAACCACTGAGCCAACAGGTGAATCATTCCAGGCCCAGTCAAACCCACCTGACTACTAACCACTGAGCCAACAGGTGAATCATTCCCAGGCCCAGTCAACCCCACCTGACTACTAACCACTGAGCCAACAGGTGAATCATTCCCAGGCCCAGTCAAACCCACCTGACACCTAACTACTAACCACTGAGTCAACAGGTGAATCATTTCCAGGCCCAGTCAAACCCACCTGACTACTAACCACTGAGCCAACAGGTGAATCATTCCCAGGCCAGTCAAAACCCACCTGACACCTAACGACTAACCACTGAGTCAACAGGTGAATCATTCCCAGGCCCAGTCAAACCCACCTGACTACTAACCACTGAGCCAACAGGTGAATCATTCCCAGGCCCAGTCAAACCCACCTGACTACTAACCACTGAGCCAACAGGTGAATCATTCCCAGGCTCAGTCAAACCCACCTGACACCTAACGACTAACCACTGAGCCAACAGGTGAATAATTCCCAGGCCCAGTCAAACCCACCTGACACCTAACGACTAACCACTGAGCCAACAGGTGAATCATTCCCAGGCCCAGTCAACCCCACCTGACTACTAATTTATTTATTTTATTTTGGTCATTTAGCAGACGCTCTTATCCAGAGCGACTTACAGGAGCAATTAGGGTTAAGTGCCTTGCTCAAGGGCACATCGACAGATTTTTTCACCTAGTCGGCTCGGGGATTAGAACCAGCGACCTTTCGGTTACTGGCACAACGCTCTTACCCACTAAGCTACCTGCCGCCCTAACCACTGAGCCAACAGGTGAATCATTCCCAGGCCCAGTCAAACCCACCTGACACCATAACGACTAACCACTGAGCCAACAGGTGAATCATTCCCAGGCCCAGTCAAACCCACCTGACTACTAACCACTGAGCCAACAGGTGAATCATTCCCAGGCCCAGTCAAACCCACCTGACTACTAACCACTGAGCCAACAGGTGAATCATTCCCAGGCTCAGTCAAACCCACCTGACACCTAACGACTAACCACTGAGCCAACAGGTGAATAATTCCCAGGCCCAGTCAAACCCACCTGACACCTAACTACTAACCACTGAGCCAACAGGTGAATCATTCCCAGGCCGTCAAAACCCACCTGACTACTAACCACTGAGTCAACAGGTGAATCATTCCCAGGCCCAGTCAAACCCACCTGACTACTAACCACTGAGCCAACAGGTGAATCATTCCCAGGCCCAGTCAAACCCACCTGACTACTAACCACTGAGTCAACAGGTGAATCATTCCCAGGCCCAGTCAACCCCACCTGACTACTAACCACTGAGCCAACAGGTGAATCATTCCCAGGCCGTCAAACCCACCTGACTACTAACCACTGAGCCAACAGGTGAATCATTCCCAGGCCCAGTCAAACCCACCTGACACCTAACTACTAACCACTGAGTCAACAGGTGAATCATTTCCAGGCCCAGTCAAACCCACCTGACTACTAACCACTGAGCCAACAGGTGAATCATTCCCAGGCCCAGTCAAACCCACCTGACTCCTAACCACTGAGCCAACAGGTGAATCATTCCCAGGCCCAGTCAAACCCACCTAACGACTAACCACTGAGCCAACAGGTGAATCATTCCCAGGCCCAGTCAAACCCACCTGACTACTAACCACTGAGCCAACAGGTGAATCATTCCCAGGCCCAGTCAAACCCACCTGACTACTAACCACTGAGCCAACAGGTGAATCATTCCCAGGCCCAGTCAAACCCACCTGACACCTGACTACTAACCACTGAGCCAACAGGTGAATCATTCCCAGGCCCAGTCAAACCCACCTGACTACTAACCACTGAGAACAGGTGAATCATTCCCAGGCCCAGTCAACCCCACCTGACTACTAACCACTGAGCCAACAGGTGAATCATTCCCAGGCCCAGTCAAACCCACCTGACGACTAACCACTGAGCCAACAGGTGAATCATTCCCAGGCCCAGTCAAACCCACCTGACACCTATTCTGATCCAAACTCATTTATTCTGTCTGGACAAAACAACCGGTGTTGTTCTGATCCAAACTCATGTATTCTGTCTGGACAAAACAACCGGTGTTGTTCTGATCCAAACTCATTTATTCTGTCAGGACAAAACAGGCGATGTTCTGATCCAAACTCATTTATTCTGTCAGGACAAAACAGGCGGTGTTCCGATCCAAACTCATTTATTCTGTCAGGACAAAACAACAGACTCAAAAGAAATATTTACACAAGTCAAATAGAAAACATAAAGATGACGTTCTCTCTGGAAGAGAGAGAGGTGTGTGTTACGTCAGAGAGGAGCGAAGGGCAGACTAGCGGAGGTGTGTGTTACGTCAGAGAGGAGCGAAGGACAGACTAGCGGAGGTGTGTGTTACGTCAGAGAGGAGCGAAGGGCAGACTAGTGGAGGTGTGTGTTACGTCAGAGTGGAGCGAAGGGCAGACTAGTGGAGGTGTGTGTTACGTCAGAGTGGAGCGAAGGACAGACTAGTGGAGGTGTGTGTTACGTCAGAGTGGAGCGAAGGACAGACTAGCGGAGGTGTGTGTTACGTCAGAGAGGAGCGAAGGACAGACTAGCGGAGGTGTGTGTTACGTCAGAGAGGAGCGAAGGGCAGACTAGCGGAGGCCTGTGTGGTCTGTTTGACGTCAGAGAGGGAGGCGAAGGTCTGTTTGACAGACTAGCGGAGGTGTGTGTTACGTCAGAGAGGAGCGAAGGGCAGACTAGCGGAGGTGTGTGTTACGTCAGAGAGGAGCGAAGGGCAGACTAGCGGAGGTGTGTGTTACGTCAGAGTGGAGCGAGGGGGCAGACTAGCGGAGGCCTGTGTTAGGTCTGTTTGAGTGGTGCGTCAGACTAGAGGAGGTTCGAGTGGAGCAGGGGGCAGACTAGCGGAGGTGTGTGTTAGGTCTGTTTGAGTGGTGCAGGGGGCAGACTAGCAGAAGCCTGTTCCAGAAAGGCCAGGGGTCCAGGTGGCGGGAGGTCTGACGGTTTACGATGCTGGACACTGACATCCTCCAGAACCTACAGACAGTACAGACATTATATTAACTACAGACAGACATGTTATCATGATGCTGGACCTGACATCCTCCAGAACCTACAGACACGTTATTATAACACCTACACTACCAGTAAAAGGTTTGGACACACCTACTCATTCAAGGGTTTTTCTTTATTTTTACTATTTTCTACATTGTAGAATAATAGTGAAGACATCAAAACTATGAAATAACACATATGGAATCATGTAGTAACCAAAAAAGTGTTTAAACAAATTAAAATATATTTTATATTTGAGATTCTTTAAAATCGCCACCCTTTGCCTTGATGACAGCTTTGCACACTCTTGGCATTCTCTCAACCAGCTTCATGAGGTAGTCACCTGGAATGCATTTCAATTAACAGGTGTGCCTTCTTAAAAATATAATGTGTGGAATTTCTTTCCTTCTTAATGCGTTTGAGCCAATCAGTTGTGTTGTGACAAGGTTAGGGGGGGGGGCGGTGCATTGGCAGAAGTCCGGGTTTTGCCGGGGTATTTGGTAAAAGACCAAGTCCCTATATTATAAATAAATAAATAACAGCTCAAGTAAAAGAAGTCAAAGAAATAAGCAAAGAGACTACAGTCCATCATTACTTTAAGACATGAAGGTCATTCAATACGGAACATTTCAAGAACTTTGAAAGTTTCTTCAAGTGCAGTCGCAAACAACAATCAAGTGCTATGATGAAACTGGCTCTCATGAGGACCGCCACAGGAAAGGAAGACCCAGAGTTACCTCTGCTGCAGAGGATAAGTTCATTAGAGTTACCAGCCTCAGATTGCAGCCCAAATAAATGCTTCACAGAGTTCAAGTAACAGACACATCTCAACATCAACTGTTCAGAGGGGACTGTGTGAATCAGGCCTTCATGGTCGAATTGCTGCAAAGAAACCACTACTAAAGGACACCAATAAGAAGAAGAGACTTGCTTGGGCCAAGAAACACGAGCAATGGACATTAGACCGGTGGAAATCTGTCCTTTGGTCTGATGAGTCAAAATGTGAGATTTTTGGTTCCAAACGCCGTGTCTTTGTGAGACGCAGAGTAGATGAACAGATGATCTCCGCATGTGTGGTTCCCACTGTGAAGCATGGAGGAGGAGGTGTGATGGTGTGTGGGGTGGTTGCTGGTGACACTGTCTGTGATTTATTTAGAATTCAAGGCACACTTAACCAGCATGGCTACCACAGCATTCTGCAGCGATACGCCATCCCATCTGGTTTGGGCTTAGTGGGACTATCATTTGTTTTTCAACAGGACAATGACCCAACACACCTCCAGGCTGTGTAAGGGCTATTTTACCAAGAAGGAGAGTGATGGAGTGCTGCATCAGATGACCTGGCCTCCACAATCCCCCAACCTCAACCCAATTGAGATGGTTTGGGATGAGTCGGACCGCAGAGTGAAGGAAAAGCAGCCAACAAGTGCTCAGCATATGTGGGAACTCCAAGACTGTTGGAAAAGCATTCCAGAAGCTGGTTGAGAGAATGCCAAGAGTCAAATATCAAAAAGGGTGGCTATTTGAAGAATCTCAAATATAAAATATATTTGTTTGTTTAACAATTTTTTGGTTTACTACATGATTCCATATGTGTTATTTCATAGTTTTGATGTCTTCACTATTATTCTACAATGTAGAAAATAGTAAAAATAAAGAAAAACCCTGGAATTAGTAGGTGTGTCCAAACTTTTGACTGGTACTGTATATACAAATAGAATTTCATATACATCTTAAAATGACCACATTTTCATGAATTTTATGATATAATCAAATCTGTCGATGTGCCCTTGAGCAAGGCACTTAACCCTAATTGCTCCTGTAAGTCGCTCTGGATAAGAGCGTCTGCTAAATGACTAAAATGTAAAATGTAAATGTAATAATCTTGAAGCCCATTCAAAAACAGTATGAGACTGGATCCAGGAAGTGATGCGGGAAAGGCGGGACTGTGCCAGCGAAGTAGACCATGGACTTTTGCTCAACTCCTCAGTCTTCTCTCGCCTCCTTTAGAAAAAGGGGGTGTGGCAGATTTCCAAACTCTTCCGTGAAGGACTCATGTAGGATACACTTGTGCTTCCTCGCCAAAAGGATGCTATCGAGGAGGGGAGGACCATCTTCCGTTTGCCTACTAACAAATGTACAGACTCCTCAACCACTTATCGGTTGCCCGGGTCACGGAGGAGAGAGGACGTACCTGCTGCCAGTGGTGAAGCTTAGACAGGTGTTTCTGGACCAGCAGCTCTTTCCTCTGGAGAGGGAGGGAGAGGGAGGAGAGGTAGGGAGAGAGAGGAGAGGGAGGGAGAGAGGAGAGGGTAGGGAGAGAGAGAGAGGGAGGGAGGGAGGAGAGGTAGGGAGAGGGGAGAGGAGAGGGGAGGGAGAGAGGGAGGGAGAGAGGAGAGGTAGGGAGAGAGGAGAGGGAGGGAGGGAGGAGAGGTAGGGAGAGAGGAGAGGGGAGGGAGGAGGAGAGGGAGGGAGAGAGGAGAGGTAGGGAGAGAGGAGAGGTAGGGAGAGAGGAGAGGTAGGGAGAGAGGAGAGGGAGGGAGGGAGAGGGAGGGAGAGAGGAGAGGGAGGGAGGGAGAGAGAGAGGGAGGGAGAGAGGAGAGGGAGGGAGAGAGGAGAGGTAGGGAGAGAGAGAGAGGGAGGGAGAGAGGAGAGGTAGGGAGAGAGGGAGGGAGGAAGAAGAGGTAGGGAGAGAGGGAGGAGAGAGGGGAGGGAGGGAGAGAGGAGAGGTAGGGAGAGAGGGAGAGAGAGGAGGGAGAGGGAGGGAGAGAGGGAGGGAGGAGAGAGGAGGGAGAGGAAGGGAGGAGAGGGAGGGAGAGGGAGGGAGAGGGAGGGAGAGAGAGACAGAGAGAGAGAGAGAGGGAGAGAGGAGGGGGAGGAGAGGAGAAAGAGGGAGGAGAGAGATGGATCAGCTGTTAATAGCGGTGGGTGGCCGTCCTAACACCAGAATATCACTATACTGGTGAAGGCCCCCCATACATAGAGCTCCAGGGAGCATTTTCCCCTTTGTACAGATCTAGAATCAGCTTCACCTCCCCCAATCCTAACATTAACCATTAGTGGGGAAAATGAAACACTGACCCCAGATCTAGAATCAGCTTCACCTCCCCAATCCTAACATTAACCATTAGTGGGGGAAATGAAACACTGACCCCAGATCTAGAATCAGCTTCACCTCCCCCAATCCTAACATTAACCATTAGTGGGGGAAAATGAAACACTGACCCCAGATCTAGAATCAGCTTCACCTCCCCCAATCCTAACATTAACCATTAGTGGGGAAAATGAAACACTGACCCCAGATCTAGAATCAGCTTCACCTCCCCCAATCCTAACATTAACCATTAGTGGGGGAAATGAAACACTGACCCCAGATCTAGAATCAGCTTCTCCTCCCCCAATCCTAATATTAACCATTAGTGGGGGAAATGAAACACTGACCCCAGATCTAGAATCAGCTTCACCTCCCCCAATCCTAACATTAACCATTAGTGGGGGAAATGAAACACTGACCCCAGATCTAGAATCAGCTTCACCTCCCCCAATCCTAACATTAACCATTAGTGGGGGAAATGCAACACTGACCCCAGATCTAGAATCAGCTTCTCCTCCCCCAATCCTAACCTTATCCATTAGTGGGGGAAATGAAACACTGACCCCAGATCTAGAATCAGCTTCTCCTCCCCCAATCCTAACCTTATCCATTAGTGGGGGAAATGAAACACTGACCCCAGATCTAGAATCAGCTTCTCCTCCCCCAATCCTAACATTATCCATTAGTGGGGGAAATGAAACACTGACCCCAGATCTAGAATCAGCTTCTCCTCCCCCAATCCTAACATTATCCATTAGTGGGGGAAATGAAACACTGACCCCAGATCAGCATCTAGGGGCGACTTCGCCCTCCTCCATCATGAGCCATCAAATTCAAATCTGGAACTAGAAGCCAGTTCCACTGGTGTTTTTCTCCCATTCTTCCTCTCTAATCAGGGACTGATTTAGACCCGAGACACCAGGTGGGTGCTATTAAATGATCTGGTAGAACAGAAAGGCTGGTAGGGTAAGATTTGAATACCCCTGGTGTACACTATCACCTACCTCTTTGACCACCTGCTCAGGTTTCTGGACTGATAGCTGAAGACGCTTCTGCAGGAAGAAACATTCTGTCTGTCTGGCAACATCCAGAAACTTCTGAATACACTGATCCACACCTGGGGAGACAGACAGGTAGGTTAGAGACAGACAGACACAGAGACAGCTAGAGAAACAGACAGGTTAGCGAGACAGACATGTAAGCTAGATAAGCAAAGTGATGAAATATGAATGTGTTTCAAACTGTTTACAATGCAACTAGCTAACTTCCCCAAGGCTGGCCAACCCTCCTCCTCCTCCTGAGTTACTGGGTGTGCAGGCTTTTGCTGCAGCCCCGCTGTAAAACACCTGATTCCACCAACAAGCTGCTCATCTGGACCCTGATTGGCTAAATCAGGTGTGTTAGAACAGGGCTGGAGCAAAACCATGCATACCCTGTAGCTATCCTGGTGGGAGGACGTTTGTTGGTCACCTAGGAGCTCGTCTGGGAATAGGGTGCCATTTGGGCCGTTAGCTTTACTGGTCTCACCTGTCCGAATTTCTTCCTGGTCGGTTCCGTTCACGTAGTCTTGACTTACTAGGGAAGCAAAGCAAGCCTGCTGACACAAGACAACTGGGTTAACAGTTCGCTGCTAGCACTTACATGTTAGCTACTATTTTTAAACATGTAATGCGCGAATTATGTGTCCAGGCAACCCAGCATAGCATAGCAAAGCATTAGACGCAAAACATGCCTGCAGACACAATGTAACTAACGTTAGCTAACTACTTAACGTTACCTGGCTTCGGTAACGCCAGACAGTCCAAAGGCTATGCTTCATTTAAGGTAGCTGGTTACATTTTCAAAAGAACGGTAGCTTTGTAACTAGCTGACATACTGGGCAGTAACCACAGACATAAGTATATTTGGTAAGCAGTCAGCTAGCGCTATCTAGTTAGTAGACAAACAGTGTGGTGCGCTAGCTATGATCACTACGTTAGCTATACCACGGCTGGCTAGGCTAGCTAGCATCATTACGTTAGCTATACCACGGCTGGCTAGGCTAGCTAGCATCATTACGTTAGCTATACCACGGCTGGCTAGGCTAGCTAGCATCATTACGTTAGCTATACCACGGCTGGCTAGGCTAGCTAGCACCACTACGTTAGCTATACCACGGCTGGCTAGGCTAGCTAGCATCATTACGTTAGCTATACCACGGCTGGCTAGGCTAGCTAGCTAGCATCATTACGTTAGCTATACCACGGCTGGCTAGGCTAGCTAGATCATTACGTTAGCTATACCACGGCTGGCTAGGCTAGCTAGCTAGCATCATTACGTTAGCTATACCACGGCTGGCTAGGCTAGCTAGCATCATTACGTTAGCTATACCACGGCTGGCTAGGCTAGCTAGCATCATTACGTTAGCTATACCACGGCTAGGCTAGGCTAGGCTAGCTAGCATCACACCGGGACAGCAGAGTAGTCGCTCTCGTACCTCGAAAGAAGCCTCCAGGTCGTCTACCAGAGTGTTGGGGCCCTGGACCCTGTTCCCTGGAGCTCCTCCTCCGGGCAGTAGTCCCGGCTGACCCGGGCCGCCGACAGGGTGAGGACCAGCGGGCTGCTGGCCGGGGAACATCCCGCTGCCCATGGAGGAAGACATCTTGGATGGTTTGTCTGTACCGGTCCGTGAGGCCGCTGCACGCAATGCTCAGTACATGCCACACTGGCTGACGAATTTGATAGCTTCTACTAAATGACTATAAAAAATTAAGTTTTTATTCAAATACAAAAAGTAAAGCAAATTGTAATTTACATGCAGTTTAATATTATAGTGAGGATACAAGACAGGCAAATTGATCCAAAATATAGTTTTATTGGTGTTTTATTTAAATTACATGATAATATTGGCAAAACTATTTTACAGTTTTTGTCTGCAGAAGTGCATACCAACTTCAGTATAGGAGTTTCTCCCATTACTACCCGGTTTGTTTCCTGACTGACACTGAAGCCTAGTTTTTACTCTACGTATGCAACGCAAGAACGCTACGCAAAATGGCCATCCAGGTATAAATGGCGGGGGCTGCGTCGTGTTGCTACGCAACAACATTTTACATAGCTACTTGTAGTTACACTCACACAAAAAAAGATTGCAGGAAAAGTGCAGTCGACTGTGGTATTTTGGACGCAGTATTTTGCAACATACTGCAATCCTGCAATCCTTTTTGTAAGGGTAGGATACAACACACTTTATCGTCCATTTACATGAAAATGCAGTTTCTCAATGAGTTCGTATGTAGGCTATAAACTAGGCTTAGTTGCTAGTGCTGTGGCCCGGGGGGGTGGAAATGTCCTCTTCAACCCTCTATCCACAGCAGGCTACTACCAGATGACTCAGAGTACATCCCAAATGACACCCTATTCCCTATATAGTGCACTACTTTTGACCACAGTCCTATGGGTAGTACACTACATAGGGCAGCAGGTGTGAAACTAATTTGAAGAGACTATAAATGACTTCAAGCTTGACAGAAAGAGACTATGATCAAGCTGGACAGGGAAGAGACTATAAATGAGACTATAAATGACTGTTATCAAGCTGGACAGAGTGAAGAGACTATACATGACTGTTATCAAGCTGGACAGAGGGAAGAGACTATAAATGACTTATCAAGCTGGACAGAGGGAAGAGACTATAAATGACTGTTATCAAGCTGGACAGAGTGAAGAGACTATAAATGACTGTTATCAAGCTGGACAGAGGGAAGAGACTATAAATGACTGTTATCAAGCTGGACAGAGTGAAGAGACTATAAATGACTGTTATCAAGCTGGACAGAGAGAGGGAAGAGACTATAAATGACTGTTATCAAGCTGGACAGAGTGAAGAGACTATAAATGACTGTTATCAAGCTGGACAGAGGGAAGAGACTATAAATGACTGTTATCAAGCTGGACAGAGTGAAGAGACTATAAATGACTGTTAAGTCAAGCTGGACAGAGGGAGAGAATATAAATGACTGTTATCAAGCTGGACAGAGGGAAGAGACTATAAATGACTGTTATCAAGCTGGACAGAGGGAAGAGACTATAAATGACTGTTATCAAGCTGGACAGAGTGAAGAGACTATAAATGTAGGTCCATTATCAATTCTACAGTTTCCAGTTGGTTTTTGTCATTTCAATGTCCATTAAGATCATCAAACCACCCGCAGGCCGGACTGAATGGGCTCGCGGGCCAAATGCTTCACAGCCCTGATGTCTATTTAGTGCACTACTTTTGACCAGACTCCTATGGGGTAGTGCACCAGATAGGGAATAGGGTGCTATTTGGGATGTAGTCTGTGATTCTTCACGGTACCACAGTCTCTGTCTCTACAGAATAATCCTTCTCCAGCCAGCTCAGTGTGTGTGTGTGGTCTCTCTCTTCAGGCTTGGTTGGCCAGTCCAGCAGCGAACTCCACCAGTGTTCGTGTCGGTCGTCCAGACATTCCTTTCTTGAGGTAGGGAACCTGGAGAGAGACAAACAGACAGACACAAACAGTGAGCGAGAAAGGAGCAAGAGAGAGAATCTAAAAAGAGAAACAAAGTGTATTGTTAATGTCTAGCAGGAAAACAGCCAGTGTCTCTCAGCAATCCAACCCCTCCCCCTTACAGAACATTCAGTCTGTTCCGAAACAGTTCTGATCATCATGGTTCTAAAAGTCTAACGCGGTTCTGATCATCCTGGTTCTAGAACACTAACAGAAGTGATCATGGTTCTAGAACACTATCAGAAGCAGTTGTGATCATGGTTCTAGAACACTATCAGAAGCAGTTGTGATCATGGTTCTAGAACACTATCAGAAGCAGTTGTGATCATGGTTCTAGAACACTATCAGAAGCAGTTGTAGCTGTTCAACTGATTTTTTTAAAGGTCGACTTTGGGCACAAAAAAACGGTCCAACTCCGCCTCTTTCTCAATTTTCAAACAGGAAATGGGGTGTGCCTTTGGGGGGTTTATCGATGTGTCATTCTGATCATGCGCGCCCCCCGACCCCCACATAGCTAGTTTTTTACTAAGCTAGCCACTGTAGCGGGCCCGAAAAACCCAGTATGTTTTGAGTGTCGTAGCTAGTTCGTTTTGAAAGCTAGCCACTGTAGCGGGCGTAAACCCCCCAGTAGGGTTTTATGGTTTTTAGCTAGTTCGTTTTTTTTAGGGAGCCATGTAGCGGCCAAATAAAAAACCCCCAGTATGTGTTTTATGTGTGTAGTAGTTTGTTAGCTAAGCTAGCCAAAGTAGAGCCCGTAACTCCTCCAGTATTTTGGGTTTATGTGTGGGAGCTGTTGGGTTTGCAAACTAGCCACTGTAGCAGCCAGTAAATCCTCCAGTATGAGTTTATGTGTCGTGTAGTTCGTTAGCCCAAACTAGCCATGTAAACTAAACCAGTAACTCCCCAGTATGAGTTATGTGTCGTAGCTAGTTGGTTTGCTAAGTAGCCACTGTAGCT
>CM072220.1:2976704-2991399 GCA_036851935.1 Coregonus suidteri
TCCAGGACCTATATACTAGGGGGTTGTCAAAAGGGCCCCCAAAAAAATTGTCAAAGACCCATTCCCCCAAAGAAATAGACGGTTCTCTTTTGCAAACCGGGCACAGCAAGGGGGTACCAGAGTGCCAAGTCTAGGCCCAAAAGGCCCTTAACGTTTTCCCCCCCCAAGCCAAAAGACTGGGAAACAATTAATAAAAGGGCCCCCCCAAATTTATTACATTGACCCTCCCCCTTTTGTTTTTCCCACTCCCTTCTACCGCTGTTTATTTTTCTATGCATAGTTTTTTTTTACCCCTCCCTAAAGTAAAAATTTTACCTAAACAACCTGTCCCCCAAAAACATTAAATCGGTCCCGGTACCCCTTGTATAAAAGGATCGTTATTATTTTTTTTTTTTTTTTTTGTGTTAAAAATTTTTAATTTTTTAAATTTTTTTAAACTTTAAAAGTTTTTTTAAATTTTTAGGTAAAAAAAATTTTTTCCCTTAACCTATTTTCTTTTGACCGGGGGCCTTTTTTTGGGGGGGGGGTTTAAGGGGCTTTGGTAAGTAAGCATTTCCAACCGTAAAGGTTTTTTACACCCCCTTGTTTGAAATTTTCCGGGTTCACATTTACCAAATGAAAAATTTGATTTGATTTGATTTGGGACTAGTCAGGATCAAGGGAAAGTTTAAAACGAGAAATTTTACAGAGAAATCCTTGATAAAAAACCTGTTTCCAGAGGGGCCAGGACCCAGACTGGGGCAAAGGTTTCCCCTTTTCCAACAGACAACGCCCCTAAGCACACACCAACAACCCCGGGAAATGGCTTGGGACAAGTTCTGAATGCCCTTGAGGGCCCCAGCCAAAATCGGATTTTAACCCGATTTAACATCTCTGGAGAGCCCAAAAATAGCTGTGCAGCGCAAACCCTACCCAAACCTGACAAGTTTGAGAGGTTTCTGCAAAAAAGAATGGGAGAAACCCTAAAATTAAAGGTGTGCCAAGTTTGTAGCTTCCCCAAAGAAGACTCAAGGCTGTAATCGCCTGCCAAAGGTGCTTCAAAAAAATTTACTGAGTAAAAGGGTCTGAATACTTAGTAAATGAAATTTATTTCCATTTGTTTTTTTTTAAATACATTTAAAAAAAAGTCAAAAAAAACCGGTTTCATTTTTTTTCTTTATGGGGTATTGTGTGTTTTTGATGGGGAAAAAAAAAATTTTTAAAAAAAATTTTTAAAAATAAGAAAAAGTGGGGGAAAAAGTAAAGGGGTCTGAAAAATTTACAAATGCCCCAAATTTTTTTTGTTCAAAATAATTTTTTTGGGCACCAAAATTGTGACACGCTTTTTTTTAAAAACATAAGAAAATTTTGTTTAAAACTTTTTTTTCTTTTTAAAAAATTGTTACTAAATTAAAAGGGGTTTAATTTCATATGATTTTTGGGGAAAGATCAAGCTGATAAAACCACAAGGACATGTTTTAAACACCCTTTTTTGTTAAAATTTTTCCTTCGGGTGTTTGGTCACGATCATTGGGGGGAAGTGGACCAATGCGCACTGATGAGGAAACAAAACTTTAATTTGTTTCCCAAAACACAAAAACAAAACAAAAAAACAAATACGTAAAATTCCTGGAAAACGGGACACAAACCATAACGGAAAAAGACCCCACAAAACACGGGGAAAAAAAGGGCTCCCTAAGTTTTGGTTCCCAAAAAAAACCCCCTGACACTGGGTTGGGCCTCTGTTGAGAAAAAAACCCCGGCCAACACGGGAAAACACTGACTAGAAAAACAAACCCCTTAACCCAAACCAAATAAAAACTACACACCCTGGCTCAAATAAAAAAGCCCAGGGGCCAGGGCGGGGACAGTACCCCCCCCCCCCAAAGGGCGGCCCTGCGACCGCGCCAAACAAAAACCGAACGGGGGAGGGCCGGGGGGGCTTTTCCTCCTCGGGGCGGTTTCCCGGGCCCCGGGCTTGACCACCACCCCCCCAACAACCCCCAATAGCGCCCCTGGTTCCGGTTGGCCCCGCTGGCTGGAGCTGGGGCTGGACATTTCGGTGGAGGGGGATTGCTTAGGCCCGACGTGGAGGAGTACCGCCCCACCGGTGACCCCGGCCCGGGGGTTGCCGGATTTACGCGCGCAAACCCCAGGCTTTGGGGCGGGGGGAGAAAGGGGGCGGGCCGGGGCCCGGGCGACCCACCCCGCACCCCAGCCTTGGTGCGGGAGCAGGGGGGGCCGGACCGGGTGACACGGCACCAAAGGCTTTGGGGCGGGGGGCAAAGGGGCGGGGCCCCAACCGGGCTGACGAAAAACGACTATAGGCTTGGTGCGGGGACAGGAACAGGCCGGGCTGGCGCGCGGGACAATTTTGGCCCCTTTGGGGCGGGGGGCCCGGGAAAAGGCGGGCCGGCTGGGGACGCGCACCAAATTTGGGTGGTTGCGGGGAGCAGAAAAAGGCCGGGCGGGGGACGCGGGACCATTGGCTTGGTGCGGGGAGCAGGGAAAAGGCCGGGCCCGGGGTGGCGGG
Source organism: Coregonus suidteri (assembly GCA_036851935.1). Classification (NCBI taxonomy): domain Eukaryota; kingdom Metazoa; phylum Chordata; class Actinopteri; order Salmoniformes; family Salmonidae; genus Coregonus; species Coregonus suidteri. The sequence continues at coordinate 2,979,217 of CM072220.1, forward strand.
CGCGAAAATTTGGTCCTGGACACGCTGCTTTGGGCCAGGAGTGCTTGGGGCCCGTTTTGGTGGGGGCTTCTTTTAAAGAACGTTTTTTTTGTTTTCTTCGTGTGGTGAACTAAAATTAAAAAATATGTTCACTCACACGCTGGGCATTGGTCCACCCTCCAACGAAACGTGACAGAAGATCCCACCAAAAACCCGGGGCCAAGCAGCGTGTCCAGGGCCAACGCCAGTGGTAAATCTAGCGGCTACCACTTTGAATGGGGCCCAAACAGCGTTTTCCGGAAGCAAACTCCCAGCGGATATCCCTTCGACGGGGGCAAACAGGTTTTCCCGGGGCCAACCCCAGGGGGTACTCTAGCGGATATCCACCTCGACTGGGTCAGGCCCCCTGGGGGGGAAGAGGTTTGGGCTTGGGGGGGCCCCCAGGGTGGAGAGTCTGGCGAGAGCCATGGAGGCCCTTAAACAAAAGGGGAAGAGACAAAACCCCCCCAAAAAATTTGGGGGGGGGGGGTCCCCAACCGTGGAACGGGGCTTTTGGGGGCATAAAGGGGCGAGTTATTTGGTGAGGAGAGAAGGCCCCCGGGTTCCCGGGGGCCCTTGGCGAGTAGAGGGAAAGGAAAAAAAAGTTTGAGGGACGGAGAGAGGTACTGAGGTGTGTTGCCCCGTCCCCGGGCCGGGCCCCTTTCCCCAAACCCGGGGAAGGCCAGTGGTGGGGTGTTCCCAGCCCGGGCCCTCCCGTTTTCCCGCCCCTCGCAAACCCAAACCCAAAGGTGGCGCGTCCCCCAGCCCGGGCCCCGGCCCCGTTTCCCGCTCCCCGCAAACCCAAACCAATGGTTTTCGGTCGCCAACCCGGACCGGCCTGTTCCTGTCCCCCACCAAGCCCATGGTGCGCGTCGCCAGCAAGGGCCCCCCCTGTTTTCCCGCTCCACCACCAAGCCAAGGTGGGGGTCGCCCCGCCCGGCCCGGCCTTTTTCCTGCTCCCGCACCAACCTGTAGTGCCTTGTCAGCCCGGGGTTTGGCCCTTCCCTTTCTCCCCCCCCAAACCAAACCCGGGGGTGTTCGTCGTCAGCCCGGTTTTGGGGCCCTTCCTGCCCCCGCACCAAAACCCCGTGGGGGCACGTCGGCAGTCCCGGGGACGCCCGTGCCTTGTTTAACCGGGGCCTGGTCATAACCGGGGGGCTGGGTCCAGTCGGGCCTAAGCAAAACCGCTCCAACCAAAGTCCCCGTCCAGTCCAAGCCAGCGGGGAAAAAAGACCCGGGGCGTAGGGGGGTTTGGGGGTCAAGCCCGGACCCCGGGAACCCCCCTCCGAGGAGGAAAGCCCACCCCCGGGCCCCCCCCTTTCGGTTTAGTTTGGGGCGGTCGTTTGTCCGCCTTTGGGGGGGGGGGGGGACTGTCAAAGCCCTGGGTTTGGGGCTTGTTTTTGTTTTAGCCAAGGGGGTTTTTTCAAAGTGTTTTTTTGTTCAGGGGTTTATTTTCTAGCTCATGTGTTTTTGTTGTTGGCCGGGGGGGGTTCCAAACAAAAAGGGAAAGAGTATCCCGCTGTTTTGTTTTCTCTGATTTTTAGCCATACTTTGGGAGCCTGGGTTTTTCCCCCCAGGGTTTTGTGGGTCTTGTTTTTAAAAAATATGGATAAATGTTGTTACCCAAGGGCGTCACCTATCGTTTTGTTTTTTTTTGTTTTGTGTGGAAATAAATAAATTTTGTTGCAAACACGCTGCGCCCTTGGTTTCCCCTTCCTCCAAAAGATGTGAAAGGTGCCAAAAATTTAGGGGGGGGGACTGACACTTCTACTCATCACTTAGGGGAAAAGTAATGGAAGAAGTCCTTAAATTTTTACCCTTATCTCTCTCCCTTTGATTTCCCTCAGGGCAGTCTACATTAATTAAAAAATATTAAGCTTCAAAGGGAAAAAAAAAGGGTTAGAAAAAAATATTTTTTTTGAATGAAACCGTATGTTACTGTTTAAACCCCAGCCAAATTTCTAGCTAGCCAAAACCCACCCTAGCAGTACTGTTTGCAAAATAAATACCAAAAAATTTTAAACCCGGGTACATTCGTTTTGCAGCGCGCCCTTTTTTAAAAAAAGTTTAAAACAAACAGCCATTTTAGCTAGCCAAAACTACCAGTAGCAGTACTGGTTTGCAACTAAAAAACAAAATAATTTTTTCCGTAAATTCGTTCGCACCCAAGCCGTTTTTTTAAACAAAAATCAACACAGGGAAACCATTGCTAGCTAGCCCAAAAATACCAGGTAGGGAGTACGTAGCAGGGTAAATACAATTAAATTTTTGTTTCCCCCTGAGAATTTTGGGAAATAAAGCTTCCCCTTTTTGAAAAACCCAGGTTGTAGTTTCCCCTTGTGTTGCTAGCATGACTGACTTTGTGCTAGCTACCCAAATTTAATTATTGCTCTCTCCTCTGCTCTTGTCCTTCAAACCCTGTTGCTGCCTTTGATACTGTGAACCATAAGATCCTCCTCTCCCCCTCTCCGCACTGGGCATCTCCGGCGCGGCTCACTCTTGGATTGCGTCTACCTGACCGGTCGCTCCTACCAAGTGGCGTGGCGAGAACTGTCTCCGCACCACGTGCTCTCAACCATGGTGTCCCCCAGGGCTCGTTCTAGGCCTCTCCTATTCTCGCTATACACCAAGTCACTTGGCTCTGTCATATCCTCACATGGCCTCTCCTATCATTGCTACGCTGACGATACACAACAAATCTTCTCCTTTCCCCCTTCTGATAACCAGGTGGCGAATCGCATCTCTGCATGTCTGGCAGACATATCAGTATGGATGACGGATACACCACCTCAAGCTGAAACCCTTTGGGAAGACGGAGCTGCTCTTCCTCCCGGGGGAAAGGGCTGCCCGTTCCATGATCTCGCCATCACGGTTGACAACTCCGTTTGTGTCCTCCTCCCCGAGTGCGAAGAGCCTTTGGGGTGACCCTGGACAACACCCTGTCGTTCTCCGCTAACATCAAGGCGGTGACCCGATCCTGTAGGTTCATGCTCTACAACATTCGAGAGTACGACCCTGCCTTACACGGAAGCGGCACAGGTCCTAATCCCGGCACTTGTCATCTCCCGTCTGATTTCTGCAACTCGCTGTTGGCTGGGCTCCTGCCTGTGCCCTTAAACCCCTACAACTCATCCAGAATCCGCAGCCCGTCTGGGGTTCAACCTTCCCAAGTTCTCTCACGTCACCACCCCTCCTCCGCCACTCCACTGGCTTCCAGTTGAAAACTGCATCTGTTACAAGACCATGGTGCTTGCCTATGGGGCTGTGAGGGGAACGGCACCTCCGTACCTTCAGGCTCTGATCAGTCCTACACCCAAAAAGGGCATTGCGTTCATCCACCTCTGGGCCCGCTGGCTCCCCTTCCTCTGCGGGAAACATAGTTCCCCCGCTCAGCCCAGTCCAAACTGTTCGTTTCTTTGGCACCCCAATGGTGGAAACAAGCTCCCTCACGACGCCAGGACAGCGGAGCACTCACCACCTTCCGGAGACATTTGAACCCACCCCTTTAAGGAATTTCCTGGGAGGATAAGTAAACCTTCTACCCCCCCCCCCCCCCCCCCCCCAAAAAAAAATAATACAAAAAATAAAAAAAAAAATAAAAAAAAAATAAAAAAATTGTAAAGTGTTTTTGCCACTGGCTATAAGGTAAAAGCACCAATTTGTAAGTCGCTCTGGATAAGAGCGTCTGCTAAATGACGTAAATGTAAAGTAAATTTAATTAAATTTAAAGAAAGTTTTGATAATTATTACATTTACGAAATGTAAAAAAAACAAAAACATAAAAAAATAAAAAAATAACAAAGCAAGGTAAAAAGAAAAAGGACACAGAAACAAGACCAGAATCCTATTGCCTTTACGATCGTCTTGACATATATCTAGTAATCACATATAGCGGTTGCTCTTTCAGTATTTTTATGAAGAAAAAAATTTGTGGGTTTTTTATCATTTCCTTGACAGTTGGCCATTGGAGTGCATCATGTAATTTATGGAGAACATCTCATAACCACATTGCAGAAACCTTTCTTGCTGCCTTATTTTGTGCTATTTGCAGTCTCTTAGGTCACCAACACAGCATTACTCCAGACAACCGTAGTTCATTTGGGACTATGGATGAGAGCTTTGTGAGATTGTTTTTAGAATTTTCTCTCGACCCTATCCCATAGATCAAACAGTGGTAATGGCTAATCCCTTTCCTCTGATAGCTTTGTTTTGCCATATACACCTAATTTATATGTACAACCTATCCAATCTTTAACAGTAGGAGTGCTTAGTGTCGATTTAGAGGATCAACATTAAACTGTGCAACACTCCCCAAATTTGCGAAAGGTAAACATTTTGGGTTCATAATGTTTTGTACGGCATGCCTTGACAAAAAAACAAACAGAGTAAAAATTTATTTTTTTTTCTGTGTTTTTCATTGCATGCAAAAATACAGGATCCCCTTCTCACTATTTCTTACCCAGTTACTCAGCCTCTTCAAGCTTTCATCTTCCCTGCTTTTCTTCACCCTCTCAAGTTCCACCTCCAGTGGCTCCCTCTTTTTCCTCTTCTCCAGTCTCTTCCTTCTTCTTTCCTCCTCTTTTTCTCTCTTCTCTCCTGCCTTTTTATGAATCTTTCGCTCCATCTATGGAGCCAGCTTTCTCTCTCTTTTTCAGCTCCCTCAGACCACTCTCTCTGTCTAATCCTGTCTTTCATCATGGATTGTGTATCTTAATCAGCCCTCTAACCTCTTTTTCTTCGCCTTTTCCTTATCTTGTATCCTTCTCTCTTTTTTATGTTCTAACTTGGCCTTCTTTTTCTCAGCCTTCATGCTTCTTGGCTCTTTCTCTCTCGCCCTTTCATCTCTTCTCTCTTCTCGTCAGTTCAACATCTGATTCAGTTTCTTATTTTTCTCTTTCTCCATCTTTAAAAACGTGACTTTATGCTTGAGGTTCATGGCAAGAAAGCCCACGCTTCCAAGGATGGTCTCTGCTCTCTCTGATGAAACCGTCCCATTGGAGATTTGGATTGGGCAAGGTCCCGCCTCACGCTTCAAAACCCCCCTCGGCCACCTCCTCCTTGACGTCCTCTCTATTCACTATCAAGGTCAATTGCTGTCCAATATCCTAACAGGAAGACATTTACTTAGATGTAATATGTTCAATGGTGGCACATTCATACACATTTGAGTGATAACATTCATGATCGCCTCATGGGGCACACAATTTGGGGAGCGACAGTAATTGGGTAACTTGTTTATTGTATCCCAAAAACGATTTTATAATAGCCATGGATGTTCTTCCTGGGTCCACACCAAATGTAATTAAAAGGTTTACCCTAGTAAGGGGTGATGTTTTATTACTATGAGCATAGAGTACAGGGTGGGTCAATTCCATTTCAATTCCAGTCAATTCAGGAAGTACTTAATCATGCTTTGAATGAAATGGAACAGACCCAACCCTGTAGAGTTGTTAGTGTAAAAAGGACACCTACCTTTGCCGCTTCAGCGTCCTAGGGCCTGGGTTCCTCATCCTCTTACCTGCATATGGAGGCTCTCACTCTAACAGGCGTCTTGTGGCCAGCAGAGAAGAGGGGTTGCCAGAGTTAAGTTAGAATCTGGACAGCTGGTTGCGCCATGAGGGCAGCGATCACCTCTTCACTAGTGCCCATTCCCTTTTCTGTCGGATGCTTGTGGTCCTTTCATGGCTGAATGCCAGCTGGAGGAAATGCTAGGACAGGCTTTAATCACTCACAGTTCCTCTCTCTTGACAGTGGATGCAACTTCACTGCCTCTGTGTTAACTGAGCACTCTGTGGTGTCCCAACTGTTCCTCGGCTGCTTGTGGTCATGGTTGTTGTGAATGCATTGCAGACCTGGAGGAACTTTTATCATCCCAGTTTGTAAATGGAACAGTTGCCTCTGTGTCGACTGAGCAATTTGTAGTGCACTCAAACTGTCTTCAAGCTGTTTGATGGTCATTGTTTGTGGTGCATGTCGGATAGAGGCAGTGTTGCAGGTTGCGGGAGGACTTTTATTAGCCACAAACACCGCTGTGTGTACATGGGACATGAAACGGCTGATTCCCGGCAACTGGCACTGTTGGTTTCCTCTACTGCCTCCCCTGGCAGATTGTGGGACAGTGGATCCGGAACGCCGCTTCACTGACACTTACTCTTGATTTTCTTGTTTCTTCTTTACTGCCTCTCTGGATGCTTGGTTGTGTCAATTGTCTAGAATGTTGTGGCAACTTGAAGCAGCATTGGAGCCGGGATTTTATCAACCAACATGGTTCCTCTCCCTGGAAATGGATGGACTGCAGTGATCGCTGTGGTAACGGAAGGATCGGTGGCATCCTCTTTTGTCTCCTCGGCAGTTTGTGGTCAGACGTCTCGGACACATGGGAGTTGGAGGCAGTGCCTGCAGGGTCAGAGGGCTATTGATCAGCTGCCATGTCCTCTTGATGTGATGTGGAACATCATTGTTGTTCACTGATAAAACTGGGACACTTGTGGGCCTCTACGTCCCCTGGCAGTTTGTAGTTCAACTTCAAAGACAAGTGGCAGACGGAGGCAGCATGGGAAGGGCATTTAGCTGTGATCGTACACTCCCAAATAAACAGTTATTTGCTGTGACTGCAGTGGTCTCTTTTTTTCGCAACCTGAGACCTCATAGGTATCCTTACTGTCTGCTTGGTGGCAGAAGTCATCGTCAAAGACTGTTGGCAGGCATGGAGGCAGCACTAGGAAGACGTCTAGATGCCACTATATCTCCCTTGACAGTGCTGTGGTAGCAGTGGCTCTGGGAAACTTGGGACTCTGTGGCGAAACAGCAGGTGGGAGGTTCGAGGAAATGATGAAATGCCAATGCAACCGCGAGCCAGTGGTGGGAGGGAGTAGGGATAGAATCTGTCCTCTTTCTTGACAATAGATCATTGCACTGGAGCAACGAGACCTCAGTGGAGGCCCGCTACTGTTGATGTGGCTGCCTGGCGTCTTCTTCAAAGAAGGTGGCATGGGACGACTGCAGCATTGAGGAACGATGGTATATCTGTCCAAGAGTCCTCTCAGTTTACCTGTGATACAGCTGCCCCAAACCCCTCATCACAAAGCAAAGGACCCGGGGTAAAAACCCCCCTTCCCAACTGGGCCGGATTTCCCCTGGGGGGCCCGCCCCCAGGGGGTAAGGGTAGGTAAAAACCCACATCCCACATTATCCTAAAACCCGGGGGCCCCCTCGGGGGTGGGGCTCAGTCCCCCCCTTTACTCTCTGTTAAACCCAGGGCTGCATGGCCGGGCACACTCCAACACCTCATTAATTTTGCCGACCCACAACAGGGGTTTAGCCTGTCCCCCAAAACCGATGAAAAGGGCCCCTATGGGGAGGAGGTCAAGTTGGCCGTTTTGGTTCCCAAAGGACAACAACCTTTTCCCTTTAAACGTGCCCAAGAAAAAGGGAGTGTTTTGGGACTACAAAAAAAAAGGGGACTGAGCACCCCCCTTTCCTCACGACGGGGCTTAGGGGAAACAGGTTGAGAGTAAATTTCCCTTTTGGTGTCCACTTTCCCCAAACGAACTACCCAGGGTTTCCAAACCCCCAAGACATTTTTGAGAGGCACGCAAAGCCTTTCCCCCTGGAGACTAAAAAATTTTTGGCAGGGTTCCTCAACCCTCAAAAAATTATACGCGCACCATCAAACATCCGGGACTTTTTTGCTCACCGGGGGGTTAGGGCAACTGTTTGGGGCCCCGACCGAAGGCCTAAAGGGGGGTATTGGTACGGGGCCCCCAAAAAATTTCTTGGGGCAAAGCTCCTGCCACCCGGCCCTCAAATCCCAAAGGGCTTTTTCAGGGGAAACCCCTTCAAATTGTCAAAGCCCCAGCCCCCCTAGCCATAAAACTGTTCTCTTTTCTCCCCGCACGGCAAGGGGTCCGGAGTGCCTTTTTCTGGCCCAAAAAGACTACTCAACAGCTTCTCCCCCAAAAGTCAAAAGTCCGGGAACACTAATCATGGTCCCCCCGGACTATTTCCCTGCCCCCCCCCCCCCCCACCCTTTTTTAGCGCTGCTACTCTTTTAAATTTTTTTTACCCTAGTTTTTAAAATTTCCCCCAAAAATGTCATATTCCTTTCAACTCCCTTAAACACCGGTACCCCCGCACTTTGACTCTGCAACGGTACCCCCCTGTTATATAGCCCCCTACGTCACTTTATTTACTTCTGCTCTTTTTTTTTTTCAACACTTTTTTTTTTTTGTTGTTTTTTTTTAAATTTTTTTGTTTAAAAAAAAGCAAATGTTGGTAGGGCTGGAAGTAAGCATTTCACTGTAATGTCGCACCTGTTTATTCGGGGAGGACCCAAAACCTTTTATTGATTTTAGGGGGTAGCCCCAATACAAAAAAAAATAAGGGGCCAAAAAATTTTTTAGCTTACATTTTTCCCGGCATAGGAAAAATTTTGCCCTTAAATAAATATTTTGTTTTAATTAATTTTTTTAAATAGAAATTAGTCGAAATTTGTCAAAATTTGGGCCCTTGGGAAATTTTTAATTTAGTCTTGGGAAATTTCCTAAAATTGAACCAAAACCTTTCCCTATTCTTCTCCTGAAACCTTCTGGATCTGCCCAAAAAAAAAGCCAACCGGCTCCCAGCCCCCATCACGTAGTCTGTCCGGGTCGCCCCTTTTTCCCCCAACCCACAACCCCCCCTCTTTTGTCAGCGTTAAACCCTCCAGGGTTTTTCTTAGTAAAAAATAAAATCTGGAAAATGGGTAAAATTTTTGTAATGGGTGTTGCCCAACCAAATAAAATGCAAACTCTTTTCAAAGGGCCCACATTTTTTTCCCCGCTACTTACAATTAGCAAGTGAGAAAACCTGCTCCAAAAATGTTACGCAAATAGGCCCCATCTGAATTTCCGGGAAAAAAATTGGCTATGGAAAAACGACCAAATTCAAAGGCATGTTTTGGGGTGGTTTTTTATCATTTCGTGAAAAATATCCTTTTTGACACAAAATTTGATGCAAGGCGTTTTCCATGGCAGATGAAAAAGCACAACCCCCAGACTTAAAAACAAAATTCAGGTCTTTCTGGACCTTAAATATTGAGCCTTATTCAACCCCCCAGTAGCTTACTCCAAAAGGGCCTGGGTTTTACAAAACCCCCATAAAACACTTCCATCATATCAAATTTAAAACACTGTGGTTTTTTTTAAAAAGGGGCTCTATATCCCTGCAGGAAAAACTTTTTACAGTTTTAAACTATTTTAAAAACCCAAAGGGGGTAAAAACGCCAGTCTTCTCTTTGAGTGCCGCTAGTGCACCCCAATTTTAAAAAAGGTCTATCAATTTAAACCAAATTTAAAAAGGTTGGGCCTTCAATTAAGAACCCTATTTTTTTTTTATTAATTAAACAAACTACAAAATTTGGTAGGCTACTTTTTTTTTTCACAACCTACTCTTTTTTGGGACATATTTTTGAGATAATTGATTACAAAAATTTGGTGAAATTTAAACAGGGAGAGTTTTTTTTTTTTGTAAACCAAATTTTGAATGCATTAGCCATTAGGGGTGGCCACTCAATTTTAAAATGACACTCAGGTGCAGGTGAACTTTTCTCACAAAAAGAGGAAACAAAACAAAATATCTCTTTTAAAAATTTCAATAGTATTTAGGTTCTTTAAAAAAGTCACATTTTTATACACAATTTTTTGAAAATAAGTTTTACTTTCTGGAAAAACTTCACAATAAGGTTTTATAAAAACTACCTCTGAAGGGAACAGTGTGTTCTTCAAATAAAAGGGAAATGGACATTAATAATCTGGGCATTGGGTTTTTTTTAATCAGTCCTTTGCACTGTTCAGTTTTTTGCAACAGGTAACCCCAAAAAGCGGAATCTTGTGATGTCACAAAGGAGGGCCCCCTTTCCATGGGTTTCCCACCCCGAGCTTTTATGTGTAATCAAAAGCTGGCAGAATTTTTTTTATTTAATTTTTTTATTTTTTGTACCCGCACGTCATAAAACCCAAAATATACAATGGGAAACCAAAATAAAATAATTTATTAAAAAAAAATGCTGTAACTCCTAAAAATGGTTTTACCATTCAAAAGACATGTTTTTTTTGGGCCCAAAATGTTTTTAGATTTTTCATAACTAGCAGCCAGGCTTACTTGATTGTTTTTTCGATCTCAAACCCCAAACCCCTAAGTCAAATTTTTCATCATCATCATCATCAAAAAAAACCTAGGGTACCTTACTACAGTAAAACAAGTCTTTTCCTGTCTAGTCACCCCCAGTAACAAAAATTCCAAAAAAAATGGGGTTCAAAAAAACATCTCTCTTCAATGGGCCCCAAACTATTAGCCAAATTTTTTAACAAGGTCAAATTTCAGCATAAAATAAAAAAGCAGCTCTCCCAAGTTTATCTTTTCAAATGACCCCGAGCCATTGATCGATTAAAAACAACCCCGAGCTGTTGCGTCAGTGGATCCTTACGGATCTTTACGGGACGCATGCCATAGAAAGGGGTAAAATTTGCTGGAGGGGAATTTTTAGGCCCAAAAAAAAGTAATTGAAAAGTAAAGGGTCATTGATGTTTTGATTTTTGTTTAAAAAATGATTAAATAAGGAAAACAATATCAGGTGATAAGAAAAGTTTTGTGACCCGCCAACAGCCCCATTTTTTAAAAAAAATGTTTTAACATTTTCTTATCCAGTCTTTTCCCGTTGATTTTCCAAAAAAGACAAACCTTTTTTGATCAAACGTCACACATTCCTCCTTCATTTCTTTATATTCCCTAATTTATATTCCTTATCATTTTTCCCTTTCAATCCCTTTGACCAGTGTTTTTTTTCAAAGGGGCCCAGTCTTATATCAATGGAAAATCCCAAAAACTTAAATAGATAAAAAACCCTTTCAGAGGGAGAAAATATATAGAGCCAAAAAAAAATTTGGAAATTTTAACACATATATTTCACAATGAACAAGGGCTTGGGTTTTAAAACCCGTTTAGCGACACCCCCTTTTTCAATGTTTCACAGGGTTTAGCATCAATCTAGCAAAGGGGCAAAATTTTTTAAAGTATTTTGTCCCTCCCCCCCGGGAACTATGACCTTTTTGCTTTCCCTCTGGAAAAATTTTCATTTAAAGTTTTGAGAAAAAAATTTTTTTAACCCCATAATCTAGTACCCAAGGAAGGTATAATAAACCCCTTTTTTAATACTTTGCCAAAAAATTTATGACATTATTTTAGTCAAAATCTGTAAAAAATTTTTTAAGTCTAAAATTTAAAATTTGGGCCCTTTAACCGTGTGGTCCCCTCTATAGACAAAGGGGGAAAAAAGGGGGGTTTTGTAAAGGTTTTCGATTTTGTCATTTTGAACAAATGTTTGACTTCCACACAAAATTACTTCTTTACTTATTTTAAGTTTTAAAGGGAAATGGAGATTGCATTCTTTATGTAGAGTATGAAAAATTATGTATTTAGGGTTCCTGCTCGAGACTAATTCAGTGAAACTTTTTCCATGTCTGTGCCCCTGAAGCAGCAAGCCCGTATAAATGTTTTTTTTTTGAACCCCCCTTTACTTAACATTAGAGGTTTAATGATATAAATGGATGTAAAAGATGGGAGCCGACCCCCAAGGGAGGCAAAAACAAGTTTTTTCGACAGTGGGAAAGTTTACGTTGGGTTTAGGAAGGTCGGGGTGGTTTTTCTTCTGAAATAAAAACGGTGGGGAAACAATCAAAAAAAGTAAAGTAAAAATTTTCATATTTTTTAAAAAATTTTTAGCGCCCCTTTCGGGGGGTCAGCCTAAAAAAAATTTTTAAATCTTAAAGTGAAATTAAAGAAACAAAACCTCTCTTCCCGTTCTCTTAATATATTCCCTCTATCATATTCCCCCTATCCTCCCTCTATCATATTTTTCCTATCATATCCCCTCCACCCACTCCTCCCCCTTCCTCCCCCTCCCCCATTCAGTGAAACCCCCTCATTCCCCTAGAGCAGGGAAATCTTTGGGCTCGTGAGGTCCCAAACTCAGACGAAAAGAGGCCGTTTTAAAACCCCTTTTCCTTTAGCTGTTTACCCTTTTTTACATTTTTCGTCATTTAAACAGCGCTCTTTTCCAGGGGCGAATTTTCCAAAATTGGGGCATTTTTAACCCTTTTAGCCCGGGGTTAACCACTTTACAAATGT
>CM072220.1:2994399-3014399 GCA_036851935.1 Coregonus suidteri
TCGTTTGTGTACATTATTTTATTATGTCGTATGTTTGTCCCCCACTTTCCATCAATTTGGGGTGATCAGACCCTCATGGTTCCAAAACTTTTTTGGAAATCAAGCAAAGGATGATGTTAAAAGAGTTGTTTGAACATTTTGTGAACAATCTAGGGATGGTTCTGGTGAAATACGTGGTCCCGGCACAGCCATTTTGACTGGCCAAAGCCCTCATGACATTTTCCTCAGTATATTGTTTTCACTGAGGAAATGAACCTAGTCTAAGGGTTAATGATAATGCAGAGGATTTTCCCAAGGTTGCTGTTGACGCATATCCCACGGTTTGTTATTTAGTCAAATTTGTCTCCACTTTTGTGGATTGGGGTGATCAGTCCTTGGTTCCAAATATTGGGGAAGATGCCAGAGCTAAGGATGATGTTAAAGAGTTTAAGTATAGCCAATTGAAATTTGTGGTCTGTATATTTTTATCATTTCATTTAGGATACCATCAACACCACAGGCCTTTTTGGGTTGGAGGGTTTGTATTTTTGTCCTGTAGTTCATTCAATGTAATTGGAGAATCCAGTGGGTTTCTGGTAGTCTCTAAGATTCGTATTTGATCATGTATATGTTTTTGCTGTTTGTTCCCTGATATAGGGCCAAAAAGATTGGAGAAGTGGTTTATTCATACATCTCCGTTTTGGATAGATAGCTCTTCATGTTGTTGTTTGTTTAGTGTTTTCCAATTTTCCCAGAAGTGGTTAGAGTCTATGGATTCTTCATTTACATTGAGCTGATTTCTAACGTGCTGTTCCTTCTTTTTCCGTAGTGTATTTCTGTATTGTTTTAGTGATTCACCATAGTGAAGGCGTAGGCTCAGGTTTTTCTTAGGTTTTTACATTCATCATCAAACCATTTGTCGTTGTTATTAATTTTCTTAGGTTTTCTGCTTGACATTTTTAGATTTGTCTCTCTCTCTCCCCCTCCCTATAGGTTCTGAATGAAAGGTGAAAAGGTATTTTCCGTATGTTTAAAATACATATTTTCCAGGACATTGAAAAGGCATCTTTTCCGGACGTTTAGAAATACATATTGTCCGGATGTTGAAATCAGGTTCATTTTCGGTTCTGAATGAAAGTTGAAAATACTTATTTTCCTGATGTTGAAAATACATATTTTACAGATGTTGAAAATATGTATTTTCCGGATATTGAAATCAAGCTAATTTTTGGTTCTGAATGAAAGTTGGAAATAAGTAATTTATAGCTGTGTCAGTGGTAGGACGGCGTCAGGCGCAGGACACAGATCTGAGTAACAGACGAACTTTACTCGAAAAGCAACAAATCTAATTTCCTCACAGGGAAATACATCAGCTCACAGCAGTCATAAACACCAAATAAAGAACAATCACGCACAGCACCATGAGGGAACCAGAGGGTTAAATAGGGGAATAATCATAACGTGATGGGAACCAGGTGTGTACAATAAAGACAAAACAAATGGAAAACAGAAACGTAGATCGGTGGCAGCTAGAAGACCGGTGACGACGACCGCCGATAGCCGCCCGCACAAGGAGAGGCACCAACTTCGGCGGAAGTCGTGACAAGACGTCTATGTTTGGGCCAAATGAAGGCTGGTCCAGACCAGACAAAATCTGAACCAAACATAGATGTCTATGATTGGTTCAGATTTTGGTCATGACCGGACCAAAAACCAATGTCTGTTGGATGTGGAAATCAAGGCTGGTCCGCAACTACACCAAAAAACAGACATCCAAAAGGCGTCAGCGTGTTCTTACTGAGGAGTAGCCTACAGTGTCGCCTGAAATGTAATGTGATGAATGCCCATCTGTGGTTCGGCCTACTGTTTGTAAAACCCCATAAAAAGACGTCCGTTCCAGACGGGACCAAAGAAATATGTCCGAAAGATGTCGGCGTCGGTCCATCCGTGCTTACTGGGGTGTAGCCTAAGGTGTCGGCCCACAATGGAATGTTTTGAATGCCCACCGTTGAGGCTACAACCGATAGAAATCCCCACCCAGTTGACTGCTTTGAATACTTTAAAATGGTGGAAGCCCTCAATGGCGCTGCACATGCTAAAATAGCCTTTTGGCCACTAGAGCCCTCTATCAATTCTCTATGGGTGTCTGACTTCCGGTATACGTACAGTATATGTATATTTTGTGTTTTCTGGCGCCGCCTGGTGGCGGACCCACGCAAGTGACGTTAACGTGTGTGTGTGACGTCAGCGTGACGCGCCCTGTCTGCCAGCGGAGCCCGTAGAACAAGATGGCGGACCCCTTAGCAGCGGCGCAGGGAGAGGAGACCGAACCGGAGAAAGAGGGCAGGGAGAGACGGTCGGATGGAGGGAGTGAGAGCCGGGGGCCGAAGGAGACCTCCGAGGTGACGGAGACGCTGGGGTTTTACGACAAGAAGAAAGTCCGGAAGGACAAGAAACGGAGCCTGTCAGGTGAGTACTGAACCAGCACCGGGGGCTTGAGGAGACGAGACGTCTGATGTCGTTTCAAGCCAGGTACTGGTTTAGGTGAACAAACAAACGCAGCCGGCTAGCTAACGGACTAAACTCATATTTACGATGAGGAGTTGTTGAGCCGCGACTCGTGTGGGCGGACTGGCGCTCCGACCTCACATTTAAATGGACGTTTTTATAAAATACTAACGGAATAGCAATGCAGTTAGTTACACAGGGCAATGCAACGTTACACTGGCAGCTAGATAACGTTAGTCCTAGTAGTAGCTAGCTAGTTAGCTAACAGAACACAGCCAGCTAGCTAGTAACTAACGTTACTTACTTACTTAATGCAGGGCTACAGCTAGCCAGCTAACTAGCTTGTAGCTAGCGGCTAGACAGAGACAGGTGCAGCGTGGACAGCTGGAGATAGGGATTGAGGTGCAGCGTGGACAGCTGGAGATAGAGGGGTTGAGGTGCAGCGTGGACAGCTGGAGATAGAGGGGTTGAGGTGCAGCGTGGACAGCTGTAGATAGAGGGGTTGAGGTGCAGCGTGGACAGCTGTAGATAGAGGGATTGAGGTGCAGCGTGGACAGCTGGAGATAGAGGGATTGAGGTGCAGCGTGGACAGCTGGAGATAGGGAATGAGGTGCAGCGTGGACAGCTGTAGATAGGGAATGAGGTGCTGCGTGGACAGCTGGAGATAGAGGGGTTGAGGTGCAGCGTGGACAGCTGTAGATAGAGGAATTGAGGTGCAGCGTGGACAGCTGTAGATAGGGGTTTGAGGTGCAGCAGGGACAGCTGGAGATAGGGGATTTGAGGTGCAGCAGTGGACAGCTGTAGATAGAGCGATTGAGGTGCAGCGTGGACAGCTGTAGATAGGGGATTGAGGTGCAGCGTGGACAGCTGGAGATAGGGGATTGAGGTGCAGCTGTGCGTGGACAGCTGTAGATAGAGGGGTTGAGGTGCAGCGTGGACAGCTGGAGATAGGGAATGAGGTGCAGCGTGGACAGCTGGAGATAGAGGGATTGAGGTGCAGCGTGGACAGCTGGAGATAGAGGGATTGAGGTGCAGCGTGGACAGCTGGAGATAGAGGGATTGAGGTGCAGCGTGGACAGCTGTAGATAGAGGGATTGAGGTGCAGCGTGGACAGCTGTAGATAGAGGATGAGGTGCAGCGTGGACAGCTGGAGATAGGGGATTGAGGTGCAGCGTGGACAGCTGTAGATAGAGGGATTGAGGTGCAGCGTGGACAGCTGTAGATAGAGGGATTGAGGTGCAGCGTGGACAGCTGTAGATAGAGGGATTGAGGTGCAGCGTGGACAGCTGTAGATAGAGGGATTGAGGTGCAGCGTGGACAGCTGTAGATAGAGGGATTGAGGTGCAGCGTGGACAGCTGTAGATAGAGGGATTGAGGTGCAGCGTGGACAGCTGTAGATAGAGGGATTGAGGTGCAGCGTGGACAGCTGGAGATAGGGAATGAGGTGCAGCGTGGACAGCTGTAGATAGAGGGATTGAGGTGCAGCGTGGACAGCTGTAGATAGAGGGATTGAGGTGCAGCGTGGACAGCTGTAGATAGAGGGATTGAGGTGCAGCGTGGACAGCTGTAGATAGAGGATGAGGTGCAGCGTGGACAGCTGTAGATAGAGGGATTGAGGTGCAGCGTGGACAGCTGTAGATAGAGGGATTGAGGTGCAGCGTGGACAGCTGTAGATAGGGGATTTGAGGTGCAGCGTGGACAGCTGTAGATAGGGGATTGAGGTGCAGCGTGGACAGCTGTAGATAGAGGGATTGAGGTGCAGCGTGGACAGCTGTAGATAGGGGATTGAGGTGCAGCGTGGACAGCTGGAGATAGGGGGATGAGGTGCAGCGTGGACAGCTGGAGATAGGGGATTGAGGTGCAGCGTGGACAGCTGTAGATAGGGGATGAGGTGCAGCGTGGACAGCTGGAGATAGGGGATTGAGGTGCAGCGTGGACAGCTGTAGATAGAGGGATTGAGGTGCAGCGTGGACAGCTGGAGATAGGGATGGTGCAGGTGCAGCGTGGACAGCTGGAGATAGGGGACAGGTGCAGCGTAGACAGCTGGAGATAGGGGATGAGGTGCAGCGTGGACAGCTGGAGATAGGGATTGAGGTGCAGCGTGGACAGCTGTAGAGATAGAGGGGATTGAGGTGCAGCGTGGACAGCTTTAGATAGGGGATGAGGTGCAGCATGGACAGCTGTAGATAGAGGGATTGAGGTGCAGCGTGGACAGCTGGAGATAGGGAATGAGGTGCAGCGTGGACAGCTGGAGATAGGGAATGAGGTGCTGCAGCGTGGACAGCTGTAGATAGGGAATGAGGTGCTGCGTGGACAGCTGTAGATAGAGGGATTGAGGTGCAGCGTGGACAGCTGGAGATAGGGAATGAGGTGCAGCGTGGACAGCTGGAGATAGGGAATGAGGTGCAGCGTGGACAGCTGTAGAAGAGGGATTGAGGTGCAGCGTGGACAGCTGTAGATAGAGGGATTGAGGTGCAGCGTGGATAGCTGTAGATAGAGGGGTTGAGGGTGCAGCGTGGACAGCTGTAGATAGAGGGTTGAGGTGCAGCGTGGACAGCTGGAGATAGGGAATGAGGTGCAGCGTGGACAGCTGGAGATAGGGAATGAGGTGCAGCGTGGACAGCTGGAGATAGAGGGGTTGAGGTGCAGCGTGGACAGCTGGAGATAGAGGGACTGAGGGCAGTTTCAGCTAAATAGAGGAAATAATGTGTGTGTGTAGATCTGTCCCTAGTGAGGTTCATGGGGGCGGAGCTGACCCGAGGATACTTCCTGGAACACAACGAGGCTAAATACACAGAGAGACGAGAGAGGGTCTACACCTGCCTCCGCATCCCCAAAGAACTAGAGAAGGTACACATACACACTGTCATCACCATTTCAGAACCACACAACACCCGAATGTCTCTCCCTCCCCCTCCTCCCGCTCTCCCTCCCCCTCCTCTCCTCCCTCAACCCCTCCCCCCTCCGGACCCTCCCCCCATCCTCCCGCTCTGAGGTCCCCCGTCCTCAGCTGGACTCTCCCTCCCCCTCCTCCCGCTCTCCCTCCCCCCTCCTCCCGCTCTCCCTCCCCCTCCTCCCGCTCTCTCCCTCCCCCTCCTCCCGCTCTCCCGCCTCACTCCCTCCCCTCCTCCCCCTCTCCCTCCCCCTTCTCCCCCCCGCTCCCCTCCCCCCTCCCGCTCTCCCCCTCCCCCCTCCTCCCGCTCTCCCTCCTCCTCCCATCCCGCTCTCTCCCTCTCCTTTCCATCTCTCAATTTTCTCCAAAAATAAAAAAATAAAAAAACATCCCCCTGGTTATCCCACTGGCTATAGGGTGAATGCACCCATTGTGTAAGTCCTATGGATCCCTCCCCCTCCTACCCTGTCCCTCAATTCAAAGGGGCTCCTCCATGGGAAACCTTTACATTGCATCTCTCCCCAAAACAGAGTGAAACTAAAAAAATAAAAAACTCCCTCTGTAGTTGATGCTGGTTTGGGTCTCTTCACTGTGTCTCTCCCACTTGCTTCCTCCAGAGTTTCTACTGGCCCTCGTCCACTCCCCCCCCCGCTCTCGCACCTCCCATCCTCCTCACCCCCCCTGCTGTGGTCTGAGGTCAACACACAGATACACAGAGAGTCTCTGACCCTCCCTGCTTAGGTCTGAGGTAAACACCCAGAACCCTCTGGACTGAGCCCCCTGCTGTGGTCTCTCCCAGATCACAGAGAGTGGACTCCCTACCCTCCTGTGGTCTCTCCCTCCCAGATCCACAGAGAGTTGGACTGACCCTACCCTCTGTGGTCTGAGGTAACCCCAGATCCCGAGAGTTCCCTCTACCCTCTCCCTCACTCCCTCCCTCCCTCCTCCAAACTCAGGGTAGGTCCTTCCCGGTTAAGAGCTCCCCGAAAGGTCCTGGTTCCCTCTGAAAAGTCTGTCGATGTGCCCCTGAGCAAGGCCTCCCTAATCCCCTGTAAGTCCTCTGGATAAGAGCTCCCTCTCCCTAAAAAAGTTCCTAATTCCATGGAGGCCTACCCCCTCCTCCCCCCCTGCTCTCCCTCACCCTGTCTCCTATAGAATCTCCTATGACCCCCTGTCCCTCTCATCCATGGAGGCGGTCTCCCTCCTCCCCCGTTGGATATGAACCCCCTGTCCAACTCATGCTGTCCCCTCCTAGCATTGGGCTCTCCCTCCCCCTGACCCACCCTGTTCCTCATTCCCCCGAGGCTCCCTCCAGAATAGCATTGGGTCTCTATATTATTATGGATATGAACCCCCTGTCCAACTCATTCCTCCCTGACTCCCCCACTCTCTGGGTTATATATTGTCCACTCCCCTCCCCCTCTCCTTCCTCCTCCCCTATCCCCCTCATCCCCTTATTATGGATATGAACCCCCCTCCAACTCATTCCATGGAGGCTGTCCTGACCTATAGAATAGCATTGGGTTATATATTACTGGCCCCCCTGTCACCATCTCATCCCTAAGTCTGACCTCTGGAAAGAGCATCTGGGTTAGATATTAAATGGATATGAAATGTTGTCCCATTCCATGGAGGCTGTCTGACCTATAGAATAGCACATTGGGTTATATATTATTATGGATATGAACCCCCTGTCTCTCTCTCCTGTCTGACCTATAGACCCGCTGTTATATATATTATTATGGATCTGAACCTCCCTGTCCAACTCATTCCTATGGAGGCTCTCTGACCTCCCCATTCTTATATATTATTATGGATATGAACCCCCTGTCCATCTCATCCTGTCTGACCTATAGAATAGCATTGGGTTTATATATTATATGGATATGAACCTCCCCTGCTGTGGTCCCTAACATTCCATACACAGAGAGTTGGTCTGACCCTATCCTGCATTGTGGTCTGAGGATAAACCCCCCTGTCCAACTACACCATAGAGGCTGCCTGACCTATAGAATAGCATGTGGTTTATATATTATTATGGATAGATACCCCCTGTCCAACTCATTCCATGGAGGCTGTCTGACCTATAGAATAGCATTGGGTTAGATATTATAGAGAGTGGACTGACCCTACCCCTCCCCCTGTCCAAACTCAGATACACATGGAGGCTGGACTGACCTATACCCTGCTGGGTCTGAGGTAACGCCGCTCCCAGATATTTACCCCCTGACCAACTCATTCCTGTCTGACCTATAGAATAGCATTGGGGTATATATTATTATGGATTGGAAACCCCTTCCCCAACTCATTCCTGTCTGACCTATCCCTACCCTCTGTGTCTGAGGTAACACACTTCAACTCATTCCATGAGGCTTGGACTGACCTATAGAATAGCATTGGGTTATATATTATTATGGATTATGAACCCCCTGTCCAACTCATTCCATGGAGGCTGTCTGACCTCTAGAATAGCATTGGATACACAGATTATTGGATATGACCCTGTCCAACTCATTCCTGTCTGACCTATAGAATAGCATTGGGGTTATATATTAGTATGGACTGACCCCCCCAACTGTGGTCTGATGGAGGCGGTCTGATACATAGAAGCATTGGGTTATATATTATTATGGATATGAACCCCCTGTCCAACTCATTCCTGTCTGACCTATAGAATAGCATTGGGTTATATATTATTATGAGATATGAACCCCCTGTCCCCTCATGTGGTCTGAGGTGACCTATAGAGATAGCACAGAGAGTATACTATTATGGATATGAACCCTGTCCAACTCATTCCACACAGATACACTATAGTTAGCACTGACCCTATATTATTGCTGGATATGAACCCCCTGTTACAACACATTCCATGGAGGCTGTTGGACCTATACCCTGCATTGTCTGAGGTAACGCACAGATACATGGATATGAACCCCTGACAACTCATTCCATGGAGTGGTCTGACCTATAGAATAGCATTGGGTTATATATTATTTATGGATATGAACCCCCTGTCCAACTCATTCCATGGAGGCTGTCTGACCTATAGAATAGCATTGGGTTAATATTATTATGGATATGAACCCCTGTCCAACTCTTCCTGGTCTGACCTATAGAATAGCATTGGGTTATGACCCTATTATGGATATGGTCCCCCTGTTCAAACTCATTTCCATGGAGGTGGACTGACCTATAGAATAGCATTGGGTTATATATTATTATGGATATGAACCCCCTGTTCAACTCATTCCTGTCTGACCTATAGAATAGCATTGTGTTATATATTATTATGGATATGAACCCCCTGTTCAACTCATTCCTGTCTGACCTATAGAATAGCATTGGGTTATATATTATTATGGATATGAACCCCCTGTCCAACTCATTCCATGGAGGCTGCCTGACCTATAGAATAGCATTGGGTTATATATTATTATGGATATGAACCCCCTGTCCACTCATTCCATGGAGGCTGTGACCTATAGAATAGCATTGGGTTATATATTATTATGGATATGAACCCCCTGTCCAACTCATTCCATGGAGGCTGTCTACCTATAGAATAGCATTGGGTTATATATTATTATGGATATGAACCCCCTGTCCATCTCATTCCATGGAGGCTGTCTGACCTATAGAATAGCATTGGGTTATATATTATTATGGATATGAACCCCCTGTTCAACTCATTCCATGGAGGCGGTCTGACCTATAGAATAGCATTGGGTTATATATTATTATGGATATGAACCCCCTGTCCAACTCATTCCTGTCTGACCTATAGAATAGCATTGGGTTATATATTATTATGGATATGAACCCCCTGTCCAACTCATTCCATGGAGGCTGTCTGACCTATAGAATAGCATTGGGTTATATATTATTATGGATATGAACCCCCTGTTCAACTCATTGACCTGTCTGACCTATAGAATAGCATTGGGTTATATATTATTATGGATATGAACCCCTGTCCCAACTCATTCCATGGACTCCTTCCTGTCTGACCTATAGAATAGCATTGGGTTATATATTATTATGGGATATGAACCCCCTGTCCAACTCATTCCTGTCTGACCTATAGAATAGCATTGTGTTATATATTATTATGGATATGAACCCCCCTGTCCAACTCATTCCATGGAGGCTGTCTGACCTATAGAATAGCATTGGGTTATATTATTATGGATATGAACCCCCTGTTCCAACTCATTCCATGGAGGCTGTCTGACCTATAGAATAGCATTGGGTTATATATATTATGGATATGAACCCCCTGTCCAACTCATTCCTGTCTGACCTATAGAATAGCATTGGGTTATATATATTATGGATATGAACCCCCTGTCCAACTCATTCCATGGAGGCTGTCTGACCTATAGAATAGCATTGGGTTATATATTATTATGGATATGAACCCCTGTCCAACTCATTCCATGGAGGCTGTCTGACCTATAGAATAGCATTGGGTTATATATTATTATGGATATGAACCCCCTGTCCAACTCATTCCTGTCTGACCTATAGAATAGCATTGGGTTATATATTATTATGGATATGAACCCCCTGTCCAACTCATTCCTGTCTGACCTATAGAATAGCATTGGGTTATATATTATTATGGATATGAACCCCCTGTCCAACTCATTCCTGTCTGACTGACCTATAGAATAGCATTGGGTTATATATTATTATGGATATGAACCCCCTGTCCAACTCATTCCATGGAGGCTGTCTGACCTATAGAATAGCATTGGGTTATATATTATTATGGATATGAACCCCCTGTCCAACTCATTCCATGGAGGCTGTCTGACCTATAGAATAGCATTGGGTTATATATATTATGGATATGAACCCCCTGTTCAACTCATTCCTGTCTGACCTATAGAATAGCATTGGGTTATATATTATTATGGATATGAACCCCCTGTCCAACTCATTCCTGTCTGACCTATAGAATAGCATTGGGTTATATATTATTATGGATATGAACCCCCTGTCCAACTCATTCCTGTCTGACCTATAGAATAGCATTGGGTTATATATTATTATGGATATGAACCCCCTGTCCAACTCATTCCTGTCTGACCTATAGAATAGCATTGGGTTATATATTATTATGGATATGAACCCCCTGTCCAACTCATTCCTGTCTGACCTATAGAATAGCATTGGGTTATATATTATTATGGATATGAACCCCCTGTCCAACTCATTCCATGGAGGCTGTCTGACCTATAGAATAGCATTGGGTTATATATTATTATGGATATGAACCCCCTGTTCAACTCATTCCATGGAGGCTGTCTGACCTATAGAATAGCATTGGGTTATATATTATTATGGATATGAACCCCCTGTCCAACTCATTCCTGTCTGACCTATAGAATAGCATTGGGTTATATATTATTATGGATATGAACCCCCTGTCCAACTCATTCCTGGAGGCTGTCTGACCTATAGAATAGCATTGGGTTATATATTATTATGGATATGAACCCCCTGTCCAACTCATTCCTGTCTGACCTATAGAATAGCATTGGGTTATATATTATTATGGATATGAACCCCCTGTCCAACTCATTCCATGGAGGCTGACCTATAGAATAGCATTGGGTTATATATTATTATGGATATGAACCCCCTGTCCAACTCATTCCTGTCTGACCTATAGAATAGCATTGGGTTATATATTATTATGGATATGAACCCCCTGTCCAAACTCATTCCATGGAGGCTGTCTGACCTATAGAATAGCATTGGGTTATATATTATTATGGATATGAACCCCCTGTCCAACTCATTCCATGGAGGCTGCTGACCTATAGAATAGCATTGGGTTATATATTATTATGGATATGAACCCCTGTCCAACTCATTCCTGTCTGACCTATAGAATAGCATTGGGTTATATATTATTATGGATATGAACCCCCTGTCCAACTCATTCCTGTCTGACCTATAGAATAGCATTGGGTTATATATTATTATGGATATGAACCCCCTGTCCAACTCATTCCATGGAGGCTGTCTGACCTATAGAATAGCATTGGGTTATATATTATTATGGATATGAACCCCCTGTCCAACTCATTCCTGTCTGACCTATAGAATAGCATTGGGTTATATATTATTATGGATATGAACCCCCTGTCCAACTCATTCCATGGAGGCTGTCTGACCTATAGAATAGCATTGGGTTATATATTATTATGGATATGAACCCCCTGTTCAACTCATTCCATGGAGGCGGTCTGACCTATAGAATAGCATTGGGTTATATATTATTATGGATATGAACCCCCTGTCCAACTCATTCCATGGAGGCTGGGTCTGACCTATAGAATAGCATTGGGTTATATATTATTATGGATATGAACCCCTGTCCAACTCATTCCATGGAGGCTGTCTGACCTATAGAATAGCATTGGGTTATATATTATTATGGATATGAACCCCCTGTCCAACTCATTCCATGGAGGCTGTCTGACCTATAGAATAGCATTGGGTTATATATTATTATGGATATGAACCCCCTGTCCAACTCATTCCATGGAGGCTGCCTGACCTATAGAATAGCATTGGGTTATATATTATTATGGATATGAACCCCCTGTCCAACTCATTCCATGGAGGCTGTCTGACCTATAGAATAGCATTGGGTTATATATTATTATGGATATGAACCCCCTGTCCAACTCATTCCTGTCTGACCTATAGAATAGCATTGGGTTATATATTATTATGGATATGAACCCCCTGTTCAACTCATTCCATGGAGGCTGCCTGACCTATAGAATAGCATTGGGTTATATATTATTATGGATATGAACCCCCTGTCCAACTCATTCCATGGAGGCTGTCTGACCTATAGAATAGCATTGGGTTATATATTATTATGGATATGAACCCCCTGTCCAACTCATTCCATGGAGGCTGTCTGACCTATAGAATAGCATTGGGTTATATATTATTATGGATATGAACCCCCTGTCCAACTCATTCCTGTCTGACCTATAGAATAGCATTGGGTTATATATTATTATGGATATGAACCCCCTGTCCAACTCATTCCATGGAGGCTGCCTGACCTATAGAATAGCATTGGGTTATATATTATTATGGATATGAACCCCCTGTCCAACTCATTCCATGGAGGCTGTCTGACCTATAGAATAGCATTGGGTTATATATTATTATGGATATGAACCCCCTGTCCAACTCATTCCATGGAGGCTGACCTATAGAATAGCATTGGGTTATATATTATTATGGATATGAACCCCCTGTCCAACTCATTCCTGGAGGCTGACCTATAGAATAGCATTGGGTTATATATTATTATGGATATGAACCCCCTGTTAACTCATTCCATGAGGGGGACTGACCTATAGAATAGCAATGACCTTAATTCATCAATCACAGTACAAGGGAGGAGGGAACCTGTAATGCTACAGTCCACTACTACAGTCCACCAGTAGAGGGATACCCTATAGTGTTGTATTGATGGTAGTCAACAGGATGTAATGCTACAGTCCACCAGTAGAGGGAGTTATACCCTATAGTGTTGTATTGATGGTAGTCAACAGGATGTAATGCTACAGTCCACCAGTAGAGGGAGTTATACCCTATAGTGTTGTTTGATGGTAGTCAACAGGATGTAATGCTACAGTCCACCAGTAGAGGGAGAGTATATACCCTATAGTGTTGTATTGATGGTAGTCAACAGGATGTAATACTACAGTCCACCAGTAGAGGGAGTTATACCCTATAGTGTTGTATTGATGGTAGTCAACAGGATGTAATGCTACAGTCCACCAGTAGAGGGAGTTATACCCTATAGTGTTGTATTGATGGTAGTCAACAGGATGTAATGCTACAGTCCACCAGTAGAGGGAGTTATACCCTATAGTGTTGTATTGATGGTAGTCAACAGGATGTAATGCTACAGTCCACCAGTAGAGGGAGTTATACCCTATAGTGTTGTATTGATGGTAGTCAACAGGATGTAATGCTACAGTCCACCAGTAGAGGGAGTTATACCCTATAGTGTTGTATTGATGGTAGTCAACAGGATGTAATACTACAGTCCACCAGTAGAGGGCGTTATACCCTATAGTGTTGTATTGGTGGTAGTCAACAGGATGTAATACTACAGTCCACCAGTAGAGGGAGTTATACCCTATAGTGTTGTATTGATGGTAGTCAACAGGATGTAATGCTACAGTCCACCAGTAGAGGGAGTTATACCCTATAGTGTTGTATTGATGGTAGTCAACAGGATGTAATGCTACAGTCCACCAGTAGAGGGAGTTATACCCTATAGTGTTGTATTGATGGTAGTCAACAGGATGTAATGCTACAGTCCACCAGTAGAGGGAGTTATACCCCTATAGTGTTGTATTGATGGTAGTCAACAGGATGTAATGCTACAGTCCACCAGTAGAGGGAGTTATACCCTATAGTGTTGTATTGATGGTAGTCAACAGGATGTAATGCTACAGTCCACCAGTAGAGGGAGTTATACCCTATAGTGTACCCTCAACAGGATGTAATGCTGCTACAGTCCACCAGTAGAGGGAGTGTATACCAACAGGATGTAATGCTACAGTCCACCAGTAGAGGGAGTTATACCCTATAGTGTTGTATTGATGGTAGTCAACAGGATGTAATACTACAGTCCACCAGTAGAGGGAGTTATACCCTATAGTGTTGTATTGATGGTAGTCAACAGGATGTAATGCTACAGTCCACCAGTAGAGGGAGTTATACCCTATAGTGTTGTATTGGTGGTAGTCAACAGGATGTAATGCTACAGTCCACCAGTAGAGGGAGTTATACCCTATAGTGTTGTATTGATGGTAGTCAACAGGATGTAATGCTACAGTCCACCAGTAGAGGGAGTTATACCCTATAGTGTTGTATTGATGGTAGTCAACAGGATGTAATGCTACAGTCCACCAGTAGAGGGAGTTATACCCTATAGTGTTGTATTGATGGTAGTCAACAGGATGTAATGCTACAGTCCACCAGTAGAGGGAGTTATACCCTATAGTGTTGTATTGATGGTAGTCAACAGGATGTAATACTACAGTCCACCAGTAGAGGGAGTTATACCCTATAGTGTTGTATTGATGGTAGTCAACAGGATGTAATACTACAGTCCACCAGTAGAGGGAGTTATACCCTATAGTGTTGTATTGATGGTAGTCAACAGGATGTAATGCTACAGTCCACCAGTAGAGGGAGTTATACCCTATAGTGTTGTATTGATGGTAGTCAACAGGATGTAATGCTACAGTCCACCAGTAGAGGGAGTTATACCCTATAGTGTTGTATTGATGGTAGTCAACAGGATGTAATGCTACAGTCCACCAGTAGAGGGAGTTATACCCTATAGTGTTGTATTGATGGTAGTCAACAGGATGTAATGCTACAGTCCACCAGTAGAGGGAGTTATACCCTATAGTGTTGTATTGATGGTAGTCAACAGGATGTAATGCTACAGTCCACCAGTAGAGGGAGTTATACCCTATAGTGTTGTATTGATGGTAGTCAACAGGATGTAATGCTACAGTCCACCAGTAGAGGGAGTTATATACCCTATAGTGTTGTATTGATGGTAGTCAACAGGATGTAATGCTACAGTCCACCAGTAGAGGGAGTTATACCCTATAGTGTTGTATTGATGGTAGTCAACAGGATGTAATGCTACAGTCCACCAGTAGAGGGAGTTATACCCTATAGTGTTGTATTGATGGTAGTCAACAGGATGTAATACTACAGTCCACCAGTAGAGGGAGTTATACCCTATAGTGTTGTATTGATGGTAGTCAACAGGATGTAATGCTACAGTCCACCAGTAGAGGGAGTTATACCCTATAGTGTTGTATTGGTGGTAGTCAACAGGATGTAATGCTACAGTCCACCAGTAGAGGGAGTTATACCCTATAGTGGTATTGTGGTAGTCAACAGGATGTAATACAGTCCACCAGTAGAGGGAGTTATACCCTATAGTGTTGTATTGATGTCAGTCACAGGATGTAATGCTACAGTCCACCAGTAGAGGGAGTTATACCCTATAGTGTTGTATTGATGGTAGTCAACAGGATGTAATGCTACAGTCCACCAGTAGAGGGAGTTATACCCTAGTGATGTAATGCTCAACAGTCCTACAGTCCACCAGTAGAGGGAGTTATACCCTATAGTGTTGTATTGATGGTAGTCAACAGGATGTAATGCTACAGTCCACCAGTAGAGGGAGTTATACCCTATAGTGTTGTATTGATGGTAGTCAACAGGATGTAATGCTACAGTCCACCAGTAGAGGGAGTTATACCCTATAGTGTTGTATTGATGGTAGTCAACAGGATGTAATGCTACAGTCCACCAGTAGAGGGAGTTATACCCTATAGTGTTGTATTGATGGTAGTCAACAGGATGTAATGCTACAGTCCACCAGTAGAGGGAGTTATACCCTATAGTGTTGTATTGATGGTAGTCAACAGGATGTAATACTACAGTCCACCAGTAGAGGGAGTTATACCCTATAGTGTTGTATTGATGGTAGTCAACAGGATGTAATGCTACAGTCCACCAGTAGAGGGAGTTATTGATGGTAGTCAACAGGATGTAATGCTACAGTCCACCAGTAGAGGGAGTTAGTTATTAGCCATTTCTGAGACTCGTTTGGATCATTCATCTGATGATACAGCAGTAGCAATACAAGGATATAACATCTATAGAAGAGACAGGAATGCTTATGGGGGAGGTGTTGCTGTATATATATTCAGAGCCATATCCCTGTAATGCTTAGAGAAGATCTTATGTCAAGTGTTATTGAAGTGTTGTGGTTGCAGGTTCACTTGGCACATCTAAAGCCTTTTCTTTTGGGGTGTTGCTATAGGCCACCAAGTGCTAACAGTCAGTATCTAAATAATATGTGTGAAATGCTTGATAGTGTATGTGATGTAAACAGAGAGGTTCTACTTTCTTGGGGACCTGAATATTGACCGGTTTTCATCAAGCTGTCCGCTCAAGAGGAAGCTTCTCACTGTAACCAGTGCCTGTAATCTGGTTCAGGTTATTAATCAACCTACCAGGGTGTTTACAAACACTACAGGAACAAGATCATCCACATGTATCAATCACATTTTTACTAATACTGTAGAACTTTGTTCTAAAGCTGTATCCGTACCCATTGGATGCAGTGATCACAATATAGTGGCTATATCCAGGAAAGACAAAGTTCCAAAAGCTGGGCCTAAAATAGTGTATAAGAGATCATACAAAATATTCTGCTGTGACTCTTATGTGGATGATGTTAAAAAATATTTGTTGGTCTGATGTGATTAATAAGGAGCATCCAGACGCTGCACTTGATGAATTTATGAAATTGCTTCTTCCAATTATTGATAAAGATGCACCTGTTAAGAAACTGACTGTTAGAACTGTTAAGGCTCCATGGATTGATGAGGAATTGAAAAACTGTCTGGTTGAAAGAGACGGGGCAAAAGGAGTGGCTAATAAGTCTGGCTGCACATCTGACTGGCTGACTTACTGCAAATGAGAAATGATGTGACTAAACTCAACAAAAAGAAGAAGAAACTGTATTATGAAGCCAAGATCAATGATATAAAGAATGATGGAAAAAAACTTTGGAGAACTTTAAATGAAATTATGGGCAGTAAGACTAATTCAACTCCATCTTTCATCTAATCAGATGGCTTATTCATCACAAAACCATTTTATGTTGCCAATTATTTTAATGATTACTTTATTGGCGAAGTGGACAAACTTAGGCAGGAAATGCCAACAATGAACAGTGAGCCATCGTACTCATGCATTAAAATAAATAAATAATGAAAGAAAAGCATTGTAAATTTGAATTTTGTAAAGTTAGTGTAGGAGAGGTGGAATAATTATTGTTATCGATCAATAATGACAAACCTCCTGGCATTGACAACTTAGATGGAAAGCTACTGAGGATGGTAGCTGACTCTATAGCCACTCCTATCTGTCATATCTTTAATCTGAGCCTAGAGGAAAGGTCTTTGCCCCAAGCCTGGAGGGAAGCCAAAGTCATTCCACTACCCAAGAGGGGTAAAGCGGCCTTTACTGGTTCTAACAGCAGACCTATCAGCTTGCTACCAGCTCTTAGCAAACTTGTTGAGAAAACGTATGTGTTATGGCTTTTCAACCTCTGCCATATCGTGGATTCAAAGCTATCTATCTAATAGAACTCAAAGGGTTTTCTTTAATGGAAGCTTTTCTAATGTCAACATGTAAAGTGTGGTGTACCACAGGGCAGCTCTCTAGGCCCTCTACTATTTTATATTTTTACCAATGACCTGCCACTGGCATTAAACAAAGCATGTGTCCATGTATGCTGATGATTCAACCATATACGCATCAGCAACCACAGCTAATGAAGTCACTGAAACCCTTAACAAAGAGTTGCAGTCTGTTTTGGAATGGGTGGCCACTAATAAACTGGTCCTGAACATCTCTAAAACTAAGAGCATTGTATTTGGTACAAATCATTCCCTAAGTTCTAGACCTCAGCTGAATCTGGTAATTAATCGTGTGGCTGTTGAACAAGTTGAGGAGACTAAATTACTTTGTGTTACCTTAGATTGTAAACTGTCATGGTCAAAACATATAGATTCAATGGTTGTAAAGATGGGGAGAGGTCTGTCCGTAATAAAGAGATGCTCTGCTTTTTTGACACCACACTCCACAAAGCAAGTCCTGCAGGCTCTAGTTTTGTCTTATCTTGATAATTGTCCAGTCATGTGGTCCAGTGCTGCAAAGAAAGACCTAGTTAATCTGCAGCTGGTCCAGAACAGAGCGGCACGTCTTGCTCTTCATTGTAATCAGAGGACTAATATCAATACTATGCATGCCGGTCTCTCTTGGCTAAGAGTTGAGGAAAGACTGACTGTGTCACTTCTTGTTTTTAAAAGAAACAATGTGTTGGAAATTCAAAATGGTTTGCATAGTCAACTTACACACAGCACTGACACACACACTTACCCCATCAGACATGCCACCAGGGGTCTTTTCACAGTCCCCAGGTCCAGAACAAATTCAAGGAAACATACAAACCTAGTTAAGCTGCAGCTGGCCGAAAACAGAGCGGCACGTCTTGCTCTTCATTGTAATCAGAGCACTGATATACAATGCATTCGGAAAGTATTCAGACCCCAGGGACGTTTTCCACTTTTTGTTTCGTTACAGCCTTATTCTAAAATGTGTTAAATATTTTTTTACCCTCATCAATCTACACACAGTACCCCATAATGACAAAGCAAAAACATGTTTTTAGAAATTTTTGCAAATGTATTAAAATACAGAAACCTTATTTACATAAGTGTTCAGACCCTTTGCTATGAGACTTGAAATTGAGCTCAGGTGCATCCTGTTTCCATTGATCATCCTTGATGTTTCTACAACTTGATTGGAGTCCACCTGTGGTAAATACTATTGATTGGACATGACTTGGAAACACACCTGTCTAAATAAGATCCCACAGTTGACAGTGAATGTCAGAGCAAAAACCAAGCCATGAGGTCGAAGGAATTGTCCGTAGAGCTCCAAGACAGGATTGTGTCAAGGCACAGATCTGGGGAAGGATACCAAAAAATGTCTGCAGTATTGAAGGTCCCCAAGAACACATTGGCCTCCATCGTTCTTAAATGGAAGAAGTTTGGAACCACCAAGACTCTTCCTAGAGCTGGCCGCCTGGCCAAACTGAGCAATCGGGGGAGAAGGGACTTGGTCAGGGAGGTGACCAAGAACCCGATGGTCACTCTGACAGAGCTCCAGAGTTCCTCTGTGGAGATGGGAGAACCTTCCAGAAGGACAACCATCTCTGCAGCACTCCACCAATCAGGCCTTTATGGTACAGTGGCCAGACGGAAGCCACTCCTCAGTAAAAGGCACATGACAGCCCACTTGGAGTTTGCCAAAAGGCACCTAAAGACTCATTGACCATGAGAAAGAAGATTCTGTGGTCTGATGAAACCAAGATTGAACTCTTTGGCCAAGCATCACGTCTGGAGGAAACCTGGCACCATCCCTATGGTGAAGCATGGTGGTGGCAGCATCATGCTGTGGGGATGTTTTTCAGCGGCAGGGACTGGGAGGCTAGTCAGGATCGAGCGAAAGATGAACGGAGCAAAGTACAGAGAGATTGTTGATGAAAACCTGCTTCACAGCGCTCAGGACCTCAGACTATGTTGAAGGTTCACCTTCCAACAGGACAACGACCCTAAGCACACAGCCAAGACAACACAGGAGTGGCTTCGGGACAAGTCTCTGAAAGTCCTTGAGTGGCCCAGCAGAGCCCGGACTTGAACCCGATCGAACATCTCTGGAGAGACCTGAAAATAGCTGTGCAGCGACGCTCCCCATGCAACCTGACAGAGCTTGAGAGGATCTGCAGAGAAGAATGGGAGAAACTCCCCAAATACAGGTGTGCCAAGCTTGTAGCGTCATACCCAAGAAGACTCAAGGCTGTAATCGCTGCCAAAGGTGCTTCAACAAAGTACTGAGTAAAGGGTCTGAATACTTATGTAAAATGTGATATTTCAGTTTTTTATTTTTTTATAAA
>CM072220.1:3016899-3065170 GCA_036851935.1 Coregonus suidteri
CCCTCTACACCGGGACACACAGCCTCTACACCGAGACACACAGCCTCTACACCGAGACACACAGCCTCTACACTGAGACACACAGCCTCTACACCGAGACGCACAGCCTCTACACCGAGACACACAGCCTCTACACCGAGACGCACAGCCTCTACACCGAGACGCACAGCCTCTACACCGAGACACACAGCCTCTACACCGAGACACACACACAGAGACACACAGCCTCTACACTGGGACCGAGACACACAGCCTCTACACCGAGACACACAGCCTCTACACCGAGACACACAGCCTCTACACTGAGACACACAGCCTCTACACCGAGACACACAGCCTCTACACCGAGACACACAGCCTCTACACCGAGACGCACAGCCTCTACACCGAGACGCACAGCCTCTACACCGAGACACACAGCCTCTACACCGGGACACACAGCCTCTACACTGAGACACACAGCCTCTACACTGGACACACAGCCTCTACACCGAGACACACAGCCTCTACACCGAGGCACACAGCCTCTACACCGAGACACACAGCCTCTACACCGAGACACACAGCCTCTACACCGAGACACACAGCCTCTACACCGAGACACTGAGACACACAGCCTCTACACGGAGACACACAGCCTCTACACCGAGACACACAGCCTCTACACCGAGACACACAGCCTCTACACCGGACACACAGCCTCTACACTGAGACACACAGCCTCTACACCGAGACACACAGCCTCTACACTGAGACACACAGCCTCTACACCGAGGGACACACAGCCTCTACACCGAGACACACAGCCTCTACACCGAGACACACAGCCTCTACACACCGAGACACACAGCCTCTACACTGAGACACACAGCCTCTACACTGAGACACACAGCCTCTACACCGAGACACACAGCCTCTACACTGGGACACACAGCCTCTACACCGAGACACACAGCCTCTACACACAGCCTCTACACAGAGACGCACAGCCTCTACACTGAGACACACAGCCTCTACACCGAGACACACAGCCTCTACACCCGAGACACACAGCCTCTACACCGAGACACACGGCCTCTACACTGAGACACACAGCCTCTACACCGAGACACACAGCCTCTACACCGAGACACACAGCCTCTACACCGAGACACACAGCCTCTACTACACCGAGACACACAGCCTCTACACCGAGACACACAGCCTCTACACCGAGACACACGGCCTCTACACCGAGACACACAGCCTCTACACCGAGACACACAGCCTCTACACCGAGACACACAGCCTCTACACCGAGACACACAGCCTCTACACTGAGACACACAGCCTCTACACCGAGACACACAGCCTCTACACCGAGACACACAGCCTCTACACCGAGACACACAGCCTCTACACAGAGACACACAGCCTCTACACCGAGACACACAGCCTCTACACCGAGACACACAGCCTCTACACAGAGACACACGGCCTCTACACCGAGACACACATCCTCTACACCGAGACACACAGCCTCTACACCGAGACACACACAGCTCTACACAGACACACAGCCTCTACACCGAGACACACAGCTTCTACACCGAGACACACAGCCTCTACACCGAGACACACAGCCTCTACACCGAGACACACAGCCTCTACACCGAGACACACAGCCTCTACACCGAGACACACAGCCTCTACACACGAGACACACAGCCTCTACACACTGAGACACACAGCCTCTACACCGAGACACACAGCCTCTACACCGAGACACACAGCCTCTACACCGAGACACACAGCCTCTACACCGAGACACACAGCCTCTACACCGAGACGCACAGCCTCTATACACCGAGACACACAGCCTCTACACAGACACACAGCCTCTACACCGAGACACACAGCCTCTACACCGAGACACACAGCCTCTACACCGAGACACACAGCCTCTACACCGAGACACACAGCCTCTACACTGAGACACACAGCCTCTACACCGAGACACACAGCCTCTACACCGAGACACACAGCCTCTACACCGAGACACACACAGAGACACACAGCCTCTACACAGAGACACACAGCCTCTACACCGAGACACACAGCCTCTACACGAGACACACAGCCTCTACACCGAGACACACACAGCCTCTACACCGAGACACACAGCCTCTACACCGAGACGGTCAGCCTCTACACCGAGACGCACAGCCTCTACACCGAGACACACAGCCCTCTACACCGAGACACACGGCCTCTACACCGAGACACACAGCCTCTACACCGAGACACACAGCCTCTACACCGAGACACACAGCCTCTACACCGAGACACACAGCCTCTACACCGAGACACACAGCCTCTACACCGAGACACACAGCCTCTACACCGAGACACACAGCCTCTACACTGAGACACACAGCCTCTACACCGAGACACACAGCCTCTACACCGAGACACACAGCCTCTACACCTGAGACACACAGCCTCTACACTGAGACACACAGCCTCTACACTGAGACACACAGCCTCTACACAGAGCCTCAGCCTCACAGAGACACACAGCCTCTACACCGAGACACACAGCCTCTACACCGAGACACACAGCCTCTACACCGAGACACACAGCCTCTACACGAGACACACAGCCTCTACACTGAGACACACAGCCTCTACACCGAGACACACAGCCTCTACACTGAGACACACAGCCTCTACACACAGCCTCTACACCTCTGAGACACACAGCCTCTACACTGAGACACACACCGAGACACACAGCCTCTACACCGAGACACACAGCCTCTACACGAGACACACAGCCTCTACACCGAGACACACAGCCTCTACACCGAGACACACAGCCTCTACACCGAGACACACAGCCTCTACACCGAGACACACAGCCTCTACACCGAGACACACAGCCTCTACACCGAGACACACAGCCTCTACACCGAGACACACAGCCTCTACACCGAGACACACAGCCTCTACACCGAGACACACAGCCTCTACACTGAGACACACAGCCTCTACACTGAGACACACAGCCTCTACACTGAGACACACAGCCTCTACACTGAGACACACAGCCTCTACACAGAGACACACAGCCTCTACACCGAGACACACAGCCTCTACACTGAGACACACAGCCTCTACACTGAGACACACAGCCTCTACACTGAGACACACAGCCTCTACACTGAGACACACAGCCTCTACACAGAGACACACAGCCTCTACACAGAGACACACAGCCTCTACACCGAGACACACAGCCTCTACACAGAGAGACACACAGCCTCTACACCGAGACACACAGCCTCTACACTGAGACACACAGCCTCTACACAGAGACACACAGCTCTACACCGAGACGCACAGCCTCTACACCGAGACACACAGCCTCTACACTGAGACACACAGCCTCTACACAGAGACACACAGCCTCTACACCGAGACACACAGCCTCTACACCGAGACACACAGCCTCTACACTGAGACACACAGCCTCTACACAGAGACACACAGCCTCTACACCGAGACACACACAGAGACACACAGCCTCTACACAGAGACACACAGCCTCTACACCGAGACACACAGCCTCTACACCGAGACACACAGCCTCTACACCGAGACACACAGCCTCTACACCGAGACACACAGCCTCTACACCGAGACACACAGCCTCTACACAGAGACACACAGCCTCTACACCGAGACACACACAGCCTCTACACCGAGACACACAGCCTCTACACCGAGACACACAGCCTCTACACAGAGACACACAGCCTCTACACTGAGACACACAGCCTCTACACAGAGACACACAGCCTCTACACCGAGACACACAGCCTCTACACTGGGACACACACACTGGGACACACAGCCTCTACACCGAGACACACAGCCTCTACACTGGGACACACAGCCTCTACACCGAGACGCACAGCCTCTACACTGGGACACACTGGGACACACAGCCTCTACACTGGGACGCACAGCCTCTACACTGGGACACACACAGCCTCTACACTGGGACGCACAGCCTCTACACACTGGGACACACAGCCTCTACACTGGGACACACAGCCTCTACACCGAGACACACAGCCTCTACCTGAGACACACAGCCTCTACACAGACGCACAGCCTCTACACCCGAGACGCACAGCACACCGAGACACACAGCCCTCTACACCGAGACAGGGTGCCTCTACACTGAGTGTGGGTCACAGCCTCTACACCGAGACATTACAGCCTCTACACCGAGACACACAGCCTCTACACCGAGACACACAGCCTCTACACCGAGACACACAGCCTCTACACCGAGACACACACACAGAGACACACACAACAGACCCAACCATCTATATGTGTGTTTTTCCCCTGCAGTAGCAGACAGGTTGTTCTCTTCGTTTGGTCAGGACATTCTGGACGCCCTCTACTGGACCGCTACAGAACCCAAAGAGAAGAAGAGAGCTCATTTAGGAGTTGTACCCCACTTCCTCATGGCTGTTCTATATGTCTGTATCCTTACCTACTGAACCCAAAGAGAGACGGTATAGGAGTTGTACCTGACTTCCTCATGGGAGGTTGTTTTCCTGTGTGTGTGTTTTGTAACAGTTTTGACCTGAGGTTATGGTTTGTTAGGGGTGGTAGGTCCAGGTAGGTCACACCACTGTCACACCCCTCTTATGCACGGCTGATGCTGGTTATTTCACAGGGAATGAAAGGGGTTAGTTCCCCATCGGCAGGAGAAGCACTGAGACGGTTCAGACAAGTGTCAGGGCCGTCACTGTGTGTGTGTGTGTTATTAGGGTGTTTCCCTGAGTGTGGGTCAGTTCTCCATGCTATCCTGTGTTATTAGGGTGTTTCCCTGAGTGTGGGTCAGTTCTCCATGCTATCCTGTGTTATTAGGGTGTTTCCCTGAGTGTGGGTCAGTTCTCCATGCTATCCTGTGTTATTAGGGTGTTTCCCTGAGTGTGGGTCAGTTCTCCATGCTATCCTGTGTTATTAGGGTGTTTCCCTGAGTGTGGGTCAGTTCTCCATGCTATCCTGTGTTATTAGGGTGTTTCCCTGAGTGTGGGTCAGTTCTCCATGCTATCCTGTGTTATTAGGGTGTTTCCCTGAGTGTGGGTCAGTTCTCCATGCTATCCTGTGTTATTAGGGTGTTTCCCCTGAGTGTGGGTCAGTTCTCCATGCTATCCTGTGTTATTAGGGTGTTTCCCTGAGTGTGGGTCAGTTCTCCATGCTATCCTGTGTTATTAGGGTGTTTCCCTGAGTGTGGGTCAGTTCTCCATGCTATCCTGTGTTATTAGGGTGTTTCCCTGAGTGTGGGTCAGTTCTCCATGCTATCCTGTGTTATTAGGGTGTTTCCCTGAGTGTGGGGTCAGTTCTCCATGCTATCCTGTGTTATTAGGGTGTTTCCCTGAGTGTGGGTCAGTTCTCCATGCTATCCTGTGTTATTAGGGTGTTTCCCTGAGTGTGGGTCAGTTCTCCATGCTATCCTGTGTTATTAGGGTGTTTCCCTGAGTGTGGGTCAGTTCTCCATGCTATCCTGTGTTATTAGGGTGTTTCCCTGAGTGTGGGTCAGTTCTCCATGCTATCCTGTGTTATTAGGGTGTTTCCCTGAGTGTGGGTCAGTTCTCCATGCTATCCTGTGTTATTAGGGTGTTTCCCTGAGTGTGGGTCAGTTCTCCATGCTATCCTGTGTTATTAGGGTGTTTCCCTGAGAGTGTGGGTCAGTTCTCCATGCTATCCTGTGTTATTAGGGTGTTTCCCTGAGTGTGGGTCAGTTCTCCATGCTATCCTGTGTTATTAGGGTGTTTCCCTGAGTGTGGGTCAGTTCTCCATGCTATCCTGTGTTATTAGGGTGTTTCCCTGAGTGTGGGTCAGTTCTCCATGCTATCCTGTGTTATTAGGGTGTGTTTCCCTGAGTGTGGGTCAGTTCTCCATGCTATCCTGTGTTATTAGGGTGTTTCCCTGAGTGTGGGTCAGTTCTCCATGCTATCCTGTGTTATTAGGGTGTTTCCCTGAGTGTGGGTCAGTTCTCCATGCTATCCTGTGTTATTAGGGTGTTTCCCTGAGTGTGGGTCAGTTCTCCATGCTATCCTGTGTTATTAGGGTGTTTCCCTGAGTGTGGGTCAGTTCTCCATGCTATCCTGTGTTATTAGGGTGTTTCCCTGAGTGTGGGTCAGTTCTCCATGCTATCCTGTGTTATTAGGGTGTTTCCCTGAGTGTGGGTCAGTTCTCCATGCTATCCTGTGTTATTAGGGTGTTTCCCTGAGTGTGGGTCAGTTCTCCATGCTATCCTGTGTTATTAGGGTGTTTCCCTGAGTGTGGGTCAGTTCTCCATGCTATCCTGTGTTATTAGGGTGTTTCCCTGAGTGTGGGTCAGTTCTCCATGCTATCCTGTGTTATTAGGGTGTTTCCCTGAGTGTGGGTCAGTTCTCCATGCTATCCTGTGTTATTAGGGTGTTTCCCTGAGTGTGGGTCAGTTCTCCATGCTATCCTGTGTTATTAGGGTGTTTCCCTGAGTGTGGGTCAGTTCTCCATGCTATCCTGTGTTATTAGGGTGTTTCCCTGAGTGTGGGTCAGTTCTCCATGCTATCCTGTGTTATTAGGGTGTTTCCCTGAGTGTGGGTCAGTTCTCCATGCTATCCTGTGTTATTAGGGTGTTTCCCTGAGTGTGGGTCAGTTCTCCATGCTATCCTGTGTTATTAGGGTGTTTCCCTGAGTGTGGGTCAGTTCTCCATGCTATCCTGTGTTATTAGGGTGTTTCCCTGAGTGTGGGTCAGTTCTCCATGCTATCCTGTGTTATTAGGGTGTTTCCCTGAGTGTGGGTCAGTTCTCCATGCTATCCTGTGTTATTAGGGTGTTTCCCTGAGTGTGGGTCAGTTCTCCATGCTATCCTGTGTTATTAGGGTGTTTCCCTGAGTGTGGGTCAGTTCTCCATGCTATCCTGTGTTATTAGGGTGTTTCCCTGAGTGTGGGTCAGTTCTCCATGCTATCCTGTGTTATTAGGGTGTTTCCCTGAGTGTGGGTCAGTTCTCCATGCTATCCTGTGTTATTAGGGTGTTTCCCTGAGTGTGGGTCAGTTCTCCATGCTATCCTGTGTTATTAGGGTGTTTTCCCTGAGTGTGGGTCAGTTCTCCATGCTATCCTGTGTTATTAGGGTGTTTCCCTGAGTGTGGGTCAGTTCTCCATGCTATCCTGTGTTATTAGGGTGTTTCCCTGAGTGTGGGTCAGTTCTCCATGCTATCCTGTGTTATTAGGGTGTTTCCCTGAGTGTGGGTCAGTTCTCCATGCTATCCTGTGTTATTAGGGTGTTTCCCTGAGTGTGGGTCAGTTCTCCATGCTATCCTGTGTTATTAGGGTGTTTCCCTGAGTGTGGGTCAGTTCTCCATGCTATCCTGTGTTATTAGGGTGTTTCCCTGAGTGTGGGTCAGTTCTCCATGCTATCCTGTGTTATTAGGGTGTTTCCCTGAGTGTGGGTCAGTTCTCCATGCTATCCTGTGTTATTAGGGTGTTTCCCTGAGTGTGGGTCAGTTCTCCATGCTATCCTGTGTTATTAGGGTGTTTCCCTGAGTGTGGGTCAGTTCTCCATGCTATCCTGTGTTATTAGGGTGTTTCCCTGAGTGTGGGTCAGTTCTCCATGCTATCCTGTGTTATTAGGGTGTTTCCCTGAGTGTGGGTCAGTTCTCCATGCTATCCTGTGTTATTAGGGTGTTTCCCTGAGTGTGGGTCAGTTCTCCATGCTATCCTGTGTTATTAGGGTGTTTCCCTGAGTGTGGGTCAGTTCTCCATGCTATCCTGTGTTATTAGGGTGTTTCCCTGAGTGTGGGTCAGTTCTCCATGCTATCCTGTGTTATTAGGGTGTTTCCCTGAGTGTGGGTCAGTTCTCCATGCTATCCTGTGTTATTAGGGTGTTTCCCTGAGTGTGGGTCAGTTCTCCATGCTATCCTGTGTTATTAGGGGTTTTCCTGAGTGTGGGTCAGTTCTCCATGCTATCCTGTGTTATTAGGGTGTTTTCCTGAGTGTGGGTCAGTTCTCCATGCTATCCTGTGTTATTAGGGTGTTTCCCTGAGTGTGGGTCAGTTCTCCATGCTATCCTGTGTTATTGGGGTGTTTTCCTGAGTGTGGGTCAGTTCTCCATGCCATCCTGATCATGGTCCAGGCCACTACTCTCAACGTAGCCTTCAACTCTCACAACAAGTCTCTACTCACCATCATGATGTCTAACAACGTGAGTACACACACACTGAGACCCACACACTGAGACACACACACACACACACACACACACACAGACACACGCACACACACACTGAGACACACACACACACACACTGAACAGTGACTGTTGTGTTTCTCTGTAGTTTGTGGAGATCAAAGGAAGTGTGTTTAAGAAGTTTGAGAAGAACAACCTCTTTC
Organism: Coregonus suidteri; assembly: GCA_036851935.1. NCBI lineage: Eukaryota > Metazoa > Chordata > Actinopteri > Salmoniformes > Salmonidae > Coregonus > Coregonus suidteri. Next base: position 3,025,345 of record CM072220.1, read on the forward strand.
AGATGTCTAACAGTGGTGAGTACAACTAACCCCTGGCCTCTCTAACCCCTGGCCTCTCTAACCCCTGGCCTCTCTAACCCCTGGCCTCTCTAACCCCTGGCCTCTCTAACCCTGGCTCTCCCCTGGCCCTGGCTCTCTAACCCTGGCCTCTCTAACCCCTGGCTCTCTCTAACCCCTGGCCTCTCTAACCCCTGGCCTCTCTAACCCCTGGCCTCTCTAACCCCTGGCCTCTCTCTAACCCCTGGCCTCTCTAACCCCTGACCTCTCTAACCCCTGGCCTCTCTCTCTAACCCCTGGCCTCTCTAACCCCTGGCCTCTCTAACCCCTGACCTCTCTAACCCCTCTCTCCCCTGGCCTCTCTAACCCCTGGCCTCTCTAACCTCTCTAACCCCTGGCCTCTCTAACCTCCTCTCTCTAACCCCTGGCCTCTCTAACCCCTGGCCTCTCTAACCCCTGGCCTCTCTAACCCCTGGCTTCTCTAACCCCTGGCCTCTCTAACCCCTGGCCTCTCTAACCCCTGCCTCTCTAACCCCTGGCCTCTCTAACCCCTGGCTCTCTCTACCCCTGGCCTCTCTAACCCCTCCTCTCTAACCCCTGGCCTCTCTAACCCCTGGCCTCTCTAACCCCTGGCCTCTCTAACCCCTGGCCTCTCTAACCCCTGGCCTCTCTAACCCCTAACCTCTCTAACCCCTGGCCTCTCTAACCCCTGGCCTCTCTAACCCCTGGCCTCTCTAACCCCTCTCTAACCCCTGGCCTCTCTAACCCCTGGCCTCTCTAACCCCTGGCCTCTCTAACCCTGGCCTCTCTAACCCTGGCCTCTCTGACCCCTGGCCTCTCTCTCCTGGCCTCTCTAACCCCTGGCCTCTCTAACCCCTTCTGCCATCTAAAACATCTTTTATCTCCCCTGGATCTCTCTATTGGCTCTCTAGGTAAATGGCCTCTCTAACCCCTGGCCTCTCTCCCCTCTCCCCCTCTCTCTCTCTCCCTCTCTCTCTCTCTCTCTAACCCCTCTCTCTCTCCCTGATCTCTCTCTCCTGGCTCTCTCTCTCTCTCTCTCTCTCTCTCCCCTGGTGGTCATCTCTCCATCTCTCTCTCTCTCTCTCTCTCTCTCTCTCCCCTCTCTCTCTCTCTCTCTCTCTCTCTCTCTCTCTCTCTCCTCCCTCTCTCTCCTCTCTCTCCTCTCTCTCTCTCTCTCTCTCTCTCTCTCTCCTCTCTCTCTCTCTCTCTCTCTCTCTCTCTCTCTCTCTCTCTCTCTCTCTCTCTCTCTCTCTCTCTCTCCCCTCTCTCTCTCTCCCCTTCTCTCTCTCTCTCTCTCTCTCTCCTCTCTCTCTCTCTCTCCCTCTCTCTCTCCAGTCCTCTCTCTCTCTCTCTCTCTCTCTCTCTCTCTCTCTCTCTCTCTCTCCCCTCTCTCTCTCCTCTCTCTCTCTCTCCCTCTCTCTCTCTCTCTTCCTCCTCTCTCTCTCTCTCTCTCTCTCTCTCTCATTCTCTCTCTCCTCTCCTCTCCCTCTATTGCCCCTCTCTCCCCCCTCCTCTCTCTCTCTCTCGCGCTTTCTCCCCTCCTCCCCCTCTCTCTCTCTCTCCACAGATATAAAGGAGCGGTTCACTAACTATGTTCTGTTACTCATCGTCTGTCTACGAAACATGGAACAGTTCTCCTGGAACCTCTGGTAAAATAACTACCCTCCCCTGCCTGTCTGTCTGTCTGTCTCTCTCTGCCTGTCTGTCTACCTGTCTGAGCTGTCTGTCTGCCTGTCTGTCTGTCTGCCTGTCTGTCTGTCTGCCTGTCTGTCTGTCTGTCTGTCTGTCTGTCTGCCTGTCCTGTCTGTCTGTCTGTCTGTCTGTCTGTTTGAGCCCTGCTCAAACACACCAGAGTCCGCTTAACAAGGTCCTGTTGAAAGCTTATTTTTATTTTTTTACAATGTGCTGTGTTAGAGCAGGGCTGGAGCAAAAGCCTGCACACCTAGTATCTCTCATGGAGGATGGTTGGCCATCCTGCACCCAGTATCTCTCCTGGAGGAGGGTTGGCCATCCTGCACCCTAGTATCTCTCCTGGAGGATGGTTGGCCATCCTGCTCCTAGTATCTCTCCTGGACTCTCTGGATTGCTCTCCTGGATCTCTCCTGGAGGAGGGTTGGCCATCCTGCCCCAGTATCTCTCCTGGACTCTCCTGGAGGATGGTTGGCCATCCTGCACCCAGTATCTCTCCTGGACTCTCCTGGAGGAGGGTTGGCCATCCTGCTCCTAGTATCTCTCCTGGAGGATGGTTGGCCATCCTGCACCCAGTATCTCTCCTGGAGGAGGGTTGGCCATCCTGCACCCAGTATCTCTCCTGGACTCTCCTGGAGGATGGTTGGCCATCCTGCACCCCAGTATCTCTCCTGGAGGAGGGTTGGCCATCCTGCTCCTAGTATCTCTCCTGGAGGATGGTTGGCCATCCTGCACCCAGTATCTCTCTCCTGGAGGAGGGTTGGCCATCCTGCACCTAGTATCTCTCCTGGACTCTCCTGGAGGATGGTTGGCCATCCTGCACACCCAGTATCTCTCCTGGACTCTCCTGGAGGATGGTTGGCCATCCTGCACCCCAGTATCTCTCCTGGACTCTCCTGGAGATGGTTGGCCATCCTGCACCCAGTATCTTGACTCTCCTGGAGGATGGTTGGCCATCCTGCACACTCAGATCTCTCCTGGACTCTCCTGGAGGATGGTTGGCCATCCTGCACCCAGTATCTCTCCTGGACTCTCCTGGAGGATGGTTGGCCATCCTGCACACACCCCTGGAGGATCGGCTCCTGGATCTCTCCTGGAGGGAGGGTTGGCCATCCTGCACCCAGTATCTCTCCTGGACTCTCCTGGAGGATGGTTGGCCATCCTGCACCCAGTATCTCTCCTGGACTCTCCTGGAGGATGGTTGGCCATCCTGCACACCCAGTATCTCCTGGACTCTCCTGGAGGATGGTTGGCCATCCTGCACACCCAGTATCTCTCCTGGACTCTCCTGGAGGATGGTTGGCCATCCTGCACACCCAGTATCTCTCCTGGACTCTCCTGGAGGATGGTTGGCCATCCTGCTCACCCAGTATCTCTCCTGGACTCTCCTGGAGGATGGTTGGCCATCCTGCACCTAGTATCTCTCCTGGACTCTCCTGGAGGATGGTTGGCCATCCTGCACCCCATATCGCTCTCTCTGGACTCTCCTGGAGGAGGGTTGGCCATCCTGCACCCAGTATCTCTCCTGGACTCTCCTGGAGGATGGTCCTGGCCATCCTCCTGAGGATGGTTGGCCAGTACTCAGTATCAAATGGACTCTCTGGAGATGGTTGGCCATCCTGCAACCCCAGTCTCTCTCTCCTGGCGAGGCCAGCTGCTACGATGTTGATCTATTGGACTGGCTAAGGTGGGCGATCCTGCACCCAGCTCTCCTGTTGACTATCCTGGAGGAGGTTGGCCATCCTGTAGCTAACTACGATGTGATCTATCCTGGAGGAGGTGTGGGCCATCCTGCAACTACGAGTATCTCTCCTGGAACATGGAGGAGGGTTGGCCATCCTGCACTAGTATCTCTCCTGTTGATCTCCTGGAATGGCTAAGGTGGGCGATCCTAACTACTGGAGAAGATGTTGATCTCTCCTGGACTCTCCTGGAGGATGGTTGGCCATCCTGCACCCAGTATCTTGATCCTGGAACCTGGCTAAGGTTGGCCATCCTGCTAACTACGTATCTCTCCTGGACTCTCCTGGGGAGGGTTGGCTATCTACTGCTTGATCTCCTGTAACATGGCCTGCAACCAGTATCTAAGGTGGTTGGCCATCCTGCACCCAGTATCTCTCCTGGATCTCTCCTGGAGGCTAAGGTTGGCCAGGTCCTAACTACCTGTTGATCTATTGGAATCTCCTGGAGGAGGGTAGGCCATCCTGTTGATCTATTGTAATGGCTCTCCGAGGAGCTAACTACGATGTTGATCTATTGGATGGTTGGCCATCCTGCTACCTAGTATCTCTCTTGGACTGGCTAAGGAGGGCGAGGTTGGCCATCCTGCTCCCAGTATCTCTGGAGGATGGTTGATCTCCTGGACTACGATGGTTGGCCATCCTGCACCCGAGGTAGGTCTAACTACGATGATGGTTATTGCCATGGCTAAGGAGGGCGAGGTAGCTAACTACGATGTTGACTCTCCTGGAGGAGGGGTTGGCCATCCTGCACCCAGTATCTCTCCTGGAATGGCTAAGGGAGGTTGGGTATCCTACTACGATGTTGATCTATTAAATGGCTCCTGGAGGAGGGTTGGCCATCCTGCATGTTGAGTATCTCTCCTGGACTGGCCTGGAGGTGGGCTGGCTGGACTACGATGTTGATCTCCTGGAGGAGGGTGGGCCATCCTGCACCTACGATGTTGATCTCCTGGAGGAGGGTTGGCCATCCTAGCTAACTACGATGTTCCTACACCCAGTAACTCTCCCTGGAGGAGGGTTGGCCATCCTGCTAACTAGTATCTCTCCTGACTCTCCTGGAGGCTAGGGTTGGCGAGGTAGCTAACTACGATGTTGATCCTCTATTGGAATCCTGCTAGGTTGGCGATCCTGCTAATCTACGATGTTGATCTATTGGAGGAGGGTTGGCCATCCTGCACCCAGTATCTCTCCTGGGCGAGGGTAGCTAATCTACGATGTTAACTCTCCTGGAATGGCTAGGGTTGGCATAGCTGCACGATGTTGATCTCTCCTGGACTCTCCTGGGCGAGGGTAGCTAACTACCTGCTGATCTATTATCTCTCCTGGGCGAGGTAGCTAACTACATGTTGCTCCTTGTATGGCTAAGGTCCTGGACTCTCCTGGAGGATATTTGGCCATCCTGCACCCGGTATCTCTCCTGGAACTCTCCTGGAGGAGGGTTGGCCATCCTGCAGCAACTACGATGTTGCTCCTGGAATCTCCTGGAGGTATGGTGTTGGCTATCCTGCACAAGGTAGCTAACTACGATGTATCTCTCCTGGAGGATGGTTGGCCATCCTGCTACACCGATGTATCTCTCCTGGAGGGCTAAGGTGCCATCCTGCACACTACGATCTGATCTATTGGAGGCTAGGGTTGGCCATCCTGCTAACTACGTATCGCTCCTGATCTCCTGGAGGAAGGTTGGCCATAGCTAACACCCATGTTGATCTATTGGACTCTCTAAGGTGGTTGGCCATCTAACTACGATGTTGATCTATTGGAAGGCTAAGGTTGGCGAGGTAGCTATCTACGATGTTGATCTATTGGAATGGCTAAGGGTTTGGCGATCCTGCTAACTACCCATGTTGATCTATCCTGGACTCTCCTGGGCGAGGAGGTACGATGTTGATCATCCTGGCACACCCGAATAACTCGATCCTTGATCTATTGGACTGGGCTAAGGTGGGCGATCCCGCTACTACCATGTATGATCTAAGGTGGGCTGGAGGATGGTCTGGCCATCCTGGGCGAGGTAGCAACTACCAGTATCTATTGGAATGGCTGGAGGATGGTTGGGTAGCTAACATCCAGGATTGATCCTATTGGATGGTTGGCTATCCTGCAACTACCCAGTGATCGCTCCTGCTAAGGATCGAGGTCCTACGATGTTGATCTATTGGATCTCTCCTGGAGGATGGGCGAGGTAGCCTAACTACCAGTTGATCGCTTGATGGATTGGAATGGCTAAGGTTGGGCCTGAGGTAGCTAACTACGATGTTGATCTATTGGAATGGCTAAGGTTGGGCGATAGCTAGCAACTACGATGTTGATCTATTGGAATGGCTAAGGTGGGCGAGGTAGCTAACTACGATGTGATCTATTGAATGGCTAAGGAGGGCGAGGTAGCTAACTACGATGTTGATCTATTGGAATGGCTAAGGTGGGCGAGGTAGCTAACTACGATGTTGATCTATTGGAATGGCTAAGGTGGGGTAGCGAGGTAGCTAACTACGATGTTGATCTATTGGAATGGCTAAGGTGGCGAGGTAGCTAACTACGATGTTGATCTATTGGAATGGCTAAGGTGGGCGAGGTAGCTAACTACGATGTTGATCTATTGGAATGGCTAAGGTGGGCGAGGTAGCTAACTACGATGTTGATCTATTGGAATGGCTAAGGTGGGCGAGGTAGCTAACTACGATGTTGATCTATTGGAATGGCTAAGGTGGGCGAGGTAGCTAACTACGATGTTGATCTATTGGAATGGCTAAGGTGGGCGAGGTAGCTAACTACGATGTTGATCTATTGGAATGGCTAAGGTGGGCGAGGTAGCTAACTACGATGTTGATCTATTGGAATGGCTAAGGTGGGCGAGGTAGCTAACTACGATGTTGATCTATTGGAATGGCTAAGGTGGGCGAGGTAGCTAACTACGATGTTGATCTATTGGAATGGCTAAGGTGGGCGAGGTAGCTAACTACGATGTTGATCTATTGGAATGGCTAAGGTGGGCGAGGTAGCTAACTACGATGTTGATCTATTGGAATGGCTAAGGTGGGCGAGGTAGCTAACTACGATGTTGATCTATTGGAATGGCTAAGGTGGGCGAGGTAGCTAACTACGATGTTGATCTATTGGAATGGCTAAGGTGGGCGAGGTAGCTAACTACGATGTTGATCTATTGAATGGCTAAGGTGGGCGAGGTAGCTAACTACGATGTTGATCTATTGGAATGGCTAAGGTGGGCGAGGTAGCTAACTACGATGTTGATCTATTGGAATGGCTAAGGTGGGCGAGGTAGCTAACTACGATGTTGATCTATTGGAATGGCTAAGGTGGGCGAGGTAGCTAACTACGATGTTGATCTATTGGAATGGCTAAGGTGGGCGAGGTAGCTAACTACGATGTTGATCTATTGGAATGGCTAAGGTGGGCGAGGTAGCTAACTACGATGTTGATCTATTGGAATGGCTAAGGTGGGCGAGGTAGCTAACTACGATGTTGATCTATTGGAATGGCTAAGGTGGGCGAGGTAGCTAACTACGATGTTGATCTATTGGAATGGCTAAGGTGGGCGAGGTAGCTAACTACGATGTTGATCTATTGGAATGGCTAAGGTGGGCGAGGTAGCTAACTACGATGTTGATCTATTGGAATGGCTAAGGTGGGCGAGGTAGCTAACTACGATGTTGATCTATTGGAATGGCTAAGGTGGGCGAGGTAGCTAACTACGATGTTGATCTATTGGAATGGCTAAGGTGGGCGAGGTAGCTAACTACGATGTTGATCTATTGGAATGGCTAAGGTGGGCGAGGTAGCTAACTACGATGTTGATCTATTGGATGGCTAAGGTGGGCGAGGTAGCTAACTACGATGTTGATCTATTGGAATGGCTAAGGTGGGCGAGGTAGCTAACTACGATGTTGATCTATTGGAATGGCTAAGGTGGGCGAGGTAGCTAACTACGATGTTGATCTATTGGAATGGCTAAGGTGGGCGAGGTAGCTAACTACGATGTTGATCTATTGGAATGGCTAAGGTGGGCGAGGTAGCTAACTACGATGTTGATCTATTGGAATGGCTAAGGTGGGCGAGGTAGCTAACTACGATGTTGATCTATTGGAATGGCTAAGGAGGGCGAGGTAGCTAACTACGATGTTGATCTATTGGAATGGCTAAGGTGGGCGAGGTAGCTAACTACGATGTTGATCTATTGGAATGGCTAAGGTGGGCGAGGTAGCTAACTACGATGTTGATCTATTGGAATGGCTAAGGTGGGCGAGGTAGCTAACTACGATGTTGATCTATTGGAATGGCTAAGGTGGGCGAGGTAGCTAACTACGATGTTGATCTATTAACATGGCTAAGGTGGGCGAGGTAGCTAACTACGATGTTGATCTATTGGAATGGCTAAGGTGGGCGAGGTAGCTAACTACGATGTTGATCTATTGGAATGGCTAAGGTGGGCGAGGTAGCTAACTACGATGTTGATCTATTGGAATGGCTAAGGTGGGCGAGGTAGCTAACTACGATGTTGATCTATTGGAATGCTAAAATATTCAGCATAGGAGTTACTTGTCATATTGTAATATTTTTTCACTTTGTCATAATGACATGGCCAGTGTTGAATAGAGGAGAATCCTAGACCGTTTTGTGCACTTTAGAGACGGTTTTACAAGCAGATTATGCAGCATTATTGACCCGTATCAGCTGGGTGTCTGTATTGATAATGTATCGATCAGTTATGTTATTGATTAGTGCTGTATTAATATAGTATTGATAATTTCCTGATCGGTTATTATGATTGATTAGTGTTATATTGTTGATAGTACTGATTTCATTATTGATTAGTGATGTATTGATAACGTACTGATCGGTTAATATGATTGATTAGTGTTGTATTGTTAATGTACTGATTTCATTATTGATTAGTGATGTATTGATAACGTACTGATCGGTTAATATGATTGATTAGTGTTGTATTGTTAATGTACTGATTTCATTATTGATTAGTGATGTATTGATAACGTACTGATCGGTTATTATGATTGATTAGTGTTGTATTGTTAATGTACTGATTTCATTATTGATTAGTGATGTATTGATAACATACTGATCGGTTAATATGATTGATTAGTGTTGTATTGTTAATGTACTGATTTTATTATTGATTAGTTATGTATTGATAACGTACTGATCGGTTATTATGATTGATTAGTGTTGTATTGTTAATGTACTAATTTCATTATTGATTAGTGATGTATTGATAACGTACTGATCGGTTAATATGATTGATTAGTGTTGTATTGTTAATGTACTGATTTAATTATTGATTAGTTATGTATTGATAACATGCTGATCGGTTAATATGATTGATTAGTGTTGTATTGTTAATGTACTGATTTCATTATTGATTAGTGATGTATTGATAACATACTGATCGGTTAATATGATTGATTAGTGTTGTATTGTTAATGTACTGATTTCATTATTGATTAGTGATGTATTGATAACATACTGATCGGTTAATATTATTGATTTTTAATGACAGATCACCTGTGGGTGCTGTTTCCTGACGTCGTCATGGTGATAGCATCTGAGGTTACCGTGGATGTCGTCAAGCACGCCTTCATCACCAAGTTTAACGACATCACTGCAGACGTAAGAGAGGGTGTGTGTTTGTGTGTGTCTCTTGGGGTATGTAGGAAAATAGCCTGAAATAAAGCTGATATTCTGTGCTGTCTCCTGATATGAAACATTTGATCTCAAATCCAAAATGGTGGAGTAAAGAGCCCAGCTGAAAGAAATGCAGCTTTACTGTCCAGATACATCCAAAATGGTGGAGTAAAGAGCCCAGCTGAAAGAAATGCAGCTTTACTGTCCAGATACAATGTTGTTGAGTGTCACTCTACAGATGGGGTCAAATATATTGGCACCTTTTGCATGATTCACTATTCCTTCTAAAATAAGTTGGAATTGAAAAAAAGTTTGGTTTCCTAACTGAAATTTTAGATTTTTCGCTTCAAAGTAAAAAGAAAATGACCTGGACTGAATTATTCCAAATAATTTGGTTGAAGGCGGGTGATTCTAATTTCCTGTGTAATTTATATCACACTGAGGTAAATTGCAGATGCTTACAACTACAGGGTATAAATAGACATTCAACCAGTTTTGATTTGCTGGTGTTTACAGGGTATAAATAGACATTCAACCAGTTTTGATTTGCTGGTGTTTACAGGGTATAAATAGACATTCAACCAGTTTTGATTTGCTGGTGTTTACAGGGTATAAATAGACATTCAACCAATTTTTCAAAACAGAACGTTGTGCTCCATCGACGTCGTCAAGGGTGCCAATATATTAGAATTAATCTATATACCACATCTAACTACTGTGCATTCGGAAAGTATTCAGACCCCTTCACTTTTTCCACATTTTGTTACGTTACAGCCTTATTCTAAAGTTGATTTAATAAAAATATGTCCTCATCAATCTACACACAATACCCCATAATGACAAAGTGAAAACAGGTTTTTATATATGTTTGCAAATTTATTAAAAATAAAAACAGATACCTTATTTACATAAGTATTCAGACCCTTTGCTATGAGACTCGAAATTGAGCTCCGGTGCATCCTGTTTCCATTGATCATCCTTGAGATGTTTCTACAACTTGATTGGAGTCCACCTGTGGTAAATGTAATTGATTGGACATGATTTGGAAAGGCACACACCTGTCTATATAAGGTCCCACAGTTGACAGTGCATGTCAGAGCAAAAACCAAGCCATGAGGTCGAAGGAATTGTCCGTAGAGCTCCGAGACAGGATTGTGTCGAGGAACAGATCTGGGGAAGGGTACCAAAACATTTCTGCAGCATTGAAGGTCCCCAAGAACACAGTGGCCTCCATCATTCTTAAATGGAAGAAGTTTGGAACCACCAAGACTCTTCCTAGAGCTGGCCGCCCGGCCAAACTGAGCAATCGGGGGAGAAGGGCCTTGGTCAGGGAGGTGACCAAGAACCCGATGGTCACTTTGGCAGAGCTCCAGAGTTCCTCTGTGGCGATGGGAGAACCTTCCAGAAGGACAACCATCTCTGCAGCACTCCACCAATCAGGCCTTTATGGTAGAGTAGCCAGACGGAAGCCACTCCTCAGTAAAAGGCACATGACAGCCCGCTTGGAGTTTGCCAAAAGGCACCTAAAGACTCTCAGGTCTGATGAAACCAAGATGGAACTCTTTGGCCTGAAGGCCAAGCCTCACGTCTGGAGGAAACCTGGCACCATCCCTACGGTGAAGCACGGTGGTGGCAGCATCATGCTGTGGGGATGTTTTTCAGCGGCAGGGACTGGGAGACTATTCAGGATCGAGGGAAAGATGAACGGAGCAAAGTACAGAGAGATCCTTGATGAAAACCTGCTCCAGAGCGCTCAGGACCTCAGACTGGGGTGAAGGTTCACCTTCCAACAGGACAACGACCCTAAGCACACAGCCAAGACAACGCAGGAGTGGCTTCGGGACAAGTCTCTGAATGTCATTGAGTGGCCCAGCCAGAGCCCGGACTTGAACCCGATCGAACATCTCTGGAGAGAACTGAAAATAGCTGTGCAGCGACACTCCCCATCCAACCTGACAGAGCTTGAGAGGATCTGCAGAGAAGAATGTGAGAAACTCCCCAAATACAGGTGTGCCAAGCTTGTAGTGTCATACCCAAGAAGACTCAAGGCTGTAATCGCTGCCAAAGGTGCTTCAACAAAGTACTGAGTAAAGCGTCTGAATACTTATGTAAAATTTGTTATTTCAGTTTGTCGTCATGGGGAATTGTGTGTAGATTGATGAGGGGGGGAAAAAACAATCCATTTTAGAATAAGGCTGTAACGTAACAAAATGTTGAAAAAGTCAAGGGGTCTGAATACTTTCCGAATGCACAGTATGTCATCAAGGGTGCCAATATACACTGCTCAAAAAAATTAAGGGAACACATCACATCCTAGATCTGAATGAATGAAAAATCTTATTAAATACTTTTTTCTTTACATAGTTGAATGTGCTGACAACAAAATCACACAAAAATTATCAATGGAAATCAAATGTATCAACCCATGGAGGTCTGGATTTGGAGTCACACTCAAAATTAAAGTGGAAAACCACACTACAGGCTGATCCAACTTTGATGTAATGTCCTTAAAACAAGTCAAAAATGATGCTCAGTAGTGTGTGTGGCCTCCACGTGCCTGTATGACCTCCCTACAACGCCTGGGCATGCTCCTGATGAGGTGGCGGATGGTCTCCTGAGGGATCTCCTCCCAGACCTGGACTAAAGCATCCGCCAAGGTCGAAGGACAGTCTGTGGTGCAACATGGCGTTGGTGGATGGAGCGAGACATGATGTCCCCAGATGTGCTCAACATTGGATTCAGGTCTGGGGAACGGGCAGGCCAGTCCATAGCATCAATGCCTTCCTCTTGCAGGAACTGCTGACACACTCCAGCCACATGAGGTCTAGCATTGTCTTGCATTAGGAGGAACCCAGGCCAAACGCACCAGCATATGGTCTCACAAGGGGTCTGAGGATCTCATCTCGGTACCTAATGGCAGTCAGGCTACCTCTGGCGAGCACATGGAGGGCTGTGCGGCCCCCCAAAGAAATGCCACCCCACACCATGACTGACCCAGCGCCAAACCGGTCATGATGGAGGATGTTGCAGGCAGAACGTTCTCCACGGCGTCTCCAGACTCTGTCACGTCTGTCACATGTGCTCAGTGTGAACCTGCTTTCATCTGTGAAGAGCACAGGGCGCCAGTGGCGAATTTGCCAATCTTGGTGTTCTCTGGCAAATGCCAAACGTCCTGCACGGTGTTGGGCTGTAAGCACAACCCCCACCTGTGGACGTCGGGCCCTCATACCACCCTCATGGAGTCTGTCTGTTTCTGACCGTTTGAGCAGACACATGCACATTTGTGGCCTGCTGGAGGTCATTTTGCAGGGCTCTGGCAGTGCTCCTCCTGCTCCTCCTTGCACAAAGGCGGAGGTAGCAGTCCCTGCTGCTGGGTTGTTCAATTTGGATTTTATATAGCCCTTCGTACATCACTAATATCTCAGACACAGCAAACCCTTCTTCCACAGCTCGCATTGATGTGCCATCCTGATTGAGCTGCACTAAGGACCACTTGTGTGGGTTGTAGACTCCGTCTGTACAGAAAAAGCCCAGCCCTCCTACAGCCTCCATCCACGTCTCCTGATGTACTGGCCTGTCACCTGGTAGCGCCTCCATGCTCTGGACACTACGCTGACCAGAGACACAGCAAACAGTTCTTCCCACAGCTCGCATTGATGACTTGCCATCCTGGATGTAGCTGTATAAAACACCTGATCAAGGAGCCACTTGTGTGGGTTGTAGACTCCGTCTCATGCTACCACTAGAGTGAAAGACCGCCAGCATTCCAAATGACCAAAACCATCAGCCAGGAAGCATAGGAACCAATGAGAATCTGTGGTCTGTTGTCACCACCTGTTTAAAAAACAAAAGTCCTATATTGGGGGTGTCTTGCTAATTGCCTATAATTTCCACCTGTTGTGCTATTCCATTTGCAAAACAGCATGGGGTGAATTGTATTGTCAATCAGTGTGGGGTGCTATAAAAGAGTTAATCTGGACAGTTTTGATGTCACAAGGGGTGATTGACTTGGAGTTACATTGTGTTGTTTAAGTGTTCCCTTTAAAACACTTATGAGCAGGGGGTATTATTAGAGTTAATCTGTATGAAACATCTAACTATGTCATCAAGGGGTGCCAATATATATTAGAGTTAATCTGTATAAAACATCTAACTATGTCATCAAGGGGTGCCAATATATATTAGAGTTAATCTGTATGAAACATCTAACTATGTCATCAGGTGTACGGAGAGTACCGAGCCAGCCTGGCCTTCGACCTCGTCAGCAGCAGACAGAAAAACGTGAGCTTTAAAAATGTATCTTGATGATGAATAGATTGTGTTGATTAGTTGATTAGTTGTTATTGACGGGGTCATTATTATAATGGTGTTGCTTACCAGGCCTATACAGACTACAGCGACGCAGTCTCCAGGAGAATGGGCTTCATACCACTGCCTTTAGCACTGCTGGTAAGAGACTGACTGGGTGTGTGTGTGTGTGTGTGTGTGTGTGTGTGTGTGTGTGTGTGTGTGTGTGTGTGTGTGTGCAGACCTGGGTTCAAGTACTATTTCAGGTATTTAAATTACTTTTCAATTCATTTCAAAATAAGTATTCAGATTACCTTTTTATTTGAAAAAACAAGTAGTTGAATATTGGAATGTATTTTGAAATACACTCGGAATGTATTTAATCTGAAATACACTGGCTGTGTCCCAATACCCATACTTGTATCGTAAATAGTAGGCCGTTTGAGTATGCGAAAATAGAACGAATTTCGAAAATCGAGTGTACCAAACCCATAGGATGTATCATTCTCATAGTAGTAGAATTGAGTATGCGAACATATTGAACGGAAGAGAAAAATCGATCTAGTAGAATTCACTGAACACTATATGAGGAAGAGAATTCTTTATCTAGTAGAATTCACTGAACACTATTGAGGAAGAGAACGGTCTTTATCTAGTAGAATTCACTGAACACTATTGAGGAAGAGAACGGTCTTTATCTAGTAGAATTCACTGAACACTATTGAGGAAGAGAACGGTCTTTATCTAGTAGAATTCACTGAACACTATTGAGGAAGAGAATGGTCTTTATCTAGTAGAATTCACTGAACAGAATTCACTAACACTATTGAGGAAGAGAACGGTCTTTATCTAGTAGAATTCACTGAACACTATTGAGGAAGAGAACGGTCTTTATCTAGTAGAATTCACTGAACACTATTGAGGAAGAGAATGGTCTTTATCTAGTAGAATTCACTGAACACTATTGAGGAAGAGAACGGTCTTTATCTAGTAGAATTCACTGAACACTATTGAGGAAGAGAACGGTCTTTATCTAGTAGAATTCACTGAACACTATTGAGGAAGAGAACGGTCTTTATCTAGTAGAATTCACTGAACACTATTGAGGAAGAGAATGGTCTTTATCTAGTAGAATTCACTGAACACTATTGAGGAAGAGAATGGTCTTTATCTAGTAGAATTCACTGAACACTATTGAGGAAGAGAATGGTCTTTATCTAGTAGAATTCACTGAACACTATTGAGGAAGAGAATGGTCTTTAACTAGTAGAATTCACTGAACACTATTGAGGAAGAGAATGGTCTTTATCTAGTAGAATTCACTGAACACTATTGAGGAAGAGAATGGTCTTTATCTAGTAGAATTCACTGAACACTTGAGGAAGCAGGATGTTGATATTTGTTGCTTACTGCATACATTTCTACTAAACAGTACTTTCTAAATAGTATGTAGTATGATGAGTACACAGTATGTAGTTTTAGTAGGTAAGACAGATTCAGACACGGCCTCTGACTCAAATACACTCCCATGTATTTGAAATAAGTGTTTGAAAAAACTTTAAAAATACTATTGCCAGACTATTTGGATTTTTCAAATAACCATTCAAATACTCAAATAAAAGTACTTGTTTTGGGCTGTGGATTTGAAAATTCTCAAATGGAAAGAAACAAGTATTTAAATAACCAATACTCACTGTGGGAGGGGGACAGGTCAATACTCACTGTGGGAGGGGGACAGGTCAATACTCACTGTGGGAGGGGGACAGGTCAATACTCACTGTGGGAGGGGGACAGGGTCAATACTCACTGTGGGAGGGGGACAGGTCAATACTCACTGTGGGAGGGGGACAGGTCAATACTCACTGTGGGAGGGGGACAGGTCAATACTCACTGTGGGAGGGGGACAGGTCAATACTTACTGTGGGAGGGGGACAGGTCAATACTCACTGTGGGAGGGGGGGGGACAGGTCAATACTCACTGTGGGAGGGGGACAGGTCAATACTCACTGTGGGAGGGGGACAGGTCAATACTCACTGTGGGAGGGGGACAGGTCAATACTCACTGTGGGAGGGGGACAGGTCAATACTCACAGGGGTGGGGGGGGACAGGTCAATACACACTGTGGGAGGGGGACAGGTCAATACTCACTGTGGGAGGGGGACAGGTCAATACTCACTGTGGGAGGGGGACAGGGTCAATACTCACTGTGGGAGGGGGACAGGTCAATACTCACTGTGGGAGGGGGACAGGTCAATACTCACTGTGGGAGGGGGACAGGTCAATACTCACTGTGGGAGGGGGACAGGTCAATACTCACTGTGGGAGGGGGACAGGTCAATACTCACTGTGGGAGGGGGACAGGTCAATACTCACTGTGGGAGGGGGACAGGTCAATACTCACATACACATGTATTTTAGATGGGGGGGAACAGGTTTATTATTGATTTGGCTGATATTGGTGTATTTTAGGGTAATGGGGGGGGTTAACAGGTTTATTATTGATTTGGCTGATATTGGTGTATTTTAGATGGGGGGGAACAGGTTTATTATTGATTTGGCTGATATTGGTGTATTTTAGATGGGGGGGAACAGGTTTATTATTGATTTGGCTGATATTGGTGTATTTTAGATGGGGGGGGGAACAGGTTTATTATTGATTTGGCTGATATTGGTGTATTTTAGATGGGGGGGGACAGGTTTATTATTGATTTGGCTGATATTGGTGTAATTTTAGATGGGGGGGAACAGGTTTATTATTGATTTGGCTGATATTGGTGTATTTTAGATGGGGGGAACAGGTTCTCTTATTGATTTGGCTGATATTGGTGTATTTTAGATGGGGTAAACAGGTTTATTATTGATTTGGCTGATATTGGGGTGTATTTTAGATGGGGGGGGGGGTAACAGGTTTATTATTGATTTGGCTGATATTGGTGTATTTTAGATGGGGGGGGAACAGGTTTATTATTAATTGATTTGGCTGATATTGGTGTATTTTAGATGGGGGGGGGGTAAGGGACAGGTTTATTATTGATTTGGCTGATATTGGTGTATTTTAGATGGGGGGGGGGGAACAGGTTTATTATTGATTTGGCTGATATTGGTGTGGGTCTGTTTCAGTTGATCAGGGTGGTGACCAGCTCAGTGAAGATCCAGGGATCTCTCTCCTTCATGTGTGTTCTCCTCTTCTACCTGGGGTAAGACACCAGCTCAGTGAAGATCCAGGGATCTCTCTCCTTCATGTGTGTTCTCCTCTTCTACCTGGGGTAAGACACCAGCTCAGTGAAGATCCAGGGATCTCTCTCCTTCATGTGTGTTCTCCTCTTCTACCTGGGGTAAGACACCTTCTCTTCTACCTGGGGTAAGACACCTTCTCTACTACCTGGGGTAAGACACCTTCCCTTCTACCTGGGGTAAGACACCTTCTCTACTACCTGGGGTAAGACACCTTCTCTTCTACCTGGGGTAAGACACCTTCTCTTCTACCTGGGGTAAGACACCTTCTCAGTGAAGATCCAGGGGTAAACGACTCCTTCATGTGTGTTCTCCTTCTTCTACCTGGGGTAAGACACCAGCTCAGTGAACCAGGGGATCTCTCTCCTTCATGTGTGTTCTCCTCTACTACCTGGGGTAAGACACCTTCTCTACTACCTGGGGTAAGACACCTTCTCTGTACAGAAAAATACTTCTCTTTATCTACCTGGGGTAAGACACCTTCTTTTTCTACCCGGGGTAAGACACCTTAACCGACTTCTACCTGGGGTAAGACACCTTCTCTTACTACCTGGGGTAAGACACACCTTCTCTTCTACCTGGGGTAAGACACCTTCTCTACTACCTGGGGTAATACACCTTCTCTTCTACCTGGGGTAAGACACCTTCTCTTCTACCTGGGGTAAGACACCTTCTCTTCTACCTGGGGTAAGACACCTTCCCTTCTACCTGGGGTAAGACACCTTCTCTTCTACCTGGGGTAAGACACCTTCTCTTCTACCTGGGGTAAGACACCTTCTCTTCTACCTGGGGTAAGACACCTTCTCTTCTACCTGGGGTAAGACAACATTTTAAAAGGCCCCCTAGTGATCCCAGGGGTCTAAACGACGGCTTATGTCCCATATCGGATGGGCCAGCACTCGCACATGGAGTAAAGGGAGAGATGCATTCTGATAAGGTCATGCATACGACCACTCTGGTATGATAGGTTCTAAGGTGCAGCATCACCTTACCACTCTGGTATGATGGGTTCTAAGGTGCAGCATCACCTTACCACTCTGGTATGATGGGTTCTAAGGTGCAGCATCACCTTACCACTCTGGTATGATGGGTTCTAAGGTGCAGCATCACCTTACCACTCTGGTATGATGGGTTCTAAGGTGCAGCATCACCTTACCACTCTGGTATGATGGGTTCTAAGGTGCAGCATCACCTTACCACTCTGGTATGATGGGTTCTAAGGTGCAGCATCACCTTACCACTCTGGTATGATGGGTTCTAAGGTGCAGCATCACCTTACCACTCTGGTATGATGGGTTCTAAGGTGCAGCATCACCTTACCACTCTGGTATGATGGGTTCTAAGGTGCAGCATCACCTTACCACTCTGGTATGATGGGTTCTAAGGTGCAGCATCACCTTACCACTCTGGTATGATGGGTTCTAAGGTGCAGCATCACCTTACCACTCTGGTATGATGGGTTCTAAGGTGCAGCATCACCTTACCACTCTGGTATGATGGGTTCTAAGGTGCAGCATCACCTTACCACTCTGGTATGATGGGTTCTAAGGTGCAGCATCACCTTACCACTCTGGTATGATGGGTTCTAAGGTGCAGCATCACCTTACCACTCTGGTATGATGGGTTCTAAGGTGCAGCATCACCTTACCACTCTGGTATGATGGGTTCTAAGGTGCAGCATCACCTTACCACTCTGGTATGATGGGTTCTAAGGTGCAGCATCACCTTACCACTCTGGTATGATGGGTTCTAAGGTGCAGCATCACCTTACCACTCTGGTATGATGGGTTCTAAGGTGCAGCATCACCTTACCACTCTGGTATGATGGGTTCTAAGGTGCAGCATCACCTTACCACTCTGGTATGATGGGTTCTAAGGTGCAGCATCACCTTACCACTCTGGTATGATGGGTTCTAAGGTGCAGCATCACCTTACCACTCTGGTATGATGGGTTCTAAGGTGCAGCATCACCTTACCACTCTGGTATGATGGGTTCTAAGGTGCAGCATCACCTTACCACTCTGGTATGATGGGTTCTAAGGTGCAGCATCACCTTACCACTCTGGTATGATGGGTTCTAAGGTGCAGCATCACCTTACCACTCTGGTATGATGGGTTCTAAGGTGCAGCATCACCTTACCACTCTGGTATGATGGGTTCTAAGGTGCAGCATCACCTTACCACTCTGGTATGATGGGTTCTAAGGTGCAGCATCACCTTACCACTCTGGTATGATGGGTTCTAAGGTGCAGCATCACCTTACCACTCTGGTATGATGGGGTTCTAAGGTGCAGCATCACCTTACCACTCTGGTATGATGGGTTCTAAGGTGCAGCATCACCTTACCTTACCACCCCAGGTTCTAAGGTGCTTTAACTGTGTGTGTGTGTCTGTGTCTGTGTGTGTGTGTCTGTGTGTGTGTGTGTGTGTGTGTGTGTGTGTGTGTGTGTGTGTGTGTGTGTGTGTGTGTGTCTGTGTGTGTGTGTGTGTGTGTGTGTGTGTGTGTGTAGGTTGATCTCTCTGAAGGTACTGAACAGTATCGTGTTGCTGGGGACGTCGTGTTTGTTCGTTAAAGAAGCCAATATGGAGGAGAAGCTGTTCCAGTCTCCCCCCTCTGCTGCCTCCAGCCGCTCCAACTCTAGAGCGCACAGACCCACACACACACAGACCGCCCCCTCAGGTAAAACACACACAGACCGCCCCCTCAGGTAAAACACACACAGACCGCCCCCTCAGGTAAAACACACACACCGCCCCCTCAGGTAAAACACACACAGACCGCCCCCTCAGGTAAAACACACACACAGACCGCCCCCTCAGGTAATACACACACAGACCGCCCCCTCAGGTAAAACACACACACACAGACCGCCCCCCTCAGGTAAAACACACACACAGACCGCCCCCTCAGGTAAAACACACACAGACCGCCCCCCTCAGGTAAAACACACACACAGACCGCCCCCTCAGGTAAAACACACACAGACCGCCCCCTCAGGTAAAACACACACACAGACCGCCCCCTCAGGTAAAACACACACACAGACCGCCCCCCCTCAGGTAAAACACACACACAGACCACATAATCAGCTGATAATCAGATACAGACAACACCCTCAGCTAAAACATTAGACAGATTCAGACAGGTTCTCAGGTATGGATGAGGGCAGGATGTTGATATTCTGTATATACCTAACCATATTATATTCTATATTATTATTATATTACCGCCTGTTGCTTACTGCATACATTTATACTAATCAGTCTGTTGTAAATAGTATGTAGTATGATGAGTACACAGTATGTAGTTTTAGTAGGTAAGACAGGTTTCAGACAGGTAACACACCTGATATCTACCTACTACACGCTCTCTCTCTGTCCGTCGCTCTGTCCCTAACCCCTCCTACTACCGCTCCGCTCTCTCTCACACCGTCGCTCTGTCCCTAACCCCACACCTACTACCCTACTCTCTCTCAGTCCGTCGCTCTGTCCCTAACCCCTCCTCCTACCGCCCTCTCTCTCTGTCCGTCGCTCTGTCCCTAACCCCTCCTACTACCGCTCTCTCTCTGTCCGTCGCTCTGTCCCTAACCCCTCCTACTACCGCTCCTCTCTCTCTGTCCGTCCCCTCTGTCCCCTAACCCTCCTCCTACCGCTCTCTCTCTGCCCCCTCGCTCTCTGTCCCTAACCCCTCCCTCACTACCGCTCTCTCTCTGTCCGTCGCTCTGTCCCTAACCCCTCCTACTACCGCTCTCTCTCTCTCTCTCTGTCCCTAACCCCTCTGTAAAACTAACCCCTCTGTCCCTAAACCCCTCCTACTCACCGCTCACCGCTCTCTCTCTGTCACACACTCCGCTCTGTCCCTAACCCCTCCTACTACCGCTCTCTCTCTGTCCGTCGCTCTGTCCCTAACCCCTCCTACTACCGCTCTCTCTCTGTCCGTCGCTCTGTCCCTAACCCCTCCTACTACAGACGCTCTCTCTCTGTCCGTCGCTCTGTCCCTACCCCTCCTACTACCGCTACTCTCTCTCTCTGTCCGTCGCTCTGTCCCTAACCCCTCCTACTACCGCTCTCTCTCTGTCCGTCGCTCTGTCCCTAACCCCTCCTACTACCGCTCCTCTCTCTCTCCCTACAGTCCGTCCGCTCTGTCCCTAACCCCTCTCCTACTACCGCTCTCTCTCTGTCCGTCGCTCTGTCCCTAACCCCTCCTACTACCGCTCTCTCTCTGTCTGTCCTCCTCTGTCCCTAACCCCTCCCTCCTACTACCGCTCTCTCTCTGTCCGTCGCTCTGTCCCTAACCCCTCCTACTACCGCTCTCTCTCTCTGTCCGTCGCTCTGTCCCTAACCCCTCCTACTACCGCTCTCTCTCTGTCCGTGGCTCTGTCTCTCTGTCCGTCGCTCTGTCCCTAACCCCTCCTACTACCGCTCTCTCTCTGTCCGTCGCTCTGTCCCTAACCCTCTCTACTACCGCTCTCTCTCTCTGTCCGTCGCTCTGTCCCTAACCCCTCCTACTACCGCTCCTACTACCGCTCTCTCTCTGTCCTCGCTCTGTCCCTAACCCCTCCTACTACCGCTCTCTCTCTCTGTCCGTCGCTCTGTCCCTAACCCCCTCCTACTACCGCTCTCTCTCTGTCCGTCGCTCTGTCCCTAACCCCTCCTACTACCGCTCTCTCTCTGTCCGTCGCTCTGTCCCTAACCCCTCCTACCTAACCCCTCCTACTACCGCTCTCTCTCTGTCCGTCGCTCTGTCCCTAACCCCTCCTACTACCGCTCTCTCTCTGTCCGTCGCTCTGTCCCTAACCCCTCCTACTACCGCTCTCTCTCTGTCCGTCGCTCTGTCCCTAACCCCTCCTACTACCGCGCTCTCTCTCTGTCCGTCGCTCTGTCCCTAACCCCTCCTACTACCGCTCTCTCTCTGTCCGTCGCTCTGTCCCTAACCCCTCCTACTAACCCCTCTCTCTCTGTCCGTCGCTCTGTCCCTAACCCCTCCTACTACCGCTCTCTCTCTGTCCGTCTCTGTCCCTAACCCCTCCTACTACCGCTCTCTCTCTCTGTCCGTCGCTCTGTCCCTAACCCCTCCTACTACCGCTCTCTCTCTGTCCGTCGCTCTGTCCCTAACCCCTCCTACTACCGCTCTCTCTCTGTCCGTCGCTCTGTCCCTAACCCCTCCTACTACCGCTCTCTCTCTGTCCGTCGCTCTGTCCCTAACCCCTCCTACTACCGCTCTCTCTCTGTCCGTCGCTCTGTCCCTAACCCCTCCTACTACCGCTCTCTCTCTGTCCGTCGCTCTGTCCCTAACCCCTCCTACTACCGCTCTCTCTCTGTCCGTCGCTCTGTCCCTAACCCCTCCTACTACCGCTCTCTCTCTGTCCGTCGCTCTGTCCCTAACCCCTCCTACTACCGCTCTCTTCTCTGTCCGTCGCTCTGTCCCTAACCCCTCCTACTACCGCTCTCTCTCTGTCCGTCGCTCTGTCCCTAACCCCTCCTACTACCGCTCTCTCTCCGTCCGTCGCTCTGTCCCTAACCCCTCCTACTACCGCTCTCTCTCTGTCCGTCGCTCTGTCCCTAACCCTCCTACTACCGCTCTCTCTCTGTCCGTCGCTCTGTCCCTAACCCCTCCTACTACCGCTCTCTCTCTGTCCGTCGCTCTGTCCCTAACCCCTCCTACTACCGCTCTCTCTCTCTGTCCGTCGCTCTGTCCCTAACCCCTCCTACTACCGCTCTCTCTCTGTCCGTCGCTCTGTCCCTAACCCCTCCTACTACCGCTCTCTCTCTGTCCGTC
This sequence comes from Coregonus suidteri, assembly GCA_036851935.1. Lineage (NCBI taxonomy): Eukaryota > Metazoa > Chordata > Actinopteri > Salmoniformes > Salmonidae > Coregonus > Coregonus suidteri. The sequence continues at coordinate 3,047,753 of CM072220.1, forward strand.
GCTCTGTCCCTAACCCCTCCTACTACCGCTCTCTCTCTGTCCGTCGCTCTGTCCCTAACCCCTCCTACTACCGCTCTCTCTCTGTCCGTCGCTCTGTCCCTAACCCTCTCCTACTACCGCTCTCTCTCTCTCTCTCTGTCCGTCGCTCTGTCCCTAACCCCTCCTACTACCGCTCTCTCTCTGTCCGTGTCCGTCGCTCTGTCCCTAACCCCTCCTACTACCGCTCTCTCTCTCTCTGTCCGTCGCTCTGTCCCTAACCCCTCCTACTACCGCTCTCTCTCTCTGTCCGTCGCTCTGTCCCTAACCCCTCCTACTACCGCTCTCTCTCTGTCCGTCGCTCTGTCCCTAACCCCCCTACTACCGCTCTCTCTCTGTCCGTCGCTCTGTCCCTAACCCCTCCTACTACCTCTCTCCTGTCCTACCTAACCTCCTCTCTCTCTCTGTCCGTCGCTCTGTCCCTAACCCCTCCTACTACCGCTCTCTCTCTGTCCGTCTCTCTGTCCCTAACCCCTCCTACTACCGCTCTCTCTCTGTCCGTCGCTCTGTCCCTAACCCCCTACTACTCTCTCTCTCTGTCCGTCGCTCTGTCCCCTAACCCCTCCTACTACCGCTCTCTCTCTGTCCGTCGCTCTGTCCCTAACCCCTCCTACTACCGCTCTCTCTCTGTCCGTCGCTCTGTCCCTAACCCCTCCTCCTACTACCGCTCTCTCTCTGTCCGTCGCTCTGTCCCTAACCCCTCCTACTACCGCTCTCTCTCTGTCCGTCGCTCTGTCCCTAACCCCTCCTACTACCGCTCTCTCTCTGTCCGTCGCTCTGTCCCTAACCCCTCCTACTACCGCTCTCTCTCTGTCCGTCGCTCTGTCCCTAACCCCTCCTACTACGCTCTCTCTCTCTCTGTCTAACGCCTCTACTACCGCTAACTCTCCTACTACTCTGTCCTCTCTCTACTACCGCTCTCTCCCCGTCCCTCTGTCCCTACCCCTCTCTCTCTCTCCTTCCGCTCTGTCCCTAACCCCTCCTACTACCGCTCTCTCTCTGTCCGTCGCTCTGTCCCTAACCCCTCCTACTACCGCTCTCTCTCTGTCCGTCGCTCTGTCCCTAACCCCTCTACTACTACCGCTCTCTCTCTGTCCGTCGCTCTGTCCCTAACCCCTCCTACTACCGCTCTCTCTCTGTCCGTCGCTCTGTCCCTAACCCCTCCTACTACCGCCTCTACTGTCCGCTCTCTCTCCCTCCCTACCGCTCTCTCTCTGTGGCCCCTAACCCCTCCTACTACCGCTCTCTCTCTGTCCGTCGCTCTGTCCCTAACCCCTCCTACTACCGCTCTCTCTCTCTGTCCGTCGCTCTGTCCCTAACCCCTCCTCCTACCGCTCTCTCTCTGTCCGTCGCTCTGTCCCTAACCCCTCCTACTACCGCTCTCTCTCTGTCCGTCGCTCTGTCCCTAACCCCTCCTACTACCGCTCTCTCTCTGTCCGTCGCTCTGTCCCTAACCCCTCCTACTACCGCTCTCTCTCTCTGTCCCGTCGCTCTGTCCCTAACCCCTCCTACTACTACCGCTCTCTCTCTGTCCGTCGCTCTGTCCCTAACCCCTCCTCCTACCGCTCTCTCTCTCTGTCCGTCGCTCTGTCCCTAACCCCTCCTACTACCGCTCTCTCTCTGTCCGTCGCTCTGTCCCTAACCCCTCCTCCTACCGCTCTCTCTCTCTGTCCGTCGCTCTGTCCCTAACCCCTCCTACTACCGCTCTCTCTCTGTCCGTCGCTCTGTCCCTAACCCCTCCTACTACCGCTCTCTCTCTGTCCGTCGCTCTGTCCCTAACCCCTCCTACTACCGCTCTCTCTCTCTGTCCGTCTCTGTCCCTAACCCCTCCTACTACCGCTCTCTCTCTGTCCGTCGCTCTGTCCCTAACCCCTCCTACTACCGCTCTCTCTCTGTCCGTCGCTCTGTCCCTAACCCCTCCTACTACCGCTCTCTCTCTCTGTCCGTCGCTCTGTCCCTAACCCCTCCTACTACCGCTCTCTCTCTGTCCGTCGCTCTGTCCCTAACCCCTCCTCTACCGCTCTCTCTCTGTCCGTCGCTCTGTCCCCTAACCCCTCCTACTACCGCTCTCTCTCTGTCCGTCGCTCTGTCCCTAACCCCTCCTACTACCGCTCTCTCTCTGTCCGTCGCTCTGTCCCTAACCCCTCCTACTACCGCTCTCTCTCTGTCCCTAACCCCTCCTACTACCGCTCTCTCTCTGTCCGTCGCTCTGTCCCTAACCCCTCCTCCTACCGCTCTCTCTCTGTCCGTCGCTCTGTCCCTAACCCCTCCTACTACCGCCGCTCTCTCTCTGTCCGTGGCTCTGTCCCTAACCCCTCCTCCTAGCGCTCTCTCTCTGTCCGTCGCTCTGTCCCTAACCCCTCCTACTACCGCTCTCTCTCTGTCCGTGGCTCTGTCCCTAACCCCTCCTACTACCGCTCTCTCTCTCTCTCCGTCGCTCTGTCCCTAACCCCTCCTACTACCGCTCTCTCTCTGTCCGTCGCTCTGTCCCTAACCCCTCCTACTACCGCTCTCTCTCTGTCCGTCGCTCTGTCCCTAACCCCTCCTACTACCGCTCTCTCTCTGTCCGTCGCTCTGTCCCTAACCCCTCCTACTACCGCTCTCTCTCTGTCCGTCGCTCTGTCCCTAACCCCTCCTCCTCTCTAGCGCTCTCTCTCTGTCCGTCGCTCTGTCCCTAACCCCTCCTCCTACCGCTCTCTCTCTCTGTCCGTCGCTCTGTCCCTAACCCCTCCTACTACCGCTCTCTCTCTGTCCGTCGCTCTGTCCCTAACCCCTCCTACTACCGCTCTCTCTCTCTGTCCGTCGCTCTGTCCCTAACCCCTCCTACTACCGCTCTCTCTCTGTCCGTCGCTCTGTCCCTAACCCCTCCTCCTAGCGCTCTCTCTCTGTCCGTCGCTCTGTCCCTAACCCCTCCTCCTACCGCTCTCTCTCTCTGTCCGTCGCTCTGTCCCTAACCCCTCCTCCTAGCGCTCTCTCTCTGTCCGTCGCTCTGTCCCTAACCCCTCCTACTACCGCTCTCTCTCTGTCCGTCGCTCTGTCCCTAACCCCTCCTACTACCGCTCTCTCTCTCTGTCCGTCGCTCTGTCCCTAACCCCTCCTACTACCGCTCTCTCTCTGTCCGTCGCTCTGTCCCTAACCCCTCTCTCTCTGTCCCTAACCCCCCCTCCTACTACCGCTCTCTCTCTGTCCGTCGCTCTGTCCCTAACCCCTCCTACTACCGCTCTCTCTCTGTCCGTCGCTCTGTCCCTAACCCCTCCTACTACCGCTCTCTCTCTGTCCGTCGCTCTGTCCCTAACCCCTCCTCCTACCGCTCTCTCTCTGTCCGTGGCTCTGTCCCTAACCCCTCCTACTACCGCTCTCTCTCTGTCCGTCGCTCTGTCCCTAACCCCTCCTACTACCGCTCTCTCTCTGTCCGTGGCTCTGTCCCTAACCCCTCCTCCTACCGCTCTCTCTCTGTCCGTCGCTCTGTCCCTAACCCCTCCTACTACCGCTCTCTCTCTCTGTCCGTCGCTCTGTCCCTAACCCCTCCTACTACCGCTCTCTCTCTGTCCGTCGCTCTGTCCCTAACCCCTCCTACTACCGCTCTCTCTCTGTCCGTCGCTCTGTCCCTAACCCCTCCTACTACCGCTCTCTCTCTGTCCGTCGCTCTGTCCCTAACCCCTCCTACTACCGCTCTCTCTCTGTCCGTCGCTCTGTCCCTAACCCCTCCTCCTCTCTGACTCTACACCCCTCCATGTGGTTCAGAACTGTTTAAATAAAGTTTAGAAAAATAGAATCTCCATGCTAATGGTTGCTAACCCCACCCCCAAGGTGTGCCAATCGTAGAAGAGGGGGCCGTGTCTTCAGCGTCAATCACTATTCAGCCAACCAACCACCTGCCAGAGAGTTCCACCTCCACTCTGCCCACCAGCCAATCAGACGATCACTTCCTGACCACACCCGACGACGAGGACGGCGACAAGGACATCTCCGCAGCAACGGGAGAGGAAGGAGAGGGGCTTAAACATAGAAACCCCGCCCCCAAGAAAGACTTATTGGAGATCGACCGCTTCACCATCTGTGGAAACCGCATCGACTGAGACACACACACAGAGAGTTGACTGGCTGATACCATGGCAACAAGAGACTGGCCAGGGGTCAGGGGTCGTGGAGCGCGCTCAGATGGACTCGCAGTCTGAACTCTGGGTATTTTATTTATTAACAACGCGGCTGTTATATCAGCTGTTGGGGGTTGTAACGCTACATGAGGCTATAGAAGGATCCTTACAGCGTTCAGAAGCACAAGACACCCTGAGGATGATGAATTTAACACAAACTGACTGGTTGGTTTGTCCTCTAAAGAGGTTTTGGCAATTTGTTTTGAAAGACAACAAATGTACTATTTTAACAGTGATCTCTGTACTTTTCATCATTCGTATGCTACAGGAGTGGGATCCCCCTCACCAACCCCGCCCCCACACACACCCCGTTACACTCTCTCACACCATCCAGGAGTGGGATCCCCCTCACCAACCCCGTTACACTCTCTCACACCATCCAGGAGTGGGATCCCCCTCACCAACCCCGTTACACTCTCTCACACCATCCTGGAGTGGGATCCCCCTCACCAACCCCGTTACACTCTCTCACACCATCCAGGAGTGGGATCCCCCTCACCAACCCCGTTAAACTCTCTCACACCATCCAGGAGTGGGATCCCCCTCACCAACCCCGTTACACTCTCTCACACCATCCAGGAGTGGGATCCCCCTCACCAACCCCGTTACACTCTCTCACACCATCCAGGAGTGGGATCCCCCTCACCAACCCCGTTACACTCTCTCACACCATCCAGGAGTGGGATCCCCCTCACCAACCCCGTTACACTCTCTCACACCATCCTGGAGTGGGATCCCCCTCACCAACCCCGTTACACTCTCTCACACCATCCAGGAGTGGGCTCCCCCTCACCAACCCCGCCCCCACACACACCCCCGTTACACTCTCTCACACCATCCAGGAGTGGGACCCCCTCACCAATCCCGTTACACTCTCTCACACCATCCTGGAGTGGGATCCCCCTCACCAACCCCGTTACACTCTCTCACACCATCCAGGAGTGGGATCCCCCTCACCAACCCCGCCCCACACACACCCCGTTACACTCTCTCACACCATCCAGGAGTGGGAACCCCTCACACCACCCCCGTTACACTCTCTCACACCATCCAGGAGTGGATCCCCCCTCACCAACCCCGTTACACTCTCTCACACCATCCTGGAGTGGGCTCCCCTCACCAACCTCGTTACACTCTCTCACACCATCCAGGAGTGGGATCCCCCCTCACCAACCCCGTTACACTCTCACACCATCATCCAGGAGTGGGATCCCCATCACCAACCCCGCCCCCTCACCAACCCCGTTACACTCTCTCACACCATCCTGGAGTGGGAACCCCCTCACCAACCCCACCCCCACACACACCCCGTTACACTCTCTCACACCATCCAGGAGTGGGATCCCCCTCACCAACCCCGTTACACTCTCTCACACCATCCTGGAGTGGGCTCCCCCTCACCAACCTCGTTACACTCTCTCACACCATCCAGGAGTGGGAACCCCCTCACCAACCCGTTTACACTCTCTCACACCATCCAGGAGTGGGAACCCCCTCACCAATCCCGTTACACTCTCTCACAACATCCTGGAGTGGGATCCCCCTCACCAACCCCGTCCCCCCTCACCAACCCCGTTACTCTCTCACACCATCCAGGAGTGGGATCCCCCCTCACCAACCCCGTTACCCTCTCTCACACCATCCAGGAGTGGGATCCCCCTCACCAACCCCGTTACACTCTCTCACACCATCCAGGAGTGGGATCCCCCCTCACCAACCCCGTTACCCTCTCTCACACCATCCTGGAGTGGGATCCCCCTCACCAACCCCGTCCCCCCTCACCAACCCCGTTACACTCTCTCACACCATCCTGGAGTGGGAACCCCCTCACCAACCCCGTTACACTCTCTCACACCATCCTGGAGTGGGAACCCCCTCACCAACCCCGTTACACTCTCTCACACCATCCAGGAGTGGGAACCCCCTCACCAACCCCGTTACACTCTCTCACACCATCCTGGAGTGGGATCCCCCTCACCAACCCCGTTACACTCTCTCACACCATCCAGGAGTGGGAACCCCCTCACCAACCCCGTTACACTCTCTCACACCATCCAGGAGTGGGATCCCCCTCACCAACCCCGTTACACTCTCTCACACCATCCAGGAGTGGGATCCCCCTCACCAACCCCGTTACACTCTCTCACACCATCCAGGAGTGGGATCCCCCTCACCAACCCCGTTACACTCTCACCATCCAGGAGTGGGATCCCCCTCACCAACCCCGTTACACTCTCTCACACCATCCAGGAGTGGGATCCCCCTCACCAACCCCGTTACACTCTCTCACACCATCCTGGAGTGAGTTTCCCCTCACCAACCCCGTTACACTCTCTCACACCATCCAGGAGTGGGATCCCCCTCACCAACCCCGTTACACTCTCTCACACCATCCAGGAGTGGGATCCCCCTCACCAACCCCGTCCCCCCTCACCACCCCGTTACACTCTCTCACACCATCCAGGAGTGGGATCCCCCTCACCAACCCCGTTACACTCTCTCACACCATCCAGGAGTGGGATCCCCCTCACCAACCCCGTTACACTCTCTCACACCATCCAGGAGTGGGAACCCCCTCACCAACCCCGTTACACTCTCTCACACCATCCAGGAGTGGGAACCCCCCACACCAACCCCGTTACACTCTCTCACACCATCCAGGAGTGGGAAACCCCCTCACCAACCCCGTTACACTCTCTCACACCATCCAGGAGTGGGATCCCCCTCACCAACCCCGTTACACTCTCTCACACCATCCAGGAGTGGGATCCCCCCTCCCCACACACCCCCGTTACACTCTCTCACACCATCCAGGAGTGGGATCCCCCTCACCAACCCCGTTACACTCTCTCACACCATCCAGGAGTGGGCTCCCCCTCACCAACCCCGTTACACTCTCTCACACCATCCAGGAGTGGGATCCCCCACACACACCCCCCGTTACACTCTCTCACACCATCCTGGAGTGGGATCCCCTCACCAACCCCGTTACACTCTCTCACACCATCCAGGAGTGGGATCCCCCTCACCAACCCCGTTACACTCTCTCACACCATCCAGGAGTGGGATCCCCCTCACCAACCCCGTTACACTCTCTCACACCATCCAGGAGTGGGATCCCCCTCACCAACCCCGTTACACTCTCTCACACCATCCAGGAGTGGGATCCCCCTCACCAACCCCGTTACACTCTCTCACACCATCCAGGAGTGGGATCCCCCTCACCAACCCCGTTACCACACACACCCCGTTACACTCTCTCACACCATCCAGGAGTGGGATCCCCCTCACCAACCCCGTTACACTCTCTCACACCATCCAGGAGTGGGATCCCCCTCACCAACCCCGTTACACTCTCTCACACCATCCAGGAGTGGGATCCCCCTCACCAACCCCGTTACTCTCTCACACCATCCAGGAGTGGGATCCCCCTCACCAACCCCGTTTACACTCTCTCACACCATCCAGGAGTGGGATCCCCCTCACCAACCCCGTTACACTCTCTCACACCATCCAGGAGTGGGATCCCCCTCAACCCCTCACCAACCCCGTTACACTCTCTCACACCATCCAGGAGTGGGATCCCCCCTCACCAACCCCCCCGTTACACTCTCTCACACCATCCAGGAGTGGGATCCCCCTCACCAACCCCGTTACACTCTCTCACACCATCCAGGAGTGGGATCCCCCTCACCAACCCCGTTACACTCTCTCACACCATCCAGGAGTGGGATCCCCCTCCCCCCCGCACCACACACCCCCGTTACACTCTCTCACACCATCCTGGAGTGGGATCCCCCTCACCAACCCCGTTACACTCTCTCACACCATCCAGGAGTGGGATCCCCCCACACACCCCCCGTTACACTCTCTCACACCATCCAGGAGTGGGATCCCCCTCACCAACCCCGTTACACTCTCTCACACCATCCAGGAGTGGGATCCCCCCTCACCAACCCCGTTACACTCTCACACACCACCCCGAGTGGGATCCCCCTCACCAACCCCGTTACACTCTCCCACACCATCCAGGAGTGGGATCCCCCCCACCAACCCCGTTACACTCTCTCACACCATCCAGGAGTGGGATCCCCCTCACACACCCTGTTACACTCTCTCACACCATCCAGGAGTGGGATCCCCCCACCCAACCCCGTTACACTCTCTCACACCATCCAGGAGTGGGATCCCCCCACCACACACACACCTGTTACACTCTCTCACACCATCCTGGAGTGGGATCCCCCTCACCAACCCCGTTACACTCTCTCACACACCATCCTGGAGTGGGATCCCCCTCACCAACCCCGTTACACTCTCTCACACCATCCAGGAGTGGGATCCCCCTCACCAACCCCGTTACACACTTACACTCTCTCACACATCCAGGAGTGGGATCCCCCTCACCAAACCCCGTAACACTCTCTCACACCATCCAGGAGTGGGATCCCCCTCACCAACCCCGTTACACTCTCTCACACCATCCTGGAGTGGGATCCCCCCTCACCAACCCCGTTACACTCTCTCACACCATCCAGGAGTGGGATTCCCCTCACCAACCCCGTTACACTCTCTCACACCATCCAGGAGTGGGATCCCCACACACACCCCGTTACACTCTCTCACACCATCCAGGAGTGGGATCCCCCTCACCAACCCCGTTACACTCTCTCACACCATCCAGGAGTGGGATCCCCCTCACCCAACCCCGCCCCCCCACACACACCCCGTTTACACTCTCTCACACCATCCAGGAGTGGGCTCCCCCTCACCAACCCCGTTACCACCCCGTCACTCTCTACACACCATCCAGGAGTGGGATCCCCCTCACCAACCCCGTTACACTCTCTCACACCATCCAGGAGTGGGATCCCCCTCACCAACCCCGCCCCCACACACACCCCGTTACACTCTCTCACACCATCCAGGAGTGGGATCCCCCTCACCAACCCCGTTACACTCTCTCACACCATCCAGGAGTGGGATCCCCCTCACCAACACTCTCTCACACCATCCAGGAGTGGGACCCCCCTCACCAACCCCGTTACACTCTCTCACACCATCCAGGAGTGGGATCCCCCTCACCAACCCCGTTACACTCTCTCACACCATCCAGGAGTGGGATCCCCCTCACCAACCCCGTTACACTCTCTCACACCATCCAGGAGTGGGATCCCCCTCACCAACCCCGTTACTCTCTCACACCATCCAGGAGTGGGATCACCCCCTCACCCACACACACCCCGTTTACACTCTCTCACACCATCCAGGAGTGGGATCCCCCTCACCAACCCCGTTACACTCTCTCACACCATCCAGGAGTGGGATCCCCCTCACCAACCCCGCCCCACACACACCCCGTTACACTCTCTCACACCATCCAGGAGTGGGATCCCCCTCACCAACCCCGTTACACTCTCTCACACCATCCAGGAGTGGGATCCCCCTCACCAACCCCGTTACACTCTCTCACACCATCCAGGAGTGGGATCCCCCTCACCAACCCCGTTACACTCTCTCACACCATCCAGGAGTGGGATCCCCCCTCACCAACCCCGTTACACTCTCTCACACCATCCAGGAGTGGGCTCCCCCTCACCAACCCCGCCCCCACACACACCCCCTGTTACACTCTCTCACACCATCCAGGAGTGGGATCCCCCTCACCAACCCCGTTACACTCTCTCACACCATCCAGGAGTGGGATCCCCCCTCACCAACCCCGTTACACTCTCTCACACCATCCTGTGTTGAATGCTTCTTTAAGACTCGCGCTGCGTGACATAGACATTACAGTTCCTTCACAAAGTATTCACACCCCCTTGACTTTTTCCACATTTTTGTTGTGTTACAGCCTAAAATATATATGTATTTGGTCACTGGCCTACCCAAAATACCCCATAATGTCAAAGTGGAATGATGTTTGTCAACATGTTTTTTTTTTACAAGTTGATTAAAAAAAGAAAAGCTGAAATGCCTTGAGTCAATAAGTATTTAACCCCTTTTTGTTATGGCCTGAAGGTCAGGAGGAAAAATGTGTTTAAGTCTCATAAGTTGCATGGGCTCACACTGTGAGCAATAATCATTTCCTTCATCTCTGGACCTGTAAGGTCCCTCAGTTGGTCAGTGAATTTCACATTCAACGAGGAAGAACAAAACTGGGGCGACGGAAGCAAGAAGAGTTTTGGCACAAAATGGCGTCTTTACGCGTCTCAGTGGAGGTGAGTCCAGTTTCTCCAGTTCCTCTGGGTTAGGAGGAGAGAAACTGGTGTTCCACTGGCTCACTATTACCCTGTCTCACTGCTCTGGGTTAGGAGGAGAGAAACTGGTGTTCCACTGGCTCACTATTACACTGTCTCACTGCTCTGGGTTAGGAGGAGAGAAACTGGTGTTCCACTGGCTCACTATTACACTGTCTCACTGCTCTGGGTTAGGAGGAGAGAAACTGGTGTTCCACTGGCTCACTATTACACTGTCTCACTGCTCTGGGTTAGGAGGAGAGAAACTGGTGTTCCACTGGCTCACTATTACCCTGTCTCACTGCTCTGGGTCAGAGAACCTGTCTCACTGCTCTGGGTCAGAGAACCTGTCTCACTGCTCTGGGTCAGAGAGAGAACCTGTCTCACTGCTCTGGGTCAGAGAGAGAACCTGTCTCACTGCTCTGGGTCAGACTGAACCTGTCTCACTGCTCTGGGTCAGAGAGAGAACCTGTCTCACTGCTCTGGGTCAGAGAGAGAACCTGTCTCACTGCTCTGGGTCAGAGAGAGAACCTGTCTCACTGCTCTGGGTCAGAGAGAGAACCTGTCTCACTGCTCTGGGTCAGAGAGAGAACCTGTCTCACTGCTCTGGGTCAGAGAGAGAACCTGTCTCACTGCTCTGGGTCAGAGAGAGAACCTGTCTCACTGCTCTGGGTCAGAGAACCTGTCTCACTGCTCTGGGTCAGAGAGAGAACCTGTCTCACTGCTCTGGGTCAGAGAGAGAACCTGTCTCACTGCTCTGGGTCAGAGAGAGAACCCTGTCTCACTGCTCTGGGTCAGAGAACCCGTCTCACTGCTCTGGGTCAGAGAGAGAACCTGTCTCACTGCTCTGGGTCAGAGAGAGAACCTGTCTCACTGCTCTGGGTCAGAGAGAGAACCTGTCTCACTGCTCTGGGTCAGAGAGAGAACCTGTCTCACTGCTCTGGGTCAGAGAGTGAACCTGTCTCACTGCTCTGGGTCAGAGAGAGAACCTGTCTCACTGCTCTGGGTCAGAGAGAGAACCTGTCTCACTGCTCTGGGTCAGAGAGTGAACCTGTCTCACTGCTCTGGGTCAGACTGAACCTGTCTCACTGCTCTGGGTCAGAGAACCTGTCTCACTGCTCTGGGTCAGAGAGAGAACCTGTCTCACTGCTCTGGGTCAGAGAGAGAACCTGTCTCACTGCTCTGGGTTAGCGCGCAAACCTTATGGCGTCATTTCAGTCTCACAATTGAAAGAAGTGATGGTGATTTTTCTGTAAACTATTAGATAAACAAAGTTAATTACACACATGACAAACAAGGAGTCATAATTAAACATTCGGTACATTGCTGTTGCTAGGCAAGAGACTTAGTGAATTCCTGTCTCACTAGGTTTGGGTCAGTTTAAACCTGGGTGGGCGTCTGCCCTGTCATTGGGTCAGATTCTACAGTAGTCTTATGTTATCTGGGTCTCACTGCAACCAGACTATGACCCTGTGGCTCTCCTTGGGCAGATCCCTGGAGCGAACCAGACTATGACCCTGTGGCTCTCCTTGGGCAGATCCCTGGAGCGAACCAGACTATGACCCTGTGGCTCTCCTTGGGCAGATCCCTGGAGCGAACCAGGGTTGGACCCTGTGGCTCTCCTTGGGCAGATCCCTGGAGCGAACCAGACTATGACCCTGTGGCTCTCCTTGGGCAGATCCCTGGAGCGAACCAGACTATGAACCTGTGGCTCTCCTTGGGCAGATCCCTGGAGCGAACCAGGGTATGGACCCTGTGGCTCTCCTTGGGCAGATCCCTGGAGCGAGCCGGACTTGGAGCCTGTGGCTCTCCTTGGGCAGATCCCTGGAGCGAACCAGGGTTGAACCCTGTGGCTCTCCTTGGGCAGATCCCTGGAGCGAACCAGACTATGACCCTGTGGCTCTCCTTGGGCAGATCCCTGGAGCGAACCAGGGTTGGAGCCTGTGGCTCTCCTTGGGCAGATCCCTGGAGCGAACCAGGGTTGAACCCTGTGGCTCTCCTTGGGCAGATCCCTGGAGCGAACCAGGGTTGAACCCTGTCTCCTCTGCTTGGGCAGATCCCTGGAGCGAACCAGACTATGACCCTGTGGCTCTCCTTGGGCAGATCCCTGGAGCGAACCAGGGTTGAACCCTGTGGCTCTCCTTGGGCAGATCCCTGGAGCGAGCCAGGGTTAAACCCTGTGGCTCTCCTTGGGCAGATCCCTGGAGCGAACCAGGGTTGGAGCCTGTGGCTCTCCTTGGGCAGATCCCTGGAGCGAACCAGGGTTGAACCCTGTGGCTCTCCTTAGGCAGATCCCTGGAGCGAGCCAGGGTTGAAGCCTGTGGCTCTCCTTAGGCAGATCCCTGGAGCGAGCCAGGGTTGAACCCTGTGGCTCTCCTTAGGCAGATCCCTGGAGCGAGCCAGGGTTGGAGCCTGTGGCTCTCCTCTGGGCAGAGAACCCTGGAGCGTGCTCTGGGTTGAACAGAGTTCAGGCTAAACCCTGTGGCTCTCCTTGGCTATCTTCTTCTTGATTGATTACAGCATGATGAGGAGAGAACCTGTATGTTTGAAATATTAAGTGTGGACCTGTCATGTCCAACCGTCAGTCTTCAGGTCAAGCCGGAGAGAGCCGGGGTTGAACGGAGTTTAAACTAAACATGAGTGTTTTTGCAAGATAAAGGGAACCTTGATTGTAATACTATTGATTCTGGGTCTGAATGAAAGTCGAATTTAGCCGCCATCATAGACAAAGGGAGTGGGCGGAGCGATAGAGAGCGGGAAACTGAAGAGTCTCAGGGGTCTGGGGAGGGGCTAGAAGGGTCTCAATGCTCGGGGAGCAGAGAGAGAGGAGGGAGGCTACTCTACAGACCGGGACTATATAGATGGGGGGAGGGAGAACGAACCTGTCAGACTGGACTATGGACGTCAGAGAGAGAGAGGAGGGAGGCTACTCTGCAGACCGGGACTATATAGATGGGGAGCAGAGAGAGAGGAGGGAGGCTTCTCTGCAGACCGGGACTATATAGATGGGGAGCAGAGAGAGAGGAGGGAGGCTACTCTACAGACCGCTCTATATAGACGAGGGAGGGAGGCTACTCTACAGACCGGGACTATATAGACGGGGAGCAGAGAGAGAGGAGGGAGGCTTCTCTGCAGACCGGGACTATATAGACGGGGAGCAGAGAGAGAGGAGGGAGGCTTCTCTGCAGACCGGGAACCTGTCTCGATGGGGAGCAGAGAGAGAGGAGGGACCTGTCTCAGACCGGGACTATATAGATGGGGGGAGAGAGAGAGGAGGGAGGCTTCTCTACAGACAGGGACTATATAGATGGGGAGCAGAGAGAGAGGAGGGAGACTCTACAGACCTGGACTATATAGCTGGGGGGGGAGAGAGAGGAGGGAGGCTTCTCTACTGACCGGGACTATATAGACGGGGAGCAGAGAGAGAGGAGGGGGCTTCTCTGAGACCGGGACTATATAGATGGGGAGCAGAGAGAGAGGAGGGAGGCTTCTCTGCAGACCGGGACTATATAGATGGGGGGGAGAGAGAGGAGGGAGGCTACTCTACAGACCGGGACTATGATGGGGAGCAGAGAGAGAGGAGGGAGGCTTCTCTGCAGACCGGGACTATATAGACGGGGAGCAGAGAGAGAGGAGGGAGGCTTCTCTGGGTCAGACCGAGACTATATAGATGGGGGGGGGAGAGAGAGGAGGAGGCTTCTCTACAGACCGGGACTATATAGACTCGGAGCAGAGAGAGAGGAGGGAGGCTACTCTACAGACCGGGACTATATAGACGGGGGGAGGAGAGACTACTCTACAGACCTGGGACTATATAGACGGGGAGCAGAGAGAGGAGGGAGGCTTCTCTGCAGACCGGGACTATATAGACCTGGGGGGGGGGGGGGGGAGAGAGGAGGGAGGCTTCTCTACAGACGGGACTATATAGACGTCAGAGAGCAGAGAGAGAGGAGGGAGGCTACTCTACAGACCGGGACTATATAGACGGGGGGAGGGGAGGCTACTCTACAGACCGGGACTATATAGACGGGGAGCAGAGAGAGAGGAGGGAGGCTACTCTACAGACCTGGACTATATAGATGGGGAGCAGAGAGAGAGGAGGGAGGCTACTCTGCAGACCGGGACTATATAGACGGGGGGAGAGAGGAGGGAGGCTACTCTACAGACCGGGACTATATAGACGGGAGCAGAGAGAGAGGAGGGAGGCTACTCTACAGACCGGGACTATATAGACTCAGCAGAGAGAGAGAAGGGAGGCTACTCTGCATGTACCGGGACTATATAGACGGGGGGGAGAGAGAGAGGAGGGAGGCTACTCTGCAGACCGGGACTATATAGACGGGGAGCAGAGAGAGAGGAGGGAGGCTTCTCTACAGACCGGGACTATATAGAATGGGGAGCAGAGAGAGAGGAGGGAGTGTTCTCTACAGACCGGGACTATATAGACGGGGAGCAGAGAGAGAGGAGGGAGGCTACTCTGCAGACCGGGACTATATAGACGGGGGAGCAGAGAGAGAGAGAGAGGAGGGAGGCTACTCTGCAGACCGGGCTATATAGACGGGGGAGCAGAGACCAGAGGAGGAGGCTGTCTCTACAGACCGGGACTATATAGATGGGGAGCAGAGAGAGAGGAGGGAGGCTTCTCTACAGACCGGGACTGGATAGAACGGGGGGATGAGGCTTCTCTGCTCTCCGGGACATATATAGACGGGGGAGCAGAGAGAGAGGAGGGAGGCTTGGCTCTGCAGACCGGGACTATATAGATGGGGAGCAGAGAGAGAGGAGGGAGGCTCTCTACAGACCGGGACTATATAGACGGGGGGGGGGGGGGTGAGAGAGGAGGGAGGCTACTCTACAGACCGGGGACTATATAGAGCAGGGGGGGAGGGAGGCTACTCTACAGACCAACCCGGGGACTCTATATAGATGGGGGGAGGGAGGCTACTCTACAGACCGGGACTATATAGACGGGGGGGGGGGGAGAGAGAGGAGGGAGGCTTCTCTGCAGACCGGGACTATATAGATGGGGAGCAGAGAGAGAGGAGGAGAGGCTTCTCTGCAGACCGGGACTATATAGACGGGGAGCAGAGAGAGAGGAGGGAGGCTTCTCTACAGACCGGGACTATATAGATGGGGGGAGGGAGGCTACTCTACAGATGAGGGGGGTATATAGATGTTGGGAGCAGAGAGAGAGGAGGGAGGCTTCATCTACAGACCGGGACTATATAGATGGGGGCCCGGAGAGGAGGGAGGCTTCTCTGCAGACCGGGAACTATATAGATGGGGAGCAGAGAGAGAGGAGGGAGGCTTCTCTACAGACCGGGACTATATAGATTGATTCTGGAGAGAGAGGAGGGGAGGCTTCTCTGCAGACCGGGACTATATAGACGGGGAGCAGAGAGAGAGGAGGGAGGCTTCTCTACAGACCGGGACTACTATAGAGGGAGGGTTTGGGAGAGGCTAGAAGGGGAGGCTACTATACAGACCGGGACTATATAGATGGGGGGGGAGAGAGAGGAGGGAGGCTTCTCTACAGACCGGGGACTATATAGACGGGGAGCAGAGAGAGAGGAGGGAGGCTACTCTGCAGACCGGGACTATATAGACGGGAGAGAGAGAGAGGGGGAGGCTACTCTACAGACCGGGACTATATAGATGGGGGGGAGGCTACTCTACAGACCGGGACTATATAGACGGGGGGAGGGAGGCTACTCTACAGACCGGGACTATATAGACGGGGGGAGGGAGGCTACTCTGCAGAGAGGACTAGACGGGGGGAGGGAGGCTACTCTGCAGACCGGGACTATATAGACGGGGGGGGAGGGAGGCAGACAGACCGGGACTATATAGAGGGGAGAGAGAGGAGGGAGGCTTCTCTGCAGACCGGGACTATATAGACGGGGGGGGGGGGGAGAGAGGAGGGAGGCTACTCTGCAGACCGGGACTATATAGACGGGGGGAGGGAGGCTTCTCTACAGACCGGGACTATATAGACGGGGAGCAGAGAGAGGAGGGAGGCTTCTCTACTCTGCAGACCGGGACTATATAGACGGGGAGCAGAGAGAGGAGGGAGGCTACTCTACAGACCGGGACTATATAGACGGGGAGCAGAGAGAGAGGAGGGAGGCTACTCTACAGACCGGGACTATATAGATGGGGAGCAGAGAGAGAGGAAGGAGGCTACTCTACAGACCGGGACTATATAGGGAGCGGGGAGCAGAGAGAGAGGAGGGAGGCTTCTCTGCAGACCGGGACTATATAGACGGGGAGCAGAGAGAGAGGAGGGAGGCTACTCTACAGACCGGGACTATATAGACGGGGAGCAGAGAGAGAGGAGGGAGGCTACTCTACAGACCGGGACTATATAGACGGGGAGCAGAGAGAGAGGAGGGAGGCTTCTCTGCAGACCGGGGGACTATATAGACGGGGAGCAGAGAGAGAGGAGGGAGGCTACTCTGCAGACCAGCCCGGCTTTGTTGAATTGTAATAAAGTCAATCTTGATTCTACAACAAAAAAAAACTCTGGAAGAACTTTGATTTCTAATAAAGTATAGTGATTATTTCCCACAACAGAAGCAATGAGGCATGTCGAGAACGCAGAGAATAATGTTGAGCGCGGCGTGTGGAGAAAGTGGAATTGAGAGCGAGGAACGACGTGTCGATCAGGCATCTCTCTGCCCACGGTATACTTGCCTGCGCTCTCTCGACATCCGCCAGCGCTTGCGCGGTATGAAGGCTGTGTCCTTCCAAATCTACAATAGCGTGTTACTCAAAAATATGAGTTCCAATCTTATTGACCAATCATAGCACTGCTTTTTGTTTACAGTGCAATTGGTTGGCAAGGTAAATGGGAGGCGGTACCTATAGGAAGTGATGTTTGCAATATTCATTTTTAGGTGTTATTGATGATCTAAATGTACAGTGGGGAAAAAAAGTATTTAGTCAGCCACCAATTGTGCAAGTTCTCCCACTTAAAAAGATGAGAG